>KN166354.1:1634-11876 GCA_000757745.1 Steinernema scapterisci
GTAATGAGTTTTATGGCAAGAAGACATAGTGTTATTAAATTGGCAGTTTATCTTTTCTGTGTCCATTAACGTGTTCAACATGCCATTTCAAATTCTAATTTTCTTTGGCCCGCTACAATCTACATACATTCTCAATCTGTGAAATAAACCAAAACTGTCTTCTGTTTACCCTGCACTTTTGAGCAATTATTGCTTTCTGTCGTTTTTAAGCAAAATACGGGCGTTTGACAAGCTTGAGGTGACGCTAGCAGCTGGCAGGAAGGCGCCAATGTGGCGGACAAGCTGACTGACGGACGAGCCGGCTGTTAGAAGGACGGACATACTCTCCGGTGGCTGGACGCGAAGAGCGTTTAAGGCCACAGCGACCTCTCTTAACCGCACCTTCACGTCTTCCACTGGTCGACTGCTATTTTCCTCTATTTTCATCGTTTCGGTCGTTTGTTCGCGTTTCCGTCAGCTTTTTTGATCCTGCTGTAATGTTTTTTTTTGCCCTATTTGACCCAGGCGTGGACGTCGAGAACGTCGCATTGGGCGCATATCGATTCCACGTGCCAGGGCCTTTTGAAGACTGCTTAATGCCAGATTGTTTTGCGCAGATTGTTTTGGTGAAGATTGTTTTGGTCTGTTTTTGCAGGGAGGCGTGTGGCGGTCAAGAGGAGAAGGAGGGTCTTAAGCGTGTCTTGATTAACATATTGTTGACGCCGCTTATTCTAGTAAACTTTTCAGTATGTGAACCTTGCAAAGACTCTTGATCAACTTTGACAAGCCCTTAGTATTCAAATTTGTAAGTTTTCTAAACTTGATTTATTGAAATTTATAAACTGTTTGTTCAGTGTCCAGACGGACGCCATTTTTGCCGATCCAACGATGCACCCGCCAGTCAGGAATGACCTTTAGACAACTAAATAATCAGAGAATCTAGTTTAGTTGCCGAGCAGTTCAGAATCAGTGCGTCTTGAAGATTCGCTCATGCCTCCTTCACCAAAAAAGCTGCGCTCCAGTGCCAACAAAAACTTGAAAACATCGTACGCGGTATCTTCGTCAGAACCCATGATGTCCAGACAACTTTTGGAGCTAGTAAGCACACTCACTTTCACTCCCTTATAGCCTTCCATCCAGTCTCCCTGAGACCAGCCAAGCCAAGACGAAGAGAGATTAGCTGAAGACGCTTATGCGGCTCTTGGAGGAGCGGGCGGTAAGAGTTTGGCTCTCTCTGGGATCACCATAACCCGATTTCGTTTCAGAGAAACGAGCAGGCTTATGACCCGTATTTTGGTGACCGGTTCCATCAACCTTGGGCAAGTTTCATCCCTCTTAAGCCATATCCTTCCTTTCGCTATTCTTGTCCGGCCGGCCTCGTATGTCCTATACCCCCAAGTCTCCCAAGATCACCGTGCTGGACGTCCGAGACTCCCGCCCGTCACTCATGTGGCAAGTTCTAGTCTTCCTTGACCTTGTTCCTAATTCTCAATTTCTAGGTCCCCCCTTCCTGACGTTCCTGGAAGCCTACAGTACCCCCATGCCCATGATAAGAACCCTGAGAACCTGGCCAAGGAAGACCAGATCCAACAGAACCTCGCTTATCAGAACGAGATGTATTCGAAGTGGATGCGAATTCGCGATAGTGGCGATGGACCGGTTCAGACTGGTCATGATTGAATCAAGTGATATGAGGATGGAGGCTGATGGATTTGGTCGGGTTCCCGACTGGAAGTATTATGGTTTTAGGGTTTTAAGAATAAAATTAAGGCTAGACCAGCGGCTGCGCCACTGGATACGTTGCTGGGACTAAGCCTAACGCAGCGTCTCCGGACCGCTCATCCCAGAAAACAAGGCTGATCAGCTTGGAGGAAAAGAGGGTCAAAGAAGAGGAACCCACAGTCCTCCGCTGACAGGCCGAAGTATGCCCACAACCCAACGTCTCGGCCTTCTTCAGTTGCGCCGTTTGCCAGGTGGACTCGTTTTGTGAAGCCTGTGTCAATTCTAGACATGGATAACACTGTGTTAAAGCTCACGAGGACAGGCCCAAGCCAGATATGGCGGCAATGCAGGCGAGAATATGATGGAAGGAAACGGAATTTTAAGGCTTTAAGAAATCTTAAAGATTATTGTTTGTTATTATTGTTGTTAACGGGTTGTACATAAAATGTAATAATCTTGGCGACCGGCAGATCTTGAATGTCCAATTAACCAGACGACGCTTTCCATCATCTCCTGACCTTGAATCAAAAAACTCCATCTCAGCCTAAGCCTAAGCCTAATTTGACTCGAAGTGCAACGCGACAAAGACGCTGAAGGTGACGAGGAACACAAAAGAGTTCAGGGAAGCGGCCCGAGCGGAGGTCAACGTAAGCTCAAGAAGAAGAAGCACCACAAAGCGAATCAGTGAGTCGTTCTTTGAGCTCGTCCAAATAATCATATCTTCCTTTTCAGTTTGGTTGTTGATCTCATCGAACATTTTAAGTTCTGCGGGCATGTATGCCTTTTGTTCGATCTCTTGGGCTTAAGTGTCTATGATTTCTTGGTACGCCTACTCGGTTCTCAATTTTTGCTTATTATGGTTTCGTTTCCAGTGCGAGAATGATTTTGCTCTTTTTCTAATGCAGCGTATCAGACATATCGCCTACCAATTGTGTTGGTCGGTCAAGTTTTAACACGACAATAAGGTCATCCACACCGATATCAAGCCGGAGAATCTTCTTTTCGTGAATACTGACTATACTATTGAGGAAGATAGATATCAAGAACAGCGCCGCGTTCTCACGGATACAACTGTGCGCTTGGTAGATCTCGGCTGCGCCATCTTCGACCACGAATATCACCCGAAAATTGTTTTTATTACTTATTACCGTGCACACGATGTTATACTAGGTAAGCCACTCCTATTTTTTTAGTCCTAATCTTGGCTTGTTCAGAAATTGGGTGGTCGAAAGCTTGTGACGTACGGTCAATTGGGTTCACGCTATTCGAGGTGTAGTCGGGACAGATCATGTTCCCGGCGAACAACAACCGCGAACATCTGATGATGATGCAGCGTTCATTGGGATTTATGCCGATCGGAATGTTCACAAGATCCAAGTATGCAAATCGACTTCTTTGTTTATCTAATTACTTACATTCAGGAAGGAGTACTATCCTTGCGGTCAGCTCCAATGGGACTCGTCCAACGAAAGCGTCCAGAAATGCAAACCGCTCCATGTAAGTAGCATTCTGATTTAATGGCAGAAGTCCTTTTTCAAAATGTTTTTGGTTAGTTTTAAAGAACTTTGAAAGTTGCAAAACAGCCAACTCTACACGTGGAATCCGCCGGATTCCAGTTATTAAGAGACCGCCATAACCTCGCCGTGGCGGAAGAGCCTATACTGACCGACTGACCATAGGGCGTCGTTTCCAAGGTCTTCAAAGCGTCGACTCGATAATTCTTATGACGCAATTGACTGTTTATAATCCGTTTTCCGCTACCGACAGCCGACACCACTCGAACTATAGCTGCTGTTGTTTATAGGGACTAAGCAGGTGGTGGGTGCGCCGCGGCTCAAGCGTCCACCTGCGCGGGAACGCCAGCTTTCGCTCTTCTTTCAATTCTTCTTGCTGTAATTACTCTTCTCGCAAATTAGTCCTTTTTGAAGATTCGCTCGTGTCTCCTTCATTGACGAAACTGCGGTACAGTGCTCTAAAGGAACTTTCGGACAGCGTGCACCTGGCTTCTTCGTCAAATCGCACAAAGTTCAGACAGCTTATGGAGCTAGAAAGACAATGAAGGGCACCTGAACTGCCCTTAATCCGTGTCCCGCAGTCCACCGCAGTGGGACTGGTAGCTGCTGTTCTTTAATAGAGCTAAGCAGGTGGTGGCAGCGCCGTAGCTCAAGCGTCCACCTGCGCGCAAAGCGCTAGGTTTCGCTCCGTGGCGGCGGCACCTTCAACTCTTCTTGCGTTACTCACACTTCTGAACGGCTATTATGGATATCAATTCCAAAGGTCATCAGCGACTGTCTTCCACTATATTCGCTTCCTACTCATCATACCCTCTGACCAACGCTCAAAAACGTAAGAAAATGCCAATTTTAACGATTAAGAATTTCAAAATTTAGCTTGTACGGCCAAAACAAACCTTACGTGAAGAAAATGGGCCACCGCTCTCACCCATGGATAGATGCGGAGAAAGACGACAAGGTCTTTTACAACTTCTTCGGACGATGTAATTATAAGTCCACGTGATCTCAGTCTGCACAACGCCAAACGTCTCAGCCGATTGCCTGGTACTGTTTTCACGATTTTTGGAATTAAAGTAATTTCTGCTTTTAGTCAACCAGGACGATCTCTTCCACGCCTGGTGGGCCGTGCGCCACGCATATCACCTCCCAAAGTGCAGAGCGCACTTTAAGGAGTTGATCCCTTACGTGGCCGCTGCATGCTGCACGTGGAAGGAGAACAAGACTGGGACGAAGACGGCCCGCTCCCTTCACCACCAGCAACCCATCGCCACTTTCGGGCAACGTAAGTACTTGAGTGCCATTGAATTTCATAACCGATAAACAATTTCAGCCTGGATAGCGAACACAGGACGAAGCACCTCAGCCGCCGTGTTCGATCATCCGGGAACGCGAAGAACAGAAGGAGGTTCCCCGACCACCTCCATTCGCCCATGTGAAATCTACGCTGCCCAACAGCATGTGCGGCAACAAGAAACCCTACACAACGGAAATGGGCCACCGCTCTCGCCCATGGATAGAAGCGGAGCAGGACGATATAGCCTGTAATGAGTTTTATGGCAAGAAAACATGGTGTTATTAAATTGGCAGTTTATCTTTTCTGTGTCGATTTACGTGTTCAACATGCCATATAAAATTCTAATTTTCTTTGACCCGCTACAATCTGCATACATTCTCAATCTGTGAAATGAGCAAAAAACTGTCTTCTGTTTACCCTGCACTTTACAGCAATTATTGTATTTATTGTGTTAATTAAAGCTGTTTTTACTGTTTACTGTTTTACTGGCAGTTTATGTTTTTGTCTTGTTCTATGTTCTTTGGCCTGCATTTTCAATCTGTGAAATGAGCAAAAACTTTTTTTTTCACTTTTCACTGCGTGCTCGCTTCGCTGCACTCGCAAGCTACGTTGCGCTACGCTCTACACGCTCCGCGAAAAAGCAGATTTCACCTTCGCTGGCTTCAGCGAAGCTTCCCTCCTACTCCGTACTCAAACGAGAATTGCTTTACTAGTTCGGAACAGATCAAGTAACAAGAAACAACACAACAAAACAAAGTTAACAGTAACAAAACAGGGCCAAAATATATCAACAAATTAGACACAATGAGATCATTCTGGAAGACGATCTTCTCGGGGCTGCCGTAGAGCCAATGTTGACGCCGTCGGTGATGTGTCGTAGGAGGGCTCCACGTAGGCTTCCAGAGTCTTCGTTTGCTTCCAGCGCTCATAACGCATGGCCTTTTCGATTGGTGCTTTGTCCTTGATGGCTTGCGTTGCTGCGCTTCCGCGGCATCCGTGTAGATGCCGGGCGGGTGGAAGGCCCAACTTCCGCACGAACGTCAGCCAATCCTTTACGAGCCGCATCCAAGGATCACCGGGGAGAGGCGTCCGCGAGCTTTGGCACGATGAACACGGTCCGGTGTCCTGGACATTCGCAATTTCAGGGTCTCCACAGGACAGCCGATTTCAATCTTCGAATTCCCTCTAAGAAGGCGCGAACCCAGGACGATCCGCACGGGTTTGGGGCTGGCCAGAGACTGAAATATCATTTCAGTGCCGATCGAGGCGCTGGACGCCGACTTCTTGAATAGGGACTTTTTGAATAGGGACGTCAGGAAGAGGACGTCCTCCGTATCCGCGCATCTTGTCGATGGAGGGTGTTTTCTCCACGAGAGAAACCCCTTGACTTAGCGCGTGTATGGTGTAAATGTCGCGAAGCTACGATGTTCTAGATTGCCAGATCCGGAATTGATCCTCCTGCCCAGAACTCGATGGGTGCTTGAAGCAAGGATGCTGCTTCTGAAGGACTCACTCTTAATACAGTAAACTCCAAGGGTGGGAGGGCTGGGAACAACTCCTAAGCTTCAATATCCAAACACTCAAAAACCACACGACCGCTCCGTTCCGAACACGAAAGCAAATATGACGACCGCTTCTCGTCCGCCCCCAGCGTCGACAGTTTTTGAAAACCGAACTGTCGACGTAGAAAGTAGAAGAAGAAGTCAAAGGTGGTTCTGTCACCGAGCAGCGGCCTGGATCTTGGCGTATTCCTGCAGCGCATGTGACGTGACCTCTGTCGGGCAACATTCAGGCTTCGCTGCGGCGATGTCATCGAAGAATCGAAAGAAGGCGGGGTCGGCATCTCCCCTCTTCAGGATCTGAGCTCGCGCCTTCATGTCGGCCACCAAGCTGTCCAGATCAGGGTCGCGTTCGTTGAACTTGTCGCCGATGCGATCCAATCGGGCCGTCCAGTCTTCGAGTAGTTGATGCTGGACGTTTAGGCTAGATTGGAATCGCTACCGCTTTCTGGACGGAATCAACGCGACGATCCAGGTGGTTCAGCGAAGTGTTCATGTTGTCGAGATACGCCAGGATCCGGGCGAGATCACCGCCATTGTTCGCCACCGGAGCTCCATTGATGGGTTCGTTTTCCATACTGTCTGTAGTTCTCCGATAAGCCGCGTACACGCTATGTAACGTTACCTTAGAACTAGCAAGAAGCTGCCAAGAAAATTAATATTTCCTTCTCTTCACTAGCGGAAGAGAGTACCCTGTAACAAAAAAGGAATTTAGTATATCGCCGGCACACGAAAATCAATCGAAATTTGAGAATACGCGAAACTTGATAATTTTAGAATTTAGGGCTAATCGACGCGATGTTCAAACTAGAGTGCTGCCGCGGCTCTTTCACGTGCTAGCAAGGCCACTGGGCACTGTGCTGCGCTTAACGCTTGTGCCAGACGCGGCAAATCGCGTTCACAATGGAATTCGCACCATTTTTATTGTTAGAAAGTGAAAGAAAACAAAAAGAACGAAGAACACAACTCGTCGGAATATACAACAGCTCGGCTACTTCGATGACAACATTCATTCTTCGTCGCTCTCATCGTCGGTATTGTCGCTCTCTGCAGGTCCCTAAAACATGCTCAGTCAGTTCCCTTGATCCTCAGACTTTGTCACTCACCTTTTCCATCTTCTCCTTGACCATTTTCTCAACAAATTCGTGAGAGGACTTGCGATCGCCCGGAGAAGCCCTGTACGCCGTCAAGACCGACTGTTTGCCCTTGAGGATGGCAGGATGTACAGGCGGTCCGAGTTTGATGTACTCGTCGAACGTTGAGGAAATCAGTTCGATATCACCTTTGTGGCCAGGCTTCGGAGGTAACGGAGCGCAGTCGAAGGCTCCCAGCTTCTTTCGTCCCATTTTGGCAATGTTGCCGACATCTTGTTGCGAGGGCCCAGGAACATCGGAACTCGCGGCAACATCGGAGTCCCTTTGATACTAAAACCAGCTAAATGTAAATTATGCTCAATACTATTGACATACTTGTTTTGAAGGTCCCGGGAGAGGACTTGCGTCTTTCAGGGGACACTCTAAAAGGACACTTTCACTCTAAAACCAGCTAAAAGTAAGTTTATGCTGAATATCATTTACATACCATGGATTGAATGGGCTTTTCAACGGCTTTGTTCCGTCGTGGCTCGTGCACAAAGACAGCGTATCGCTTCGTGTAACGACGTTGAGCTACCCAATTTTGAACAACCTTGAGACAAGACTCTGGGAACGCTTGCTCCAGCAGCAAATGGAGATCGGGCGAGAGGCGGATTTGCTTTCCCAATGTTCACCTGGAATCAAGAGAATTCGAAACAATGACGGTACCCCGAAATTCACATGTAATTTGCGGACAATTACCCCTGGATTGTGATCCCTAAGATCTCCTCGTCGCTTGCAAAATCGCGTAAAGAAAGAGACATATACAGACAGTGATTTTTCGCAAATACAAACCCTTAATGGAACCACTAAACTGAAGTGACTTACCAGGTAGAAGGATTCGATGGCCGTGATTTTCGAAACACACCACAAGATCTACTGCCCGCTCTGAAACGTGCCGATTCCGGAGATAGGTGTTCTTGGCACGATCAGCCTGCAGTCGGAAGGTAACCTCGTTCAACCGCTCGAGCGATCGGATTTTCGAAAAACTGAGCGATTGTCGGAAGGCGGCGCTGGAAGTCATTTTGGTGTGTGCAGCGGTGATGAACGGTCGGGCGTCCTCCTGCGATCTTGTGGCCTGCTTTTTCCTCAATCTTTGCCTTTAATTTACTGCCTCTCGCTACATTTCTTACCTGTGCGTGTTGGAAAGCGGTCGTTATATGTCCTATGCGTCGTTTTCTAAGGGATTAGTATAATCAGGTCGAAAGCGCCGACTCGATAATTGCTATGACGGAATAGGCTGTTTATAATCCGTTTCCCGCAGTCAACAGCCGACAGCACTGGAAATTATAGCTGTTGCTGTTTATAGGGACTAAGCAGGTGGTGGGTGCGCCGCGGCTCAATCGTTCACCTACGCGGAAGCGTCAGGTTTCGCTGCCCTTTCAACTCTTCTTGCTTCAGTCACTCTTCTCGCAAATCAGTCCTTCTTAAAGATTCGTTCATGTCTCCCCCATTGAAGAAACTGCGGTCCAGTGCTCTAATGGAACTTCCAGACAGCGTGCACCTGGCTTCTTTGTCAGAACACACAAAGTCCAATCAACTTCTCGAACTAGAAACACTGCTCGAAAGACAGCTCCTTCTCAACCACCACTGACTTTCTCAGCGTTGCCAAGAATCACTTCCCAGAAACCTCGACAGAGGAAGCAACTACCCGTCACCCAGAAAGTCCCGTTCAATGACGTCGGGAAAATGTCCAGAAGCAGGAGTCGAGAAGACGGAGGTCCGGCAACGTGGACCAGGCCGAAGACCAGGAGCGCATCACAGCCACCCCTTACCAGACTGGTCTCAACTTCAGCTGAGTATAGCCTGGTTCCAATACTATCCACATGTTCTTCCGGTGGCACTCAAAAATGAAGGCGGAAAGTGGAGAATCCTGAAAATCTAAATGCTGCTCGATACTCCTCTTCGTCCATCTCGTCTTCAGCGAAGGGTCCTCAGAAATCCGTGGAGCCAAACACACCAGGCTCCCCTGTAGCCCAACAAGATGCACGGTCCAGAAAGTCCCGTTCAATGACGCTTGGAGAAGATGCACACTCAAGAAGAGGAAAGGCCTCCATCTAAAGGAACGCCAAAATCCCGCTTCAACTCTAAACAAGAAAGCTTCGGGGGCCATCATTGCGAAGCCAACGTGGTGATGCCGTTCACAGAAGAGCCAAACCGTCAGCTGCAAGAACTGGCCCGAAAAAGCTGGAAAATAAACAATTTTAATACTGTCTGGTGTTGTGTGTGATTTTGGAATTATGAATTTCACCTTAATAATGACTCTAGATCACTTGAAAAACACTTATAGCGCGAATTACCCAATATGGTCTAACTGTCATATGTGGCATAGTTCAGCAGTTGTAAAGTCTGTCCTCAAGTCCTCAATCTTGATGCTCTACGCGCCCTTTCATCATTTCCTTCCCTATCCTTGCTAGTATTGACATCCTCATTCTTTGCAAAGAGCTGAAAGCTTCCACATGTTTACTCTGAACTCTATCCACAGCACGTTTTTAGTTCCGCCACACGCTTTTCTCGAAAGACCCGATGGGCGGCTCGCAGCTTCTTCGAGAGGTTGTTTAATGCTCTTTTTCTATGTTGTCTGCACCTTTTTCTCAGGCGAGTGGCGAGTGCTTTTTGACGGCAACCGACAGCGGCACTCTTGTTTCGTGTGGGGATTTGTGATAAGTCTGATTTGTTGCGCTGGGTCTGTTGGGGCTTTATTGGTGTGCGAGAGGGGTGACTTCGAGGGCTTCGTGGTTTGTGTGAAGAAAGCGCGTTTGCGTAGTGAGAGGAGTTTGTCAGAAGCCACCGTTTCGCAGGCTCGGCCACCGATCGTGAGGCTCCGCCATCGGCCACCGTTTTGTGTAGTTCAGATCGGGACAAAGTTCACGTGTAGGCTCCCGGATTTGATGGATTTGGTGGTGTTGCATGTCTCATTTTACGGCAATTTCAGGTTTGAACTTTAAATCAGAATGTCAACTTTGCCGAGAACTTTTAAACATAGAAGGTCAGTCAGATACCAAGTTTTATTTCAGTTAAAAATGATTTTTTGAGTTGGT
>KN166357.1:0-26535 GCA_000757745.1 Steinernema scapterisci
AATCCCCTCGGCTTGTGCGGCATTGTGGGCGTACCCATTAATGGCTTTCCCCACTACTAACGGCGCATCATGGTCATCACAAATCGCGCGTATTCAAAACTGGGTTAAGTCGGCGTCCTCCTATACCGCATCGGAGGTTCCAAATTTTGACTTTGCGTGTTCCCTTTGCTGCTGTAATTTGCTGTTGCTGTTGCGCGAAAAATTCGCCGGGGAAAAGCGCGTTGTTTACGATTGTGCATTCCGATTGCAGCGCGAACGGGAGAGAACCGCGAGCGAGAGGAGAGAGAGAGTGGTGTTGGGGTCATCGGTGGTCGCTGTGCGTGGTTTCCTCCTTGGGCGACGATTTCTCTGTCGTTTGAAACCGACGTCATCTAAGCAGACAGTTTGAACAGTGATGACCTTTTCTGCATAACTGATAAGGGCCGACGGAACGCTCCCGTCAGGGATGGATGAGGAGATGTTCGGGTTTCGGACGTTCCGCTATTGTACGGTTTCCCACGCTGCGCCCGAAACGACTGCCGTTTAAGCGTTTCCGATCGCTCTTTTCCTCAGTCGCGCTGCCCCTCGTAAAATTTTGAGCGTTGTACATTTTGGGTTTGAGGGCGGACGGAGATGAGGAGAGGTTATTCGCGAATAGAGGATGCGCTCGTGTGCTCGTTGAACCCCAGTGGCACGCACGTCGCTCGCCCGCTGTCCCTTATAATTCTGTGACATACACCTTGTTTACTTTGGCTTCCAAATCTTCTTAAAGCGCTATTTTAGTCCCAATGTCCACCACCAGCATATCTACTCTAATCGATATGCAGCTGCTTCACACCCTAAAGCTCCACACCGATGTTTTGTCTTCTCCCCGGATCAGAGGAACCCATGTTCTAAGCGCTTGTTGACAGCGCGCATTAGTAAACAAATGTGTGCGAAACGTTTTTCTCCTTGGTGGTAAACAGCCTCAAAAACGGATCTCGCGCTTAGCCGTGGCGGCACATTCCTTCCTCGGAGTCTGAGGATGCAGCAGCTGCAAAATTATTATTAGCCATCGCCGGCATTTCTCACCGTCGTCGTTCGGACGTTGGACGATGTGGTCGTCGTCGTCAACACGCGCGGAAGTGAGTGGAACTTCATCATGCGCGATTCGGGGAGAAATTACTAAATCAGGCATCTTTTCAGACAATTGCTGCTCAAGTGTATTCCCACTGCCTGGATGCGTGGTCGAGCGTTTACGGTCTGATCTCAACTATGTGCCGCAATACGGTAGGTGACTCTCCGAGAGTTGCGATTTC
Organism: Steinernema scapterisci; assembly: GCA_000757745.1. Classification (NCBI taxonomy): domain Eukaryota; kingdom Metazoa; phylum Nematoda; class Chromadorea; order Rhabditida; family Steinernematidae; genus Steinernema; species Steinernema scapterisci. The sequence continues at coordinate 1,278 of KN166357.1, forward strand.
AATATGGCTATTTTTGGACTTGTTGATTGGTCTAACTTTGGGGTGTTTTTAAGCAGATTCACTGTATTATGAAGAGGTTTTCAGATCTTTACTTCTATGCTTTCAGATCAAAGCGCGCCTGGCCACGCCAATCATCAAGAGGGCTCATCGCCATCACCGGATCTCCAAGGAAGCTCGTCGTCCGTTGCCCTCAACGAATACCAGAGTCCTCAGGGAGCGGAATCCTGTGGAACCCGCCGTAGCCGTGCCAACTCCGAGACTTCGAGCCATCGCCCCACCGAAGAAGCTCTCGATCACTCCGGAACGAAGACTGCGTCACCCTCGTCGGATCTCGAAGCAAGCTTCCGAGAATGTGGCTCCATCGACGACTCGAGGACGTCGAGCCCTGGCGCAACCGGCGGCTGTATCAACTGGCAAGACCACGGGGACTCTGCAGCGAAGACGCCCACTTCTCAGCCTCACTTCTGGCCAGAACTCTGCTGGAAGTACCAGAAGCAAGAGGTCGCGAGTGGAATTCCCTGTCCAGCAAGCAGTTGCGGCTACTGTTGCTACCACGACGGCTGGAATTTCGCGCGAAGCGTTGGCGTCTCTGTGTGCACCGAAACCTAACGCTCCGCGTCGTCTAATCCATCAAGGCGCAGAGTCTATTCCTTCGTGTTCCAAATGTGCGGTGCTTTTTATCAAGCTGGGAGTGACTGCCAAATGCGCTGACAAGAAGGCCTATCACATCCTTCGCTACCAGACCAAGCCCAAGGTAAAAGAGATATCCAGATTTCAGTGTTGACTACTAATTGGGCTATTTCAGGGCAGCAAGAAGGACGGAGTACAGAACACGAGAAGGACCTGCTCGATCTCAGATGCATTCTACAAAGTCTCCAGTCGAAAGATCACTTTGATGCAGAAGGAAAAGCCGTCTGAGGAGTGGTACACCGACAAGTTTGTGCCCTTCGGAGGTTCTGTAAGTTGATTATTTCTTCGTTTTCCGGTTGTTACTCACCTGAAACCCTTCGCTACATTCGATGTTGTCAGAAGTTCCATATGTCACTTTCAGGAAGTTTCGCCGGATCGGGTTTTCGTCATCGATCACGATCTCATTTGGGACATCTACTATCAAGCGCCGCTCTTCATCGTGAAGCCGGAGAATGCTAAGAGAGGCAAAGACTGGTTGCCTCAGTTTGAGGTAATTGCCGTATACCCATATTTCAATGATCCAGTATCACTTCTTTAGCTCTGCCTCGAAAACACCTTCTCGGATGCGGCAGTCGAACTCGTGAAGAAGCTCACCCTTCGCAGTGGATGCGCAGATAAGAAGTCCGAAAGCCCCTGCTCCTGTTATAAGAAGGTCTCCGTGAACTGCTGCATCAAGACCGCAAGTGGTGAACCTGCCTACAACAAGAGTAACAGGATGCTGCCGATGTTTGTCAGGAACCCCGGGGATTTCGAAGGTGGTCATGAGTGTAGCCCCCTCTGCGACTGCGAGGTTCACGTTTGTGAAAACAGGATCATCCAGAGAGGTCGCCAAGTACCTCTGGTCCTCGTGCACACGGGAGACCGCGGATGGGGCACTTTTGCCTTGACCACCATCGCCATAGGCACCTTCATTACCGAATACGTCGGAGATGTTCTTACTGATAAGGAAGCCGAGGATCGTGAAGATCCTGACTATCAGTGGAATTTAACCAGTTTTTATCGACAAGACCTGGTGATCGACTCCCGGCGCCGAGGGAATGAGTCACGGTTTATTAACCATAGCTGTGAACCCAATGTAGTCAGTATGCCGTTCCGAATCGAGTTCTCTTCGGGCTCTTATTTCCGAGTTGGCTTTTTCGCGAAAAGAAACATCGCCCGTGGTAAGTCAAGTCTAAACAAAACGGGCATTTCGTACCGTCTGATCTTCATGACCCTCATAAAATCGCCATTTTTAGGTGAGGAGCTCACGGTGGACTACTTCCACCAGAACGAGAAGCAGAAGCTGCCGCAAAAGCGTCCTTGCAAAGGACGAGAGAACCTTCCGAAGCCCGAAGTAAAACAACCCTCTCGAGAAAACCTTCGCTCTTCCCGGTCGACCAGCAACCAGCAGAACATCCAGAAGTGCTTGTAAGTCATGAAATCAAATTTGCCTTGGCCTAATTGTGAACTTTTTAGCTGCAACGCCAAGAACTGTAGGGGCGAGTTCGCCTTGAGTTCGTCTTGAGAAGCGCGACTGGACCTCCCCATGATTCCGGTCTTCAATTGATAGCTTTACACTGTTTGTACATTCTTCCCAATCAGGCTCTTTCTGTGAACCTCCATCTCATATCTCATGTTCCATAACTCTTTCCTCCCTTCCGCACTGTTCCTCCACTTCGGTCGCAAATACCGTGTGCTGCCCCCATCCCCAAGATTCTTCTCCAGAACTCGTTTCTTCCCCAGAAGTCTTCCCAAAGAACTTTCCTTCGTGTAGCTCAGTTGTATTAAGTTTCTGTTGTCGTCTCATTGTGATTTCCGTGACTTGTGATCTTTGTGCAATAAACTGTCTTCTGTCCAGCTCTGGATTCCAACTTATGCTTACGGAACCTTACATCAGCGGTGCAGGCTATTCGCTCCACTTTACGGTCAGAGATCACATTCTATAGCGCAGCTCGTTACCAATGGCGACTTATTTTTTGGCCTTTCGGGTGGACTACACTGATTTAGACTTTTCGGCGGCCTTAATTTGGTCATCTGGCCACAACACCTTTCGGCCTTCTGATGTGGTCATCATTCAAGTGGTCAGAGAACCTCAAACCACAGAGTTTTCTGAGAGGTATGCGATATGACTAAATGCGTGGGGGTAATTGAGCCTTCGAAAATAGAACTTAAACTGTTCAGATAGTTTTACATCTAATTCTATGATTCTTATGACGTGCTTTCATTATGCCTTTGATGATTCTTACTTATATAAGTGGCGTCAAAATAGAGTTTTCCAGTCTTGTTGTTTGCGGTCACTCTAGGGCTTCTTGGTAATTTGCACATATCAGTGTTTTGGTTTCAACCTATGAAAACATGCGCGTTGTGTGAATCCTGAAAAGTGTAAATTTGACTCCGATTTGCAGCAGTTTTCTCGTTCTGTGGCTTTAAACTGGGATCTTCTAGAAGTGATTATGGGGCGTTTCGGGGGCATAACCTGCTTAAGCCTTGACTGAACTCTAAAATCCAAAACCTCGAACCCTAAATTGTGCTTTTGACGGGTTTAGGTCTTTCGGATTTAGGAAATCGTTGCCCTGGCGTTACTGTAACTCTCCCTGGCAGCATGATTAAAGCGTTGCTGTGCTGTTGGCCACAACAAGGACAAAGAACATTCGATAGAAACGACATTTGTAGACCGAGAAATGTAGCCAGAATAACAAATTAATATTTTTCGTCTTAAAATCTCGATTTTCACTGAAATACGAAAAGTCGTTTTGGCAAAATCTGCGGAAAAATGTATTTAATTGGCGTGAAGTCTTTGGTTTTAGCGGTGACCAGAGTTACTCTAGTTTACCTCGAAGTTGTCAATGTGGTCAGCTCGATTTTGGCCGTAATTTTCAAATTTAAGATAAGCCATTGAGTCATACAAACCCAGAGTTTCTGTCTTCAGCCTTGGCTAGAAATCGGCCAAATCAAATCTAAAGACCTTGAATTGCCCGGCCATATTTAGGTTCCGGTAAAAGTCGAATCTTAATGTTTGAAACTAGTTATTAAAAACTTTATTTTGGCGATTTCATAATGTTTACTGAGCGAGTGGAATATCCAACGTAGACCTACTACTACTCAAGTGCTCTTCCCTGTCTTCCTCCTCGTCTTCCAATATCCGTGGAGCCATGTTAAACGCGATATTCAGTTCCTTCACCTTATCGACGGTAATCTTCGGCGGTTCCGGCAAATGATCGAGGAAAGTGAGCCTTAGCGGGGATCGCGGAAGATTCTTGTAGCTAAACTCACTATAATCACACGCCTAATTGATGTGTCGCTGAAACATACTAAGAACTGTCTACCGTACTCGGCCGGGGCGTAGCGGGCGTCGCCGTTGTCGCCTTGCTCAAACGTCTCTTCGAAGCTCCCACAAGTTCAACGAGGGAGTCCACAGAAAAACAGGATAATTGCGTGTTTTCCTGCAATAATCATCGTTTTCCGTTAGCTATTACTAACGTACAGTTAACGCGTGTGGATCTACACTCGAGTCGATTATCACAATTAGACACGGGTGTTGGTTCTCATTAGGCGGCAAAGGGAACTTACCTCTTTCCGTAAGGCTATAATAGCGGCCGACCAGATGAGAAGAGTCAGTAGGGTTAGGATTACTGTAAGCGCCACGTAGATGATCGTGTTGAATTTGGTCTCGGACTCGCACAAAGTGTCGTCGTAGATCGGTTCTAAACAGTTTTTGGCTTTTTTACATGTCCAGAAGTCCCAAGGAGACGACATAAATTTTGAATTATGGCCTCGTGTCATTGTTGCTACGCTACAAATGGCTTGTACGTGATTAGTTTTAGGCAATTTTGGAGGCCCGTTTTCTTGACAAACTATCTGTCAGACATGCTTTATCCTTTTGCTTAGTGATGAAAAGAGGGAGTTGTCTTGAGGCTTCCCGAAGTTTCTGTAGGTTCCCAAAGTGTTACTTATACTATTTGCCATAGTCTTGTTATCAAGTTGTTGATAGCAAAAACACAAATTTCAAGTTGCGAAGGACGGTCTAGATGTTTACTGAAGCCGGGTCTAGACAGGGACTACTTCCTTTGGGTGTAATTGTCAGGTCTCCATGATTAAAAAGCTCATTTATAGACCCCTTGGCTGGAACTGCCTAGTCCGCCTACGGGTATGCCTTCACCCTTGATTCCGTCCCGGTTTAGCTGTCCCCGACTTGTCTTACCAAACCCCTAATCGCCCTCTCCCCGACTTTTGGTCTACGACTTAACAAACTGTGTTTAACCGTCTTAAGTTCAAAACAGAACAAGAACATCGTTCCAGGGGGACTCAACCAAACAATTACTCCATAAGTCCATCGTTCAAAAAGGGCAGAAAATCACCCCTTTGCTAGATCTCAGACCCATCAATTCATGAAGTCCTTACCTGTTTTGTTTGAGATATCAATCCGCATAGATGCAAGTGACGTGCTTGGATTCAGGGCTGTTCGTACTTGGGGTCGGTTGCTTGTTTCTGAGCAGTTTTGCTGAAAAGTGGAAAGCTTAAGATTGAGACTTTGTTATTATTGGCGTTTTGGGTTCTTTGGATGCTTGGTGATCAGTGCCTGAAGGTCACTTGGAAGACCTTTAGGCACTGATCACAGTTGTATGCTCTGTTTTAAGTGAAAAGTGTCATTCTGACTGTGTTTACGGGTTTTGGCCTGACTGATCACCTCTAACGCTCCATGAGAAAATCCGTTTTTTACAGAATTCTCAAGTTTATCTAATAAATAAGTCACTCGTCATGCGTCACCAAACCCCCTCTTTGTAAAGAATACCCAAAAGCTGAAATCCCTCGATTGCCTCCGCATTTCAACCCAGCCCTCTGGACTCTCCCTACCGTATGCCTACTAAGAAGGATGTACTTTAAGGAACACTTTGTCTGGAACGTCTGTTTCCAAATATAAATTTTGGGGAAACTTGAGCGTGGCTTCCAAAAAGAGTTTTTGCGTAGGTTCCGCTGTACTAAGTCTCCGTGATGCGGGCCGCCCAAAAGACGCAATGATCATCCTCCGACTTTGGCAGAATTTGTAACCGGACACCCTCGAAAAGAAGCGCACGCACACGTACGTGCCTGAACATCTCCCCGCGTCTCATGGCCCCCTCCCCACTCTGGGAAGAAGCTCCTAATCTCGGCTGAACTCTAGATCGGTTAATCGCCGCGGAATTCTCCGACTTAGACTGTCAGTTCAAATTTCGCTGTCAAAAAAGTGTGCCTTTAGTGGTTCGGTTCCTGAGGGTTTGGGTCTGTACTACCCTAAGGCAAGGTTTGGCGATGATTCCCAAATTTCGAGGGCTGGGTCTTAATATAGTTAACAGGACTGGTAAGATGAGACTGTCTATAAATAGAAAGAATCCATTTTAGGAAACGTAGACGACGGGCGTCTCAATCACGGAAGACTTTTCGCGCATTTGGCCACAAGGCGCGCCCGCGGTGTTGAAATCGGATCTCGTGCGAAGATTGGTGGGCGCCATTTAAGGCAAAGAAGAAAAAATCTTCCCTCTCCCCGCTGTCTTCAAGAAAGGGGCTTGGCCCGGTGGCGGGCGAGAGCGCGCACGGGGTGCTGGTGGGAGTTATGATGCGCGCGCGATTACGCTGTGACGACATAAGTTTGCGCTGGGATTCGAAATGTCATCATAGGTCCGGCCTCCTCCCAGAAACTCTGATTTAAAGAGACTTCGAGTGGGGTAAGGGTCGAAGTCTCCTCGGGTTTGTGGGATCTGGTGACGTCTTCAAGACTTCGAGGTGTCTGGCTGGGGGTCAAACTTGATTAGGTTTATGTTCAGGCGTTGGGGTCGGTTTTGTGCAGCTTCGAAGTGGGTGTGGTTCCTTGTTTTTTTTTGTTTTGGACGTGGTATTGATCTAAGACAACCTTTCGTAGTTGAGATAGGGCTAAAGCTTACCTAGGATCTTAGGTTAGTGGTGCTTGAAGCTGACTTTTACAAGTCATTAAACGCGAAAATTTTGGTGTGCAATTTTTAGCGCAGTTTACCCGCTGAGGTGCAGGCTGGCCGTGTCTTGTCGCGTTAGATATGGTCTCAAGTCCTATGGTCTCAAGTGTATAAGCTTGTCCTTTCAGGGTTCAACTAAACTCAATCCCAGCTGTAAACGTCCAATGAACACCATCGCCTACAGCTTCCTGCTCTTGGCCCTCCTGATGGGAGTGCGCTGCGCCCGAAACCGTGAACTCTTCGGGAAGCGAGCGATCCCGTTCGACCAGCTCTTCCCCATCGGCAGAAAACGTGCCGGCCGCGAACTGTTTGGCAAACGCTCAGGTTACAGCTTAGCGTCATTTCCACCCTTTGCAAAGTCTGTCCTCTGTTTTAGACCCATATTCGGCTGCGGATTTGTTCGGCAGAGAGTCGCGAAGGGGACGTGAACTCTTCGGCAAACGAAGCGACGCCAGTCTTTTGGACTTGTACCCCGTGGACTACAACGACGCCGTTCTGAACACAAGAATACTAGCTGGTAAGGCCAGGTCACAAGCCACAGTTACCTAACCCAGATCCGTTCCAGAACCCTCGATTGAGTACCGCTTCAACCCCGAGCAGGACTTGAGCCTCGAGAAGGGCGATATGCGCAGCAAAAGACGAAGCCGTGAGTTGTTGGGCAAGAGGTCGGCCTACGAACTCTCCGATGACCAGTTCGAGTCGCTACTGAGCGCCATCCGCCGTGACCGTCGTGGTCGTGGACATGAGCTTCTTGGTTAGAGCAGTGTATTGGATCACAGGATCGTTTGTGGCTTCCTTGAGTCTTGTCTGGAGATCTTCATTCCTTCTTACAGTCTTATGCGTGTGTGACGATGTTCGATAAAGTTCGCTACACGGTTTTGCAGTGGCAAGTTATAAATTAGCCTTGGATTTAAAGATTCGCTCGTTTTTCAAGTCTGCCGGAGGTCTCCAAAACAGACTAATTTTAGAGGCGCAGGCAAACAACTGGATCCTGTCTCACTAAGGATGGGTTCCACCTAGAAACAGGTCTCAGGTCGTTCCACTTAAGCAATTCGAGGCCTAGCGGGCAATCCAGGGCCCATGGCAACACGTGGCTTAAGCAATCGAAGGTCCCCGGGGCTTGGCCAGGCGTCCTAACCAGTCTGGGATGACTATGGGCCTCGGATACCTCGAGCTTTGGATTGTCAACTTTCAGGCCACGACGATAACCCAAACAATCCGAGGTCATAGACCTTTCTCTGGGTCTGCCAAACTTCCTATTGTCATCAATCTTGGACGGCTATGAGGCTCCGATATTCCAGGCTTTAGATTGTAAAGTTTCGGACCTCGGTTTGTCTGCAGAATTGAGACTCTTCCAGAGATCTCTGTTCTCTGCCCTGTTTGCCTTAAAACGTAAAAAACCTGAAGCCTACCTGAGAACACTCCCCAGCGCACTTGCTGAGTTGACACTGTAGAAAGAAGTGGTCGTTATCACCAAATTCGAACATTTTTAGCTTTGTGGTATATTCTATGCTGGAGGCGTTGAAGACGTCTTCACTCCGTTGGAAGCCATGTGGAACTTCTTCGGCTGTAGGGCAGCCCTTCTGGAATGACGAAATTAGGAGTTGCCAGGTTTGAGGAATTCAAAGAATTGTCATCCTTAAGCCTCTGGGTTTTCGCGTTTTGATGAATGTCAATTTGGAGGTTCTCAACTACGTGTATGTTCATCCAAAGCGATCTGTGAGATTGACTGCACTAGCTTTCTGCCTTCTTCCTGTTTTTTTCGGAACTGATTTTTCCAGACTTCTCCAGATTCACACACTTAAGCAAAACAACAAACAAAGTGTCCGATGTCAACGAAACAAGATATTTAAAAATGAGGGTCTAAATTAATTGACGTAAACTAGGAAACAAACGTCCTATTTTGTCACAGTAGAAACGGTGCAGATGACCTCAATTTGATTTGTACTACAAATCAGAGATCTTTAGTATCTATACACTTACCTCATCTACAAGCTGAAGCACTTTTAGGTCCGACCCGCCGACGAACGCGATGCAGGGGCCTATTTGTACGTTTCGGCCTATTTCTAAAGCCGTTCAAATCATAGAACCTGGATCTTCAAAACCTAAAACTAACCCTTGACAACGGGAATCTCAAGTTTGACGTCGTACTTGTCGCCCGGGTGTGGATTCTCGTCCTGTAAAGCCAGCTTGCCAACGGGAATGCTCCTTAAGGTAATTGCCAAATTTAGGAACGGTAGTTGAGGGTCTTACTCTTGGTGTTTGGGTTTGTTCCTGTGTTGGGAAGGATTACTGATCGGACATCGGACTACGAAATAGCTGTCGGTCTTGAATTCGAGGTGCTTGAATTGTCGGACTTGAATTGCTACGACGTAGGCCTTTTCATGCTAAAAGAGCAAGGTAGTAAAACTAGGCAGAGTTGGAAGCTCTGGACGGCATTCTGCAAGACTCAAGCTAATCTGTTATCTTATTTTCCTGTGCCAAAGACGGCTGTTGTTGGCTTGGGATGACAGCTTTAGCTTAGGAATAGTGACCAAAAGTAGCGCGCTTTAAAATTTGCTATTTTTGACTTCATTTTTTGGCTTTGAAATCAGCTTTTTTGTTCTTCTCTGATGGAATGGGTCACAAAGCGTCAAAAGTAGTTGCTGTCCTCTCCGGCAATGTCGCTTACGTCAGTCGGTGTTTACTAAACAGGCGATCTTCGCCTAATCAAATCGGTCGGCAGAAAATTGGATAAAGCGGGAAGAAAATAGGAAACGAGAGTGTTGCTGACTTGGTGACGCTTTGAGCAAAAAGAGACATAAGGTGGCAGTGACAATATTGTTATTTTTAGGTCCCTTAAGGTACTAAAAGACGACTTTATGCTTTCCTTATCTTTTCAAAGCCCCAAATTTTGGCAAAAGCTCATTTCAGTCGTGTTTTTGAAAGGCTTTTTTGTGTCTTTCCTAAGGCCAAAGCATGGCAGTTTACGCGTCTCACCTCGACCATACCACACCTCTCTCTGAGCGCAACATCTGTCGACATCTGCAAATGCACCTCCGGCCGCCCATCGCCGACCGACGAGCATTCTCCTCTTCCGCTCGAGCCTCCTCCAATGACCTGTCCATAAAAGCCTCGCGCTTCTTTCACCACGACGTCGATGTTCCGCGGGGAACAATTTACAGTCACTGAAACATAAAGAAGACGATTAATCGCTTTTTTGAACGAAGCGAGATTGTGCGAGATTTATCGGCAGCCGCTGATCGCACCAAGCGCAATCGCTTCAGGCGATAAAGACGCAAGGCGCGGTTGGGAAAGGAAGAAAACTGGCGTTAAAATTTAGCGACTAATCATTGACCGGCGGCGGCAGCAGCAGCGCGGCAGCAACGGTTTTGGTTTGGTGCAGGGAGGAGGATGCTGGTTTATAAGGCGCTGTTAGTGTAAGTTCTTAGGAGTTAACTTTGGACTGTTTCTGTCCTGTTTTTGACTTGTACATTGACTGAGTTTAGAGTCGGGATACTGGAGTACGCATCCGCTAATCGCTGCTTTCGGAAATACAGGAATACGGTCTTAGAAGTGACTGAAGCGACTACCATCGTGGATATTAACAATGTGGAAGAGTGTCAGCTGGCGTGTTTGGAGGTAAGCGAAAGATCAAATTTTTGTCCTTAGTGAGCCGGGAACGCTCAGACCTTACGGGGTTTGCTAAATTCGGCACAGAGACAGGGGTTCTTGGTCATTCTAGGACCCTTAAATCACCTTAGGTCTCCCCTCAGCGCCAAATTTGAGCGAATCCGTGAAGTCGTGAGGTCATCTGTGAGCTCTTGTGGTGTAGTATGGCGATCGACTCCGTTCACGCATTTTTGAGACCAGTTTGCCTAAGAAAGGCCCTTAATCTGACCTGCGAATCGATAAGATGCTTACTCTCCCTAGGTCCTACCTCAAAGCCGAACTTAACCAAAATTCGTTATGCCACGATGCCAAGGTCCAACTTTGTCCTCAGTGAACCTCTGTTCCCGAACTGTCTCCTTACGCTCTTGGCTTTGGATAGATATTCCTAAAGTGCCATTTTTAGTCTTACGACGAGTACAACTTCGTATGCAAATCGATCATGTTCATAAGAGGCGTCGACGAATGTGTGCTATGCCGTCACAACAGCGTCACACGCCCAGACGACCTGAAGCAAGACGAAAGCTTCTCTGTAGACTACTATGAAAACGTTTGTTGGCAAGTAAGGTAGCCACAGGTCGCTTGCAAGGTATCGAAGCTGATGACTTTAGGGAGTCGAAGACGTCAAGAAACAAGCGGTTCATGTGGCCACGAAAGTCTTGGATATGATCACCCAGGATAGGACTGATTTTGAGTACCAGGACGAGTAAGAATGTGGTCTCAATAAGACTAATAAAGGACCTATTTAGAGGTAAGGTGCGATACCTCAGTGTGGACCGGCCAACTACCAAGAAACCTCTTTTAAGGTAGTCGCTAGTCACACTGAGCTTGATGAATGTCAATTTTGAGTTTAGACCGGGTCCTGCCACTCGGCATCATGTCCCACCTCATCTCACCTCAACGGCCCCTACAGTCTCTCTGGAGCAAGAAGAGACCTCAACTCCAGCCCAAAGAGTCCTTCGAGAATTCACCGACAACACCATAAAAATGGTGTCCAACACTTTCCTTGTCACGTTGCCTGCATCTGTCACTACAACTCCGGCACCTGTGAAGCCTGTCACAACTCCTCCAGATCTGCCTTCAGTCACTATTTTTGGACACGCATTCCAGTGCTTCCATTATAAGCAAAACGCAAGACTGGATGGCTACGAAGAGTACAAAAAGCCAAATTTGTCGCTGAAGAGGTGCCTTCTTCTGTGCTCAGCTAGACAGCAGATTCACTGCGCTAGCGTCAACTACAACCGGCAGACTAAGGTGCGTTTGTGGCCGAGGCTCAAAGATGCCCGGAATTATTATGAGCATACCGAACACTTTAAATCCTGAAACACTGTTCTAAGATCGAGTTTAGGAATGCGCGATCAACGGAGGAAGCACACTGCTGAGCAAAGATCACGTCTCCGACTCGCCCACAACTGACTACTTCGAAAACCGGTGCAAGTACCACAATCCAACTAAGCACCGGACGAGATCTAATGACGAGAAAACTCTCAAGAAGTGTTTTGTGTATAGATCTAATCATCTCATTGAGGACTTCAGTGGTATCGCTTTGGAGGGGATTTCGAGTGAAAGTGAGTATTTTAAATCAATGAGTTCTTAAAAGTAGGGGTTGTGTTTTGAGAGGTAAACCTTCCGCTCATGGTAGGTTGACAACCACACTTAGCGGTGGCTGTGGCCAAAACGATGGGTGACGGATGGCTAAGACTAGTGAACGGTGGATGAGCTTTGTGGGCAAGCTGAAAAACAGTGGCCGGGACAAAACGCTTGTATTCATTGTCAAAGGCGCTGTCATATCCGCCCCTCGGTCGCCGTTTACCAGGTCGACCACTGTCTCGACCACCGGCCACGGCCACCGATTGCCAGATCGGCCGCGGGTTTGGCCACTTCTTTTCCAAGTCGACACAGGCTTGGCCGTCAGCTTGAGCTGGCAGGTTGCACAACACTGAACGGGAGCTGTGGCCGATCTCGTGACCCACCTAAGAAACGTTGACCTAGCTTAGTAAACGGTGACCGAGTGACCAGCAATGGCCAAAAGCGGAAAGCGCCTGTGGCCGGGACAAAAATGATAGCTTACGTTTGTAATCATTGTCAAAGGCGCTGTCATATCCGCCACTCGGTCACCTTTTGCAAGGCCGATCACTGACTCGGTCGTCGTCTCGGCAACGGCCACCGATTCCCAGATTGGCTTCGGGCTTGGCTCACAGCCCTCTTATCAAGGTCGGTACGGGCTTAACCGTCGGCATGGGGTGATCGGCTGCACCACATTGAACGGTGACCGTGGTCGATCTTGTGATCCGCCTAAGAAACGGTGTCTGAGTCTGTGGCTGACCAACAATGGCCAAACGCGGAAAGCGCCTGTGGCCGGCATTAAAATGGTAGTTTACGTTTCAACACAAGGTTCATAGCGCCTATTACCGATTACCAGATTATCTACGGGCTTGACCATCTGTTCTCCAGGTCGGCAAAAGCTTGGCCACCATTTCGGCCACGGGCATCGTTCAAGCCCGTCTTGGTAGATTCAGATATTAAAGAATTTAGACCCGGCTGATAACAACAGTCCTACATCCCAAAAAGACAAAACTCTAGTGTGCAGGCGCAATTTCTGATCTATCCTAAACGAATGCTTAAGTTGACGGTCCCCCACATTCATCCCAAATCCTCGATTTCCTGTCCAGAGTCGTAATATTTTAGAGCAATGTATTTTCGAGTGTGGAATTGCAAGAAAAGCCCATAAAACAGCGTGCGTGGCGCTTAATTGGATTCCGAGCGTCAAAGGTTGCATCCTCTTCCCCAAAGTGGCACAAGATTTGGTCGTCCGTCAGTCACCGGCTGCCACCCTCATCAAGAACTCATGTGCAGGTAAACAAAGCTGTTTCCCGAATTCCTCACACTTCATATGTTTAGAAAATGACGTGTTCGCCGACTCATCAGCCAACAAGAGCGAGGATAAGGACGACACTGATGACTATTATAACTCGTGACCAAAAAAACACAAAACTATTTATTTATACTTACCTGTATAAGCCTGCACGAACGCGAATAAACAGTTTAGAGCCAGATAACAAATTGGGAACGTGTGGCTGGCAGTCATAGAGGAAATTATGAGGTCGGAAATTGAGTCATCCACTTGTACGCAGGAAAGTACCTGAAGACGACCTTGTGCGTTCGTTCCCTATCCTCCTCTCAAAGCCCCAAATTCGGCCGAGTGCGCAGGAAGCAATTATTTCAATTTGGCGCCTGGCGAATGAGCAGTCGAGGAGAGTAATGGAACGCGGTTTATGACTGAATTAAGTTGGAGATGATGGGCAAAAGCAAAATTAGGGGAGAGCGGGTGATCAGAAGTTGCTTTCTGGGCAGGGTCCTGTATGGAAAAATTTGATCAGGCTATTTCTTTGCGTACTCCGCCGTCCTTTTTTTACCCCAAATGACAAATTGGTCTCCCAAGTCCCCGGAAACAAGTGCTGCGTTCTCCGTTCAAAGCGCCGATCTCGCGAAAGATCAACTAGAGCGTTTTTAGCTCACGGCGACGTTGGCCAACGTCCGAAAGTTGCACGTCGCCGGTGAGTAATCAGCTCAAGGAGTGATCGATGGCTTGATCTGGGCTTCGACCCACACAAATATTTCAATAAACTCGTGGTTGGTTTGGAATGTGGAACGTGAGGACTTGGTCTTGGTCTTGGTAACCTGGGAGGGTTTGCTTGGAAGCCGGACCATTTGGAACAAAGCTTCAAATGCATCATTCTGTCCTCTTGGTTATCAAGGCAATTAGGTCACTTTGCATGTTCCCAGAGCCCGGATAGTTCCTGTCTCTAACCCAGGAACCTTAGATCAAGGACGGGAAACAGGCGTGAATTACGGAGGCCTGATTTCAAGACTCATTGCTAATTTGGAAGACCTACAGGTCCTAAGCTTGTGATCTGGGGCACTTGGCTCGAAAGCGTTTGGTAGCCGGTCAACTGGGAGCATCTTTCGCAGGTCACTTCGTCTTCCCAGAGCCCGGACAGTTCCTATGTCTCAGCCAAGAACGCTCTAATCTCTGAGTTGCCCTCCTGGCTGCATTGGTCCGGCAAGTTCCTAACTAAACGCCATCGGCGGCTTCCGAGATTGACGGCCTATGTGGAAATCCAGGCATTCCCAACTCAGACGTCGTGGATCCCTTCCCATCCATAACATCCAAATTTGGCCAAACAAAGACTTCCCGTCTCCACCAGCTTCCGAAGCTTATGCTGTTATGTCGCTGCGTTCGCAACTCCCATCAGCCTGTCTCATTAATCAGACTTCGCCTTTACACACCCCTGTGAATAATGCTCTGTGTTCACGCTGTCCAGATCCATCCTCACCAGAAAACTTATAAAAGTAGTTTATCTGCGTCTAAAATTCTGCGCTTAGAAGAGAAAATACGTGTTGGAAACGACAGAAGGAAGGAGGGCAAAAAGAGAGGAGAAGTTGAATTATGTACAGGATACTTACAATGATTGAATAGAGAAAAAGGAGAAACGTGGAAGGAGATGAATAAATTATAGAGAGGAGGGCGAGAGAAAGAAGAGTAGAAACTGATGAATACTCGATATTTGTGGAAACCCTTAATGTGAGAGCAACGAAAAGGGCGCTAGAAAAAGGCCATATTTCTATGCTTGCAAGAGAAGAAGAAGAAGAAACTCAATCCTGAAGGGAATCTAAAGCGTCAGAGAGAGAGAGATGGGGAAAGAAAGGGCGAGAGAGCAAAGTGAATCTCGTCAAACCGAGATCAGATAGATCGGTTGCGTACGTGGTGTGATCAGATAGACTCATAAAGATAGAGAGAGAGTGTGTGTGCAAGACTAATTACCCGAATTCGGCAAATCATGTACAGAGAAAGAAGGTGGACAGAGGACAGAACACAGGAGGACGATGGAAAGTGTCGTCTCGTCGAGAAAGAAAGTGAAGGCATCTTGGGTACGGTAAAATATATCATTTATGAGAGCTTCAGCAGAAAGCTCGCGTTTTGACCCAGACTGTACGGTACGGGAGCTCCTGGCTGTGCGTCTTCTCTATGGGACGAGCGAGAAGGTCGAAGCGGTAGGTGGTGTCGGGCTCAAGACGGTCAACCGTGGTCTCAATGATGCCGTCGACAACTGCCTTCGAGTCTCCTGGCTTTCCGAAGTGGTTGTAGCAGCCGACGAGGTCCTTTTCGGGTAAGGTGCCAGCACAGAGGTTCGCGTGTTTGCTGACCAGCTCTTCAAGGTAATTAACGGACTCCTTGCGGCGGTAGAGACAGTAGCGGACTTGGGTGTCGAAGGCGCGGAGCCATTGAAGGGTCGTTGAATCGCAGGTGCGACGGACCTCTTTAATGCTGAAATGGGAAACATAAACTAAAGGTCTTCAGGATCTTAAGGTAGGCTAGGTTGAGTTTGCGTACCTTGTATCATCAGGAAGCTGAGGATAAGGACTTTTCTCCGGCTTCATGCTAGCCCACAACCGGAACATCTTCGGCTTGTTATCATCATTGATAATCTGGATCTTCAGCTCTCCATCCTGGGCGTTCAGGACCAAAAAGCGACGGAATCCACTGAACGGATCACTCTTACGAAGGAGACGCCCATTCCGGTAAATAGCGACTCGGACGTATCCATCACAAGCATGAAGCACTAACAGGACCTTCTGACCCTCAGTGAGGTTGTGCACCGCAAAGTCGTACATCTGGGAGACTCCCTTTTCGCCCTTCAGCTTTCCGGCTTGGAGTTGGGCGTCGAACAGGGTAAAGCTCTAGAAAATTGCGAGATTCAGGTGCGTTAGGGACGTGTCTGCTTACAGAATCAGTCTTAGGCTCAGTCCTGGCCAACGACTTGCCAGCAGCCTCCTCATCCTCAGGAATGTGCACCTCCAGAGGTCGCAATGCGGACGTGCCTCCGCTGACTTGGTCTCGAATGAAGACGGTAATGAAGTACTTGCGTCCTGATCTAAAAACATCAAAGTCTTAGGTGATCGGGCACAGCGATGGGTCAACATACCGTAGATTGTTGATGTTCAGATGGTTAATCGTCTGATTAACGCAATGGATGGATTCCAGATTCTCGCCCATCTCGTCACAGAAGGTGTAGTCAGGCTGTTTACGGCTCACGACGGCACAGAAACGGTATCGGTTTGGGATTTGCATCTTCTTGATTCTCGCCGGGATTTGCCAGCTCACTTGGACAATCTGCAAAGTAGGGTTTTGTTATTTACTGCGCGAGTTCTTGTCTGCCCCCAGTCTGAAAGACGGAAATGAAAGATCGCTTTTTGCACATTCTGTGACGTCAATGCAAGACAACACAAAGAAACCCGCTAAGCCTATTAATGTTGTTTACGAAAGGGGTTTGAGACTTTAAGCTTGGGATTTGGGGGTCTTTGCATAAGGTGACGGCAGCTTCTGATCTTGATGTTTGCAGGCACATAAAGTCATCTCTCAAAAACTCCGGAATTCGGCTCCTGAAGACCACTGGGAAAAGTCGAATTTTGCGTATATTTGGCAAAATTGTTCCATCGAATTCAAATTTTCCAATCTGACCAAAACAACGCCCAAACCCATCTCCATGTCTAGCCGGTCTATCCCAAGATTTATAGACCTTTGTCTGCGTGTTTTCAAAGATTCAAACTCGGGGTTCCCATCGAATCTCCTGATGAATTACCTGATCGTCTCCCGTGGGATTTGGGAAGATAAAGTGCGCAAGCTGCAAATCATCTGGCAACGGAGGATAGTGCGCCTCGAGTTGCGACTGAATGGTTGTCAGGAAGACGCGAGTCGTGGTCGGCTTATCGGACTTCATCGTTAGTGTCACCCATTCTGAAATCGGACGGGATTGAGTCAAAACGCACTTATGCGCGCAACAAAGCGCTTTTTAATGTGCTCCTTCCGGCTTGCTTTGTCGTGTGCTGCTGTGCTTTTTGTCACCCTTTCCACACAGCCTGCACATGCATGTGTGCATTTTGGCGTTTCGCGCGGGCGCGCACTTGTCTTTGTCATGCATAATGAGATGTCGTTTCCCATGCCGGAAAGCGGACGCGACGCTTAGGGATCAAACGTGTGCATATGTGGGTTACGGCCACGGCGTCCCTTGAAAGAGGGTGTCAGAAATTCGGTTCCTGGGAATCTCTGACTTTGCAACATCGAGATTTGCATCTTTCAGGCAGAGGAGAGCAAGAGAGCTTGTCTCCTGACGGCTTCGCGTTCCTCTACCCCAGGAAGAACCAGCATCAGGTCGTCGAGGCTGGGATTAAACGCCCTCTCCTCCCAATCCCAACGACGAAATCTACATCGAGCGCTTATACATTTGTAGATAAATACGTCCCGAGAGGAATTGTGTGACGCCGGACACTGAACTTGGGACCCAGAGAGAGGAGGAAGCAGTAGCTTGACTAGCAAAAACTGGCCCGCAGCAGCAAAAACAACACTTTTTCACAAGGATTCCAATTTTGGCGTCAAATTCTTGCAATTCTATATACAAGCGGAAGTGGCGCGCGGGGGCTCTTCTGGAACTTTGCCGCCGACAAAGCACTTTTGGCTTTTTTGCACACTTGGTCAATTATGCGAACAAGGGGAACCTATTAAGCATGCCGGAAACAGCGAACGTGGGCAAGGCAACTTGTGGAGCTGTGGAAAGTGTCCTCCTACCGGATTCGACGCTGTTCGTGTAGTAGGACATGCGCTTGTCGTCCTGTTCACCGGCCAGCAAGATGAGCTTCTCGGTGGGCACGTGAAGAAGTGGAGGAATTCGCTTGTGGAGGACATGATTGAATTGGTCGGAGGAAGGGTGCAAATTAACGGGCGAATCTGGAAAATACGAAAAAACATGTTAACGGAAAATGCACTTCGAGATCGAGTTATACCAAGTCCGCGTTCGATGAAGAGCTGCCAATGGACGCTGACGCCACACGGAGTCACGTACATCCACAGAGGGTAGCCTTTGCCCGGCATCTTGAAGAGGAGTCTAAATCAGTTTTTCGGACTACCGTAACCTTCGTCTAAAGGTCGTCTTACTTGGTTTCCTTGTGCGGACTCAGCTGTATCAGATGTTCGACTCCCTGCGTGAGGCTATTCTTGATTGGACCCGCATAGCCATGGACTTGGTTGAGCGCTAGAAGACTCAGGGTCAAAAGACCCAAAATGTCGATCATCTGGAAAAGATTGCGAAATTGAGGAGTTCGATTTTAGGGGGTAATTAAGCGAGTTGATTGAATTCGCGTTCGAGTGACGGGGGAGCCGACTAGAGGACGTCTCGAAGACCATCCGTGGACTCCTGAGGCAAAGCAGGAGAACAAAAAAACGAAGTTAGGAGACTGACGCGGGCGTTGTTGCCTGACAAAGTGTAATCATTGCCCACTTATTAGGGTGGGCAACAGAGAGTTAAGAGATTATTAATTGCAAATCGATTCCGACTGCGGCAAGTCACCCCCGGGCTTTTTCGGAGGGGGCTAAGCGCGTGAGTGCGCGCGCGCGAAGAAGCATGGACCATATGATAGATGAACTAGGAAACAACTAAAAAAGACCGAAACTCTTGTGTTCAGTGCAACTTGCTGCATGCTTGCCAGCCTGCTTGCCGGCGTCCGTGGCTAGGAACAGCGTCCTTCAAGGGCGCCTAAGCAAGCATGTGACAATAGACCATGGTTCTGGGATCGGGGGTTCTTGGAACGTTTTTAGGACTTCATTTCCTGATGTCCGAATTCAGATGTCAGTCTGATAAACCCCAAATAACGCTAGGAACCAGGAAATGAGATCTCTAAAATAGGAGGTTTCGGTAAGGGTATAATTAGAGGAGTTCTGTCTTGGTTAAAAATAGCCAAGAACCCTATCTTCTCCGGACTTTGAAACTCTCTTGACGCGGATTCGCGGAACCCGTCTCGTCCACAACCGCCGCCGCTGCCGCTAAACCACGATAAACAAAATTCCAGAGCACCTCCTCGAGAAGAAAACTACGGTAAGGGTTTTAAAAAACGAGCGCCACTTTGTGTACGAACCTCAAAACAACCGCCTTAGGATTAATTACGCGTGATTCTTGTTGCTGTCTTTTAAGGGAAGCGCCGCGCTGTTGCTCAAAGGGAGAGAGAGAGGGAAGAGGACCTCGGCGTGGCTTTTTGGAGAGCGGCGCGCCTCAAGTCAAAATATGAATAATCGGTGGCGGCAACTCAAAGTAGGTTGCTGGAACGACAAGCACACTGAAGAAGAAGTGGCGCGCGAGAGACAGAAGTCGCCGCCATCGCCGTCGCGGCTTGAACCGCCATCAGGAGACGACGGCAACGCTGCCGTCGCCGCAGCCGACAACGACGACGACGGGGTGGGGTAACCGACGGCGCGGGGAGAGAAGCGCGAAGAGACGAAGGAAGCAAGCTAAGGGTGGAAGGGAGAGTGTTGATAGAATATCCGTCGGAGATGCATCCCCCTCCGTCGAAGAACGGCTTATATATCACGGCGAAGAAAGAGCGTCGTCCCCGCAGCGCCGCCCCAATAGAACGGAAAAAATCTGTGGAATTCGGGGCCAGATGATGGATCAGCGATAAATATGATCAGGATAAGGGAGAAGATAGACTTCTTTCATCTCCTCTGGTACCCATTGAAAGCGACACTCACAGATCTCTCACACTCACAGAACTCACAGGTCGAGAAAAGCCTTCAGAGGCCCGTCTTGCGAAGGGACCATCTCGGTTCGGGTCTCCCCTGTGGAGTCTCTCAGGTCTCCTGAACTGAGAGTCTCTGCAAACTGCGGTTTATATTCACACACACCCTCCTCCGAGATACGGTAATGAGGCGTCGCCGAAGGCGGGCGGAGCAGGCGAACAGGGGAACGCGAGAGGTGTGAAGAAGAAGAAGTTCCGGAAAGGGGCGGCTTGCCTGGCCGTCCGGGCCGGCCACTCAAACTGATCGGCCACAGTTTGTGGGTCCACAGAGGGACAGCTGCAATTTGAGAACTTCCGAAATTTGTCAATCACCGAATTGCAAAAACAACTGAAGGTGCGATCTATTAATAAAGCTGAATGCTGCAACTGCGTCAAACGGCGGTTTTGAGTTTTGTGCAGTTTCCCCGCACCTTCTCCTCCTCCGCCTTATCGTCGCCGTTGTCGTCATTGTCCCCTGATCGGGACATCTCCCTGATGATCTACTTACGCACTTCTCAGCTCCAAGACGGACAGATTTCTGCGCTTTGCTGTCTTCAACAGGTGGCGACAGCGGAAAACGCGGCGGCACCAAATTTCTCACGTGTCATATCGGAAACGCGCTTTTAAGATTCAAGGAAAGATCTAAGGCCAAGGCGGAAGCTGCCCCTGTGACTGCCACCGATCGCCTCCTGGCAACGCTTATTCAGGCAAAGAAGTCCGTCCAGGAGGGGCAGAAAAACGGTGATGGGGAAATGATGCAGCTTTTGGCGGCATCATCGGCGGCGGCAATAACCGACAAAAGAGGAGCCGAAAGCTGTGGTAATGATGCTGCAAAGTGCAGATTCAAAAAGATTGTCTATGAGTCACCAGGGAGATATTCAACGCTCCGGCGGCCCATGAATAGAACGGAGCGAAACTGTGCAGGCGACGACGATGGCGATGATGACGGTGATGGAGACACAGTGAATAGACGTGAGAACCAGAAGCAGAGGGCTAGTGACACATTTTAAAGTCCGACCTTTTGGACTTTACGCGTTGACGGGACGTCATTTTTACACTTGCGACAATTTTTAAAGTATCGCTGTGTAGATGGAGACGAAAATAAAGAATCGGGACTTTGAGATTTTGAGACGTCAGGAATTCAGGTATGCAAAGCCAGTCATGAAGAGCTGAATTTGTGACGCAGGGGATCTGTTGACTTGGCTCTTTGGGTATAAACATCGTCATTTGTAGTCGAAAAAAGGTGAAGTGAGGTAAATTCATGTGAGGGGGACGATTTGGCTACAAATCGAGACCAGCTGGACTTGGACACTGGGTTTATCGAAAGGTGAAGTCACAGATAGTCAAGTCATAAGACGAAAATCTCGAGAAAAGCTCGGTTCTGCCAGGCGCCAAAATTGACACTTACGAGTTCTCCCTCACTGCCTCTTCAAAGTAAGAATCTGACTTGAGATAAAGCCCGAAAAGCCAAACACAGGCTTAAACCCAGATTTTGAAAATGCCAATTTTAGACGACAAACATAAGAAATACCTCAAAAACAGCAGCTTTCCCACAACCTCGGGCACCCAAACGTTCTTAGTATAGCTTCTATCTACGCCCTTAATACGACTAACTAATCAAATTGTATCTCCACTTACAAGAAAAACAGCGTCAAATGTGAGAACTTTACTCGTATTTTCCATTCTAAAGAAAGAGTAGAAAGCGTCCTTTTGGGAGACAAAAAATGACCTGTTTTGAGTAGATTACGCAGAACTCAATTGTACCTTCGACTACCCGACCGAGCACCGTGCGACAAAAGTTAACCATGAACTTATTCTGAGAAAACGTCAAAAATTCCTCAGTCACAACACATTGCCTTTTGTGTGTAATGAAATTAGCCTCTAACACGTCGCCTAGTTGACCTCCTCCTCGTCTTCTTTCCACCCTCGCCAAAGCCTAAATAAAAAAGAGTCTTTTGAGCGCGTCGCGCCCGTCTCGGGAAATCAATCACGAGCAGCGCTAAAATGAAACTTTGATCAAACTGCGGTTAGCCGCAAGACGCACTTCCGATCGAGAAAAAAACTAATTGACTGGTGGCAGGTCAGCAAGCCGGTGAGTGATCGCCTGTTCGTCTCCCTCTAAGCAATTAGTTGCTTGTCACGAAATCGCGAGGCGCGAATCCCGGAGCCTCTGGGGGAGGAAGGAGAAGAAGAAGGATAAGACAATGTCAGTCATCTCTCTCGTGTGTGTGTGGGAGAGAGTGTTAATTTATTCGCGGAACGGAGACACGCGAAACGTCTAAAACATGCTCACAGTTCATGTAAACATGCTTTCAGCACCTCTGAGGCTCTGTCAAGAGTCGGAACATGGGAAAACTGTGAATTTGATATTGATGACTGAAAGCTCTGGGAGGTGGCTGAAGGCTCTGGGAATGTGTGAGTCTAGAGGTCGGTTTCTGTAGGTCTGGGAGCTATTTTCAAGGCCTGAAATCAAAACAGAGAAACACGTGAGACTGGATTTCCGACCAAGCTGAAAACATGCCTATTAGCTGTGTTTCCTGAGCCGGTGCACTTTAGGGAAAAGCCCAATTAATATCTCCATCCAGCGTGCAATGTCTGCTCCCGTCTGTTGCCCATTGTATTGTCCCAGACCAAAAAAGCGAGGAAAGCGTCTATCAAGGTTTTAATCAACGTTTCTCTTTGTCACCGGAACGCATTTTCGAGACACAGACAGACATTATTTTAATTCCGCAATTGTTAGCCTTCAAATTGAAGCGGAAATTGCCGAGGAAACGGGGCTTTGAACTTTGTTCCCAGCAGAATCGTCAATTAAAACATAATTTTTCGAGCAAAATTTGTTTCCCAACGGCGAACAAAGGAATGTTAAACAAGCTGCCGCAAATCAGAGGCAGGAAACGCGCTGAAAAGGGGGGCTAAAAAAGATCTAAAACACAGAAAAACGCGAAGTCTCTGGAATGCGGCCGGTGATTTTGAAAGACAACAAGGGCGCCGCGTTTCCACCCTGTGCGGTCACCTATCATTATCCGTCGCATATCACCTGATGGCATTCTGAGAACAGCCTCAGGGGAGAGGGCGAGAGGCAGAGGGACCGCACGGGAAGACTGGTCGTTGGGGAACGGTTTTTAAGGCTTTGGTTGGTGTTCAAGAATAAGTACAATTGAAAACTGAGTCTTTCAGTTTTAAGAGTTTTTGGGACCCTTGACTTCCTGTCAGGAGTTCTTGACCGGAAACGGCGGTGCGACTTTTCCCGTCTCGGCAGATTCGGTTTCACCCGTCGATGGCATCCGTCGAACGCCTTCTCACCACACCCAAACGCAAACACACATTCCAGCGACCCAGAGGCCTGCTGATGGCTTTCAATCTTCAACCCAGGGTTACGGTAACACAGCTTTCCTCTACGTCATTAGATCCTCAGTCCCGCAGAGCAATTTGCCACATCTGCATGCAGTCAGCATGTACCCCACATGCGCCGCGCTGCAAACGCACTTTGTCCGCCTGCACCAACAGCAAAAATGACTTTCCGTTTCGACTGACGTCAAAGCCGATCGCTCGGAACCAATTCCAATGATCATCTCATTGTGCCCAACTCGCTTGGCTTCTTTGCGTTCAACGGGCGAGTTATTCTAGTGACACCATCGGGAGCAACAGATCATCTAAGGGGTTTTTCGGAAAAGTGGCCAAGATTTAGGATTCGTGCGGGACCATAAATTTCGGTTAATATGTAAGCGAATTTATGATTTCTGACGTTTTGCCGGGCGAATAAAATTTTTAGTGGAATGATGGTGATGGGATTAGCCAAAACATGATCATTTTGGGACTCGGAATGTGGGGGAAGGCAATTATTGTCCAGCCTTATTATAATTGTAGCCGTGAGAATCATCATTTTTGGGGAAACAACCTAATTAAAAAAGCAAAAAGTAAGCTAATTTACAAGTTTTTAGAAAAACAACATTTGGGCTGATAGACCACAACGCTGAATTGACGTCAGCCGACGTTAGGAAGAGGAATGAGTCTTAGGTGAAAACAGGAAATTTTATGCTAAGAGTCATGCTGAGTTGTGTAACTTAATTTGGTCTTTTTTATTCAATTTGACTGACTATAAAGACTTGAAATTCATTTGATAGCTTTTATGGAATTTGAGGCTTTTGTGTGACTCACGGATTCGAAGAATAAGACTTGACGATCTTTGACTAAAGGAGCAACTAGGCTGATTGCCAAATTCCAAAATTAGACTTTTTTTAAAGGTACATTTTCGAGAAACTTGAGTTACTTTGTCTGCAGACAGATTTGTACCTTGTCCCAGATCGGCCGACTTCAGATTTGTATGTTGCCAGGTCCTGACAGGAAAGGAAGGGTCCTGCAACGCCTGCACCGGACATTTTAAGAATGATTTTTACCTATTTACGATAAATCAGATACCCTGTAAACCTCCCCTAATTAGTTAAAATCTAATTCAAGAACCCACTTGTCCGCCTGCACCAAACCCATGTTTATGGTTCTGTTCAAGCTGTGACTGTTCCAATGACCCAGTCCGCCAAGACAGGATAATTGTTTGTGGGCCTCTGAGTATTTGCGTAAGCGAAGCACATTAAATGCGTATAAATATATGTGGTTGAGATGGGTCCCGGTTCAAAACGGAGACAACGACGACGCTTCCGCGCTGAGAAAACCGAAAAGACAGTGAAGCTCATCAGATTTATGGGATTCGAATAAAAGTTTTCAAATGTCGATGGATGTGCTATTGAGGACACATGTTCGGAAGGATGGCGGAAGAGCGAGAGAGAGGGAGAGGAGCGCGTTATCCCGTTTGAGAAGCCGTTTTTAAGCGAAAGAAGATGGTTGCGATCGTCAGCGCACATATGCGCGGGGGAGCTGAACGGGCAACAGCTGGTCGTTGGTTCCACGGGTACTCGCGGGGAGCGTTTCTACAACAGGGTCCAACCTGAAGGGGGAAGGGCACAAAAACGAAGCAGTTAATCGTCGAGTTCCCGCCAATCAAAAAAGCGTCTAAATGCGTTAACGCCAACGCTGAGGGCGTCACGGGGATGCTCTTCAGACCGTTTCGTTGGGTGCTGTCTGATCGTCCGGCGTACAAAAACGCCGGTCAACGGAGGATGAGATGTCTTTGGAGTGAGTCATTAACCGGAACGGGCGAAATATTGCTCCGAGAATGCTGTCAAAAGCTGACTCTCAAAAAATTTGAAAATTTGGGATAACCCAACGAGTCAAAAAACCGGCAAAACCGACGTCAGATCCCAGCCCCATCATTCGCAATGACTCATCCTCTCCGATCCCACTCATCCACCTCTACTTCAAGCACCCCTTCGCCGAAATGAAGCATTATTTCCACTTTTATGACTACGGTATTT
>KN166359.1:1118-14412 GCA_000757745.1 Steinernema scapterisci
GGCGCTGGTTTAAGGCACCAGTCTCTTCGGAGGCGTGGGTTCGAATCCCACTCTCGTCAAATATTTATTTGTTGTTTTCAAACTTACCATATCCAAGTATTTGGCCAAATCAGCAATCGAGCTAAGAGGATCCTTGTTAGCAGCCTCAGCTCCAGGACACCCAGCGCACACATTTCCGTTGGCAATGAGCAGAGGACTCGTAGAAGCGGCATGAGTTCGTGGACGTCCAAGGGCGACGGCAGTGGGAGCTTGAAGGCCGGCCTGACGAGCTTGGCGAGTGGATCCAGAGCTGACGAGGTGACGAGCAGGAATCTTGGGAGCGTTTTGTTGGTTGGCGGCAGAGACTCGGACGAATCGCTTGCGGTATTCGCTGGTTCCGGAGATCTGTCCAGCGGGTTTCTGAACGTAGCCAGCCTGCTGGTAGCCGTTCTGCTGGTAGCCAGCCTGAGGGATCGATCTGGATTGCGGACGGTTCTGGTATCCTTGCTGAGCCTGAGGAACGTTTTGAGGAGGCGCAACGGCAGAAACGCTCCTGGGAGCTGCGATCGGGGTGCTGACGGCGGCGGTCGGGTTCGCGGCCTTGCACTGAGCTGGGCATCGGGTCGCGGCCGCTCCAAGCTGATTGAGGCCGGCCATCTGGAGCATCTGGGTGAGGGCGATCGCTTGAGGGATCTGGCCAAGCTTGGGGTTGATCTTCTCGTTCAGGAGCTGAGGCAGCGCTTGGCAGATCTTCGACGGCATCATCTCCTTCACTTGCTGCGAGACCTTTCCGCGGAACTGGCTGTTCACAATGTCGCCGATAAGGCCTCCGTTCTCGATCCACGCGTCCACGTAGCCGACGGTAACCTGGCAGCTGGACAAGTGGATGTAGGGGGCTCCGTTGGCGGCGCGGTTGATCGTCAGTTCGACGGTGATGGACATCTGGAATTCGGTGGATTACGGTAGCCCGGAAACTGACTTTTACCTGATGAGCGTTGACATGGACGATTCCGGTCAGAGCGAGAGGGAGGAGGACCACGATTTGGCCACCCAGGTTGCCGTCGACTCTGAAACGAGATCAACTGTAAAGATACCGTAATCCAAAGCTGAAACTAACCCAATATCAAGATTCTGGACAGCGATGACGACCTTGTTAGGCGGGGCAGGGTAGACGGCAATTCTGTTCGGACACCGGTAGCGGGCGACGAAGAGGTTGTAGACCTGGATACATCCGCTAACCTGAGGGATGCACTGGTTGATGTTGGGCAGCCTGGCCTTCTTGATCTCGGAGTTCAGGATCGGCGCCAAAAGGTCGCTGGCGTACTGGAAAGCGCGCGAGTTGAAACGGGCCTTGATTCCGGGATTCCCTCGGGCGCCTTGGAGCAGAAGAGGGTTGAAGTCGCCAGCGGAACATCCGCCTCCCACGCATCCTCCGGAAACTTGGCTCACGCCTTGAGCGTACGGCGTTCTGACATTCGTAATGTAGCCTGCGGCCTTCGGCCTGGGCACGGCAACAGCGTGAGGGACTGCGGGGCCGGCGTGGGCGAAGTAGACCGCGAGGAGCGGCAGCAAGGCCTGAAAAAACAGATTTTAAGAAATCCATAATCTCCTTATCGACGGTCTTAACGCGATTTCCCTAAATTATCACATACGTCGTTCACATCTTTTGCGCCACGCTTCCCTATAGCGTATCACAACAGCTGCCCGTCGTGGGGTGAACCGGTTTCCAAATAGCCGCACGATGACGTGCCTCGCGTGATTTAAGAACCCCGTTTTCACGACGATGATGACCAGCGGGGTCTCGCTAACGGTCGTCAATCGGTCTTGAAACTGCGACCTTGATTTTTGTCTCATAGCGCTTGGGTTCTTTTGAAGTTTGGTCGTAATTGAGATGCCTTTCAATTAAATTTCAGGACCGGTTTTCAATGAAGCGGTTTTGCTTCTGGGGGGTAGGTTAGGTTTGCACTTTGGTTTGGGCTGCTGGACTGCACGGGGAAGCTACAGTTAGATTATCAGGGTCTAAATGTCAAAAAGCAAAAAATTTGACGGTGTGAAACGTTTCAGAGGAAAGTGAAATGGGTGCCCGAGACGTATTTACGGCCTGTGAAACGTTTCAGAGCCGCATCAGACGACCAGAGCAAAAGTGGAATGGCTGTTCAAGGTTGTGAAACGTTTCACACCGGTCTCAGACGACCAGATCACAAGTGAAATGGCGATCTGAGGTTTGTGAAACGTTGCACGGTTGTCCCAGAGCTATCTCAGACGACCAGAGTAAAAGTTGAGTGGCTGCCCGAGGTTGTGAAACGTTTCAAAGCCGTCTCAGGCGACCAGAGTAAAAGTGAAATGGCTTCCCGGATGGTTCCAACTGTTCGTGAAACGTTTCAAAGTTCTCCCCGTTTTCCTTAAGACCCCTCCTGTAAAAGTAGTTCTAAGGCGTAGCCCAACCGATCTTGCGTTCCCGAGAAACTCCCGAAAACTCCGAACCCTATTTGTTGCCCAAAACTCCAAACTCCAATGTCCTTTTGTTAATCGCCTCAATCATCGATCAACATCTTCCCAACCTCTTACCAAAATATGCCTATTTTCAGATTCCCAAGCCACAAACTCCGTAGAACCAAAAAGTGTCACTTACTATCAATCGCATGGTGTTTCCAACTGCTCTGTCGACGACGAAGACCGACGACCTGACGACGTCTGAAAACAGCAAAAACGTTAATAATTTGAAAATATGCTACCGGCTTGTGGCCGCCTGCACCAGGAGACACATCATCTCACTCTCCCCCAAAACGCAAAAACAAGGCACAGACGCACTCGAGAGAGGAGGTGGGCACGCCAGATTGAACGCCGCAGCAGTTTCAGGTTCCCGACTGCACGGCGTCGGCGAGAAGAAGATGGTGGGGGCTTGCTCGGGAGCTTCAAGCGGCTGCTGCTGGCGGAACCGGTTGCTTTTTGGGTAAAAGGGGGCTTCACGGCAGGAGGAAGAGGGGGGAACACACGAAGACGATGAAGATAAGGGTTCTCGGTGCAGCGTTAACAAAGGGACGCAGAGGCTAATGGAACACGTTTGGATTACCCATGTGTTCTGCGTCATAAAAATAAGGTGAACCTGATTTGTTTGGGGCGCGAGATTCCCTAAGACTCGGTCTCGGATCAGTTTGGTTTCGGGAACGCGGGAATGATAGGCAGAGCACAAATACAGAAATCGGGGTTCCTGAAGTCAGAATCTGGAGCCCGAAACCGTCATTACGGTTGGAGTTTTGGCCCAAATAAGATTTGGACAGAATGGCAAACAGGTTCAGACCCATTTTCCTGTTTCCACAGGTTAGGGTCATTTCCTACAAAGATTGATTTATGACCAGACTGCAAAACTGTTCCAAAAAGTTTGCAGACGGGCGCAAAACGACTTTTGGAAGCGGTTACTGACCATCCCGGACGACGACGGCCACGACGACGTTCGATAATTGTGGTAAATTGCGCACATGCGTGACGGTATTTCGACGCTAGTGACAGTGAGACGAGGGAGAGAGGGACGGAAGTGAGAAAAACAGGTGTGGTGGGTGGTCTTTTGGGTGTTGGGGGGCTTGTGAAACGTTTCACAAGCCCTAACATATGTAAAAAAAATGACAAAATGGGTTGTGAAACGTTTCATTAACCGTAGGTACCTCTCGGGCAGCCATTTCACTTTTACACTGGTCGTCTGACTCAGCTCTGAAACGTTTCACCAGCTATTTGACTTTTACGTTAGTCGCTGGGCATAGGTATGAAACGTTTCACAAGCCGTATGTACCCACTGGGAGCTCATTTTACTATCACTCTGGTCGTCTGAGACGGCTGTGAAACGTTTCAAACGGAGTGAAATGACTGTGAAACGTTTCACAAACCCTAAATACCTCTCAAAGCGCCATTCTACGTTATCAAAAACCGAGGATCCCAAGAATCCTCCATCCTATCAAAATACCGAAATAGAACCAGGAGCCTCTTTTAGTAAAAGTAGTCCCGACCGTTTACTACCACCTCGAACCACCATAAACACGCCGACGTTAGCCTCTTCGCGCAACTACAAAAAATGTTCTCCCTTCAGGGGGTGATCGGAGAAGCACCACACACTGGAAGCCGAAGCCCAAATTCGGAGCCCCAGTGAGAGAGAGGAGAACACCCCAACAGCAAAGCTGGTCAATCAATCCGAGACGGCGACGGTCCTCTTAGCGCATTGCGCGATTTCATAATGGCCGATTGCACAAACACGTTTGTCGCCGCCGCTTGGCTACTTCTTCGCCGTCGTCGTCGCTGGCCTCCTACCACGATTGGAAAGAACCAAGACGATCACGGAGACCACGAAGCTAGCAGCCCGTGGATTCTTCGTCTTCTCTGATCCGGATTCCATCCACATGGGGGACGACGACGCTCTTCCTCTCCCAGATCAAAGTGGGTGGGGCTTTTAATAGACTCTACGTGTACGCTAGGGGCGAACGTCTGAGATATACCAGAGAGACACATAAAGCAGCGGAAGAAGAGAAGCACAGAGCGGAAAAAAAACGGGACGCGCGAGGAGGTGAGACCTGAATTGATTCCGATCTGCGCTCCTCGCAGAGGTTAGAATAACAACGGCAAAACGTGGAAACCGTCGTGGATCGTTAGTGTCAAATGTGGGGATTCTGCAAATGGAGTTCTACTTTTACCGGTTTTTAACAGATTTTAGAGGGACGGAGAAGATGGTTATCTTTGAGGGTGATGAATGGAGTTGACAGGCCAGTTTCTGGGAAGTGAGGAGAGGTAGAACGGACTTAGGACTACTTTTAACAGTTATTCTGGTCGCCTAAGAGAGCTCTGAAACGTTTCACAACTCCCCGGCAGCCATTTCACTTTTCGCCTAGTCATCTGAGACAGATGTGAAACGTTTCACAACATCGAACAGCCATTCCACTTTTACTCTGGCCGTCTGAGAGAGCTCTGAAACGTTTCACAACTCCCCGGCAGCCATTCCACTTTTACTCTGACCGCCTGAGGGAACTCTGAAACGTTTCACGAGCGGTATGTTCACCCCGGGACGCCATTTCACGTTTACCTTAGTCGCCTAATTGTTTTAAAAGTGATTTTGAAACCCTGTAAAAGTAGTCCCCGCGACAATAAAACACAACCACGCGAAAACAAAAGCAAGCGGAACTCCGAAACCAAGGGTGAACTTTCACTCTCGCGCGCAGCACGCCAGCGGTGTTCCCCCGCTGAACATCAAGGCGTGTGGTAAATGGCGTTGAACCCCTCCTTCGCCTGCACAAGACACACAAATACATGCACGCGTTAATCCCAATCGTCTCAACTCGTTCGCGCCCCTGGCGGTGGCGCACTTCATAACGCACTCGAGGATTCCATTTCACTTTCCTTGACCGCAAATCAGCTTTTCGAGAGAGAGAAGAAAAGGCGCGTGGGGGTTTCGCGGCAGCTGCTGCCGGTAGAGCGAGGGAGACGCGGAGGAGACAGTTCCCGCGCACCGAGAAGAGGAGAAGAGAGTCAAATCGCATTTTGGGGGATTTTGAGGCGAAAGTGGATTTGCCACTTGTCACTCGGTCGTCGTGCAGGCGGAACAAAGCGGGAGGGACGTTTTTCTGGAGTTGACAAGGCCAAATGGGCGCTTCTGTGGAGGTGTTAAGGCTGCAGGAGGAGGTCGTGAAACGTTTCACACACCGTTGGCACCCTTGGAAAGCCATTTCACTTTCACCCTAGTCGTCTTAGAGAGCTCTGAAATGTTTCACAAACCGTAGCAGCCATTTCACTTCTCTGAGACGGTTGTGAAACGTTTTAAATACCCATTTCCCTTTACTTTGGTCGTCTGAGACGGCCGTGAAACGTTTCACGATCGCGGGAAGCCATTCCACTTTTACCCTAGTCGTCTGATACGGTGGTGAAACGTTTCAAACGGCCATTTCACTTTTACTCTGGCCATCTGAGGCAGCTCTGAAACGTTTCACAAGCCTTAGGGACCTCTCCAGTCGCCCTTTAACTTTTACCCTAGTCGTCTGACACGATTCGTAACCCCTAAACAACGTTTATAACTTTTAGATACACCCAGTAAAAGTAGTCCCCAATCAGATCCGCATTCCTGAGATCCCTAAACCATACGCCGATTCCGACACCCCTGAAACCTGGTATGGCTTGAGGCGTCGGAACACCCAAAATCCCCAAAAATTACCCTGAAATTACCCACGAAGCCACCTAAACAGCTCAAGTAGTAAAAGTAGTTTTCCACGCGCAAAACGACCACGCGCCACGCTTCCAAAAAAACTTTAATCGACTGCGGGATTAGCGCTGTTCGCAGCTGAGCAGCAGCGGCGGCTCTCCGAACGCAAGAAGACGACGTGTGACGCGGCTGCTGCGGCGGTGAGAAAAAGGAGGCGAAAATCGCTTCGCGGCTTGACGGTTCAAAACCAGATTCCAGACACACGAGAGGAGATTCTAGCTGGTGCAGGCGAGTGCAAATCCTGCCGGAGGGAGACGACGCCCTTGACGACGACGAGAGGGAGATTTGCGTGGAGGCTATGTTTACCTATTTTGTTGCCTGTTTGCCTATGCAGATTTCGCTACGGCGTGCAGGCGAGGATGGGATAAGGGAAAGTGTGCGTTGGCCTAGAAAGTCATCTGGCGATCACGGCGGTTCGCATTTTTCATGCCTCGTTGGTCCTGACGGGAAAATCGGGGGAGGCAAACTGTCAGTACAGCGGTTGTTTTGAGGGGATGAGGGACGGAGTGGAACGGTTTAGGCTACGCCTGATTTGAGTTGGTTAAGGTGGACCTGACCAGTAAAAGTAGTCCTAAATGGCGTCTCCCGTAATTTTGCTGCCGGCCATTTCCTAACGTCTAAAACCAGTTTACTCTGATTTGCAAAAGTAGTCCTTTCAACGGTTCGGTCACGTCGTAAACCGCGTTTTAATAGCCGTGGGTGTTTTTCAACGCCTGCACGCGTGGTACGGTAATAAATTAGTTTTTGGGCGTCTAATGCGATTCAAATTAAAAGTGGACTTCAATTAGTAAAAGTAGTACTTTGGGAGAAACTCGGCTAGCGTAGAGAAATGGCTGATAGGCAAATGACACTTTGGTAAAAGCAGTCTTTAGCACAAAAAAGTCTAATATAAGTAAATGAGAGTAAGAGAAACCCAGTAAAAGTAGTCTCAAACCCTCAAGTTTCAAGCTTTATAGGTTCGAATCCCCAATCCGCCCGAGGCGCTCCGATCAAACCACCCAATCCCAAACCAAAAGTACACGTCTTCGGAACATGATCTCAGAGATAAGCATCCGGAAACTCATGGTCGCATAACACGCACCAGAAACAGCCTTGAGGCGCTAAGAGTTGCAAGCGAAACTCGCCCCGCGGCGATCCAGCGAGATCAAAAGCGAGAAGCGCTCCAGAGACCACAGCTGAGAAGAACCCAGAGGAGCACTGGCGTAGCAGCTATGTAGCCACCCATCCTCCTCGTCTCTACTCGAATGCCGGCGGTGGTCGGCGGACGGATAAATAGAAGAAGTTAGCCCGAGGGCGTTTACGAGATGACTCAACTGAAACCGGTTCGGAAGGCTCGCGCGTGTCCGCGCGGGAGGCGAGAAGCGCGGAGACACGGTCGTCGTGGGACACAATTGGAGGAGCTTCTTGGCCGGCTAGGGGGAAGAGCCTGTTAGCCTTGAAAGCGACGGAGACGGTGGCGGCGAAGGGCACAAACTACGCGGGTAGAGGAGCCGTGGGCAACCTTGATTGCGCGCCGGACCTAATGGACCCGAACGTGGGAGTTTCAGTCGAGAAGGAGAGGGTTTGTGAGTGGGTTTCGGTTTTTACGGGCGTCTTTTTCAGGTTTTGGCATTGAAACCAAGGGTGTCGGAGGAGGTGTTTGGTCGGGAGAGAGGGTTTGGTGCAGGCGAGAGGGTGATATGGAATTCTCAGCAGGGAAGATTGTCTCAGACGACCAAAGTAAACGTGAAATGACTGCTCCAAAGGCACCTGAGGCTCTTCAAAGTTTCTAAATCGTTTATTTCTCATCTGTCCATAAGATTCTGTCAACGATGAAAAATACGGAAACACAAAGATCTGCCCATCACCTCGCTGTCCACATCAATGTCTTCCCAACCTCTCCGCCATTCGAACCCAGCTTTGCAGAACGATGCTGCACAATCTTCACATCCGCTGATATCACAGTATTTAACAGCAGGTTTGACCCGTTCTCCGGTCTTCCAAGAATCCATGATCTGTTCAAACTTGTTCCCTCTTCCAATTTCGATCATCTTCAAATTCTCATTTTCAAACAAATGGAAATTGATCACTTCTGTGTCCAATAAAATGTCCCAGACGCTGAATGTTTCCACCTTCTGCTTCCAGTAAAAGTCGCAATTCAGATTTGAAATCATATCGTGGTTTTGTATTCTTCCGATTGGGACTTTCGAGATCCATTCTCTGATCCGCTTCTCTTCGTCTTCGGACATTCCTTCTGGATTTGGGTTATGCCCGTATATCTTATACGAAGATATGATGATGGCGCTGATGCGTTTCAGTTCCGAAAGCCGCTTTGGGCTAAAGTCTAAACGGTAGTACTGATACGCACGGTACAGCATCCGAGATTCGAAAATTTCTATGACTGGTGGATCACTGTGCACGGTCAGTTTTAGAGAGCATTCGCCGTTTTCATGAGAGTCCCCGACGTGACCCCAAGTGGCGTGCAGGTCTGGCATCTTAAGGACGGATTCAATCGGGATGAGGTGGACGGAGGAGTCGACGAAGTTGTAGGGGATGTTGTTCATGGCCGAGATGAGAAGGAATATAGGGATTTGGGGGAAACGAGGGCTTAAATGGAAAATTGGAGTATGGAAGTAATGCGAGTTGGGTTTAGCATTACTTTGTCCGGGCCCGTTCAGATACGGGCTCAGCAGCAGAGTACACACTAAATCGTGGCCAAGCCCGTAGCCAACCTGGGAATCGGTTGGCAAGCCTGGTAAACGGTGGCCAAGCCTTTGGCTGACCAAGGAAACGGTGGCCGGATTGGAAACCAGGGAGCTACTATGGCAGCACTCACGGCTAGTGAATCGTTTCCTAACTGTCTCAGACGACTTAAGCAAAACTGGAATGGTGCGCTTCAAGAAACGTTAAATTGGGAATGTATTTGGGCATCAATAATTCGAAGTCCTTTGTTCAGGACACTAACAGTGCCCACAACATGCGCGACCTTCTTCTTCCAGAACATCTGCACACAAATGATGCACAAAAGGCACGTGAAGACTTTTAATGTTTCACGGGTTCCAAATACTGCTGTCTGAAGGGGATATTCATGTAGTGATTAAGTGAACAATTGGTGTTTGGCTTTCCTACGCCACACCTACGCCTACGGACACGATCAAACAGCAAAGTTGTTGGTCTCTAGCAGAGATAGTCGAAACAAGGTATTACGGTTTGTGAAACGTTTCACAGCCGTTTGAATCACGGAAATTGTGATCTCTTCTTGGTCTACATTGGCCTAACCCCCTATCCAAATCAGTAATACGAAGTCCTTGGTTTCAGGACACTAACAGTCCCCACAACATGCGCGACCTTCTTCTTCCAGAACATCTGCCGCAGTGGAGACACAAAAGTCAGCGTAATAATCGCGTTGAGGATCGGCAGCCACACAAATGATGCGCTTATAATCCAGGTCACCACTCGAATATCTGAAAACGCAATCTTAAAAAACCCATCCTTTCAAGTCTCCCAAACCTAGCTGCATCAAGATCGCAATCAACAGTCCGCAGCCAGGGAACGTGGAGGTCAGAGCTGGGGTAAAGGACTAAACAGCGTTCTCAGAAACAGGCTAGTTTCGAAGGCAAACCTGAAGTAGAAGAACCAAAGTGAGAAGCTTCTGGGTCTTCCTGGTCTTAGCAGTCAGCGAATCTTCGGCTTTCTTCAGATAAGAGAAAATGGCCTTGCAGCAGAAGAAGACCAGCGTGTAGCTGACCATAGCCAAGGTTATCAATGTGCCGCAGATGATAATGAAAAATGGGTTTTTCTAAAATGATAAAATTCTGGTTTTGTCAAATTTTCGAACCTACGATTCCATCCACGTAGATCAGGGCAACCCTGAACCGATTCGTCCCCGTGTCGGCCCAGAAATCCGTTGAGTAAATATAGGCGATAGGTGTAGAAACTATGACAAGCACGATGGGAGAGACCATGAGGAGACCTATGAGTATCATACAAGGCAGCCTCGAGAACTTCTCTAGGAGCTGTTTCCTGAAATGGCCAGATTTAGGCTGTATACCACATTTAAAGGTGGCCGCGGGCTCAGCCACTTTTCAGGCCACCTTTACGAGTGCTCTTTAAACTGTCCAATCTGAGATAAGCCTTACCTGCAGATTTGTAGATACCGATACACAAAGGTCAACGCCAAGAGCGAGATATTAAGGAAATACCCAACCAAAAAGACGCAAAAACAGGCCATAACCACACCCTGACCAAAGTAGGATATGGGCCCATTCATGATTAGAATCAGGGTGTCGTAGCTATAGTCAGTGCACTAAATAACCCCCTTTAGCCGAGAAATTACGGTCGAGTTTTACCATTTCCATCATTCCCAGACTAGCCGCGTTGACTAAATCATTCCCAGCATGAGCCATTAAGAACCATCGATATGTTCCCAGACTTTCGGACCTTTTTAGCTTGAGTCCCACCACGATAATCGTGTTCAGGATTACTCCCAATATTGAAGCTAAGTAATGGTCTACTTTTAGCGTGACCAGTAGGAATGGCGGGAAGTGTAAGACTGGCATAGCAGTCCAAAATTCGAAAAGGGCAGGAGAGTCCAAGGAGTCCATGTCGCAGCTCGATCTTTAGCCAAAGGAAGTAAATAACAGGTTTAATTGGATTTTCTAAAAAGTGCCCTAATAACCAAGTTTCATGAAAGCTACAACGCACGGAAACCGTATTAGCAGAGAAGCTAACGAAACGCCAGAGACAAGATAAACTATAAATTACGGGAGGATTCCGTGGAAATAACTGATGTTTGGAAAACAGGCAGTTTGGAAGATGTCTACGTCTTTGTTTCCTAGAGTTCCGAAAAGGAAACAACAAGGTCTAGGAGTGACGCGGTGACGCGAGTTGGATCTGATTTACGATCCAAGGATTTCTTAAAGGACGAGATTAACCGTCTCTAAGCTTTCAGCAAACAAGTAAATTTCAAGACTTTTGGTCATAAGCTGTCTTAGGATTAAGTCAGACAAAGCGGTCCAAAAACCGAAAACAGCAAAATTCTAACCCCTGCAAAAATAATGCTCTGTTGGAGCGATTAGCCATGATGATGTCAGAGTCACGCTTCAACCCACTTGACCTATGGATACGTCAGTAATTGGGTATTTTGCAGTTTTCCTTAAAGTGCACAAAAAACTAAAAAATGATGATTGCAGCCGATGTGCTCAAAAGTGAGGCTTCAGCTGTCCTTTAGCACATTTAGCGCCAAAATGCGAAGATTTCCTGTCATGGGAAATTCGATGTTACGAAAGTTAAAGGTTTAGAAAATGAGTAGTTAAGGAAATTGAGTGTTGGAGAGGAGTTAATGCCTGTGATTTGCATGTTTTTCGTTCTGTGTATCCGAAATCACTTAAGACAAACATCGATACAAGACAAATACGGGCATGCTGACACTCGAAAATGAAACCTTGAGGAACAGGATGAAAATCCGGAGTATCAAACGTTTCCGCCGATGCAGGCTCCGCTCCTCACTGGAACGTTCTACAGACCGTACGTCCCTTCAAAAGAGTCATTTCACTTTTCCCTGGTCGTCTGAGACGGCTGTGAAACGTTTCACAACCCGTATGCACATCTCGAACGGCCATTTCACGTTTCCTCTGG
The DNA here is from genome assembly GCA_000757745.1 of Steinernema scapterisci. Classification (NCBI taxonomy): domain Eukaryota; kingdom Metazoa; phylum Nematoda; class Chromadorea; order Rhabditida; family Steinernematidae; genus Steinernema; species Steinernema scapterisci. The sequence goes on from KN166359.1 coordinate 12,949, forward strand.
TTGTCTAAGACAGCTCTGAAACGCCAACATCGCCATTTTCCAGAACTTCCAAAAAGTCACGTTCACCCTCCTTTGTCACGTTCGCCAGCTACATAGCATGTCTGTTCCGTGCAGGCTCCAAGTCCCAATCAGACACCTCTTGTCTACTTCCACTCTGTCTCACATCCGCGGCCTCATTCTCAGCAGCGACCTCTCACCGACCGGTCGCCCCTCGAGCCAGCTCACCACCGTGCTCGTCACCCATAATGCCTCTTTCGCTGACCGCTGAACCATCTCGCTTGGAGGTAACTTTTTATGCACCTTTGGCTTTATGATCACGCTCGTATTTTCAGATCCTGGCTTCCGGAGGGCTCAACGAAGTGATCCTGTCCAACACCGGCTCGGAACGCCTCTCCTTCAAGATCAAGTGCAGCAACAACACGTTCTACACCTTCAAACCGGTCTTCGGAATCATCGGCGTTGGACAGCAGAAGAAAATCGACGTCGTCCGCTTGGTGAGTCCGCTTTTCCGGGATTTCCTTATCCCACTTGTCTCCAGTACGGCGCTGTGTCCACCGACAAAATGGCCATCCACTACTTGGCTGCACCGATCGGCGTTTACGACCCAGCGGAGCCGTTCAAGAAGGCGAAGGCGACCGGAGTCGTTCCGCCGGTCGCTGATGTCACCATCGCAGGTGGGATTTCTTGTTCTGCGTCCATGCCCATAATATATCTTTGTTCTAGCCGTCGAGAGCGTCATCAAGACTCCCGACGTGACCCTCCAGAACTCCTACATTCCCACGATGTACGACAAGCCCGTCTAATCCTGGAATGCGCCGGAATTTGTGCTGAATACGTCCCCGATAAATACGAAATTATGACAATTTACAGGGCATATTTACACGTTTTAGAATCGATTCTGCTGGCCAAAACTCTGGCCAGCGGGCGGAACAGCTTGTCCACAATGACCACAGTGACATAGCCCGTCGCCTTCGGCCATCGTCGCATACTCGTACGTCACTCCTGTACGATAAGCTCCAAAATCTTCCGGGCGCTGGATCATGTCTTGACCACCTTGGAAACCTTGCTGATAGCCGAGCTCCTCATCCATGACGACGTAGTTGGGCTGGGCGAAGCTTCCGACTTGAGGTCGTTCTATGGCCGTGATTCGCTGGTCCTGACGGTCGAGCTTCTGTTGTAGGTCAAAGACAGCTTGGCGAAGTTGCTGGTTTTCACGCCAGAGGCTTTCTGCAAGCGTTTGTTGAGATTGGAGACCTGAAACTAGCAAAAACTGGGGAACGTTTCATAAGAGCAGCCAAGCCTCCCGCAGCTTATGAAACGTTTCACAGCTACCCCGAAATCCTTATTTACCTCTTTCCAGGCGCTCAATTCTGTCGTCCCGCTTCTTCAGCTGCACCTCCATCAGATCCTGGGCCACATTCTTCGCCTGCTCCATCTTCCTCTTCCGGCATTGCTCGGCTTGGT
>KN166364.1:0-13402 GCA_000757745.1 Steinernema scapterisci
CCCCCCCCCCCCCCCTCCCAAATCCCGAAAACAGGTTGAAGATCTAAGCGTTTTGACCTCAAGACAACAGGTTCCTGAGAGAACTCACCGGGTCATCCATGACGTCAGACAGACAAGACTACTTTTCCAATACAGTTTTAGATGTTTCCTGTTCAAAGCAAACAGAGTGTGACTCTGGGAAGCGTTCACGATTAAGAGATAGAGCGGCCCCGGTCAGTGGCGGAGACGACCAATGGCTAAGTGTCCCGAAGGACCTGAACACGAGTGGGGACATGAACGCGGCGCGTTAGAGCAAACAGATCTTGGAGCAGGGGGGGGATACCTCAAAGTCTATGACCCAAACCTATCCAGGAGGTCTAAAAGCTTAGATTTCGAGGTTTTGAGAACCCGGTGTAAATGCTGCCAGTGCGCCACCGGCTGACGCGAATCAATCAATCGATTTCGAGAGCCGAGGCTCGGACCTCCGTCCTCACTAATTTTCCCACCCCATTCGATTCTCATTTCTTTCTTCATTTGATCATCCGCCCTCCGAGCGAGATGATGATGATTATGCGCGCCGAGAGAGAGAGGGTTGGTTTGTCTGGGCGTCTGGGTCTGCAGAAGACCGTGGTGTAACAATTTTTGCAGGCCGAAAGAAACGGCGACGACGCCGCAAAAGCGCAGCCAGGCGTGAGGAGACGGAGATGGCGCGATGTCGAAAAAGGGGCAGATAGGTTTTAATTGGCGAAGAGATAAAAAAGGAACGCTTGAAAGGGCATCGGGGGGAGAGGAGGACGGGGAAAGGGGGCTGGCGGGCTTAAGAAAGGACATGTTGGGGTTAGAGGAAGGGTGTCGGCACTTTTTCCTAATGCCCGAACTTGCAAAACCCTGAAGAAAAGTTGATAAAAGCTCAAAAATCCGTTTTTTTTTAATTGTTTTTAGTTGCAGGATTTGAACCCACCCCGAGAGGTTTGGGAGACAAACGTACTAACCACTAGACTACAAGAACCGAGACTACCAAAATTTGTTCTAGACTTGCGCGCATGGCTCATTGGTTAGTGGCAAGGACTAGAAAACGGTCGAAGCGGGTTCGAGTCCGGCCGTAATCCCAAATTTTCCTTAAGGTTTAAACGCATTTTAGAAACAATTTAACCATTTTCCAAATACAATACACGAAAAAATGACAGACCAAGACTCTTATCACCACCCCACTGCACCCATACCCACCTCCCCATCCCCATCATTTCCTCCCAACAACCAGCTTAACATCAAACATCAAATATTTGCGTTCGATCCCAAAAAACGTCTTCATTACGCACTTCGTCGGTTGGCTACAGGCAAGAGGGTTTGTTTGTCAACGCGCCGGCTGGCTTCGTCCGTCGTCCGCTGACGCCTAACGCGTGTAAGAGTCCGTTGCGAAACACAGAAGCACTCGACGCCGCAGCGCTTCGGAGAAGAAGAGGATGGGGAACCGGATGTGAGACACGATCAGGGAATGTTTATCTGCTAGGGGAACGCTAGGGGTGTTTCTTGGGGGTTCGGGCCTTAGGGTGGGGTATGCATAATAGATTTAAAGAGGTTTTGGAATCTAAGATCACAAAGGCAACGTCTGAAAATAGCTCTGGGTAAGGAATTTGCAAATTTTAGGTTCAAGGTTTCGAACCCGTCCCGACAGGTTTGATAGGCAAACGTGCTAACCACTAGGCTATGAGAGCCGAGACATCCGAATTTCGTTCTAGACTTGGGGGAATAGGTCAGTGGTTAGTGGCGCGGACTAGGTAACGAGCAAAACTGGTTCGAATCCTCGAGCAGTTCTAAATTTTTTGAAGATTAGGAAAGCATTTTTAGGACTTTCCCGTAAATTGAGTACCGTCAAAAACAGAGAAAATAGCACATTCCGTCTTCCCACGTGAACCCCGAAGCAGCCCAATATTCCCAAAGAACCAGTTTGATTAGGAAGTGTGTTCCCTGTTCCCGCTAAAACACTAAACTGGATTCTCCCCTGAAGGCAGAAGCTACGTGTTCACTGTGTCACTTTCTTAGAAACGCGCGGTTTTATGGTTTTTGTAGATTAGAACGAGCGATCGATTTTGAAGGGAAACGTAATTGAGGACGTCTTATGCGGTGTTTGGGTGGTAGGGAGGTGATAAGAGGCTGAAGATAGGGGGTGATAGGTGCAGGTTGATACGGGGCAGATTCCAGGGCAAGAGGACACTCCAGGCTTAACGTCGGTAAACCCCAAAGAAGACCGGAATCTAAGAGATCCCAGACGAGTCCATCGGAGACCCAGACTTGTCGAAAGCTTATCGAAAGACCGCGTTTTTCGTATTTCGCTGCTTTTTGTGTTTGTTTCGTCGTTTTCCACTTGAAAACGATGAATCAGTCCGAGGCGACTAAGCGCTTGCGACATGGTGCAGGCTGCTTGTGAATCATGTGGGACGGTTTTGAATGTTATGGTCTTGGGACGAAACATGAAACATTGGGCCATGGCAAAAGTCTTAGAACAGCTAAAAACAACAAAATAAAAATTTTTGGGGTTGCAGGATCCGAACCCGTCCCGAGAGGTTTGGGAGGCAAACGTGCTAACCGCTGGGCTATAAGAGCCGAGACTTCCAAATTTTATTCCAACCCGCTAGACTTGGGCATATAGCTTAGTGGTTAGTGGCTTGGACTAGGAAACGATCAAAACGGGTTTGAATCCTAGCACAGTCCCAACTTTTTTTATAAAGCAAAAATTAACTTTTAAGCATTTTTAAGACAAAATACCTATTTCTCAACCCCAAACACATTAACTAATAAGCGTGCAAGTGTAATAGCCCAACCCCACACTCCCTAACCGCGCGCATTCCGCACAAAGCACCCATTTTCCCCTAAATCAAAACAAAAACACCCCTCTGCAGCGCACATCTGGACACTTCCCCACCTCCCCACACTTCGCCACACATCATTAGCACCCCTCAACTGATCTGGCGATCGAGGATGGCAAACGGGGAAATCCGAATCACTTCCGACTCTCGCGATTCGCTCGATTGACAAACAAAAAATAGGCGACCATCTGTTCGCGGCGAGAATCACACGCTCGCGCGCATAATTCGCCGAGCAAATCGTTGTCGACGAAGGCGACCTTCGTTGACGCTGACGACGACCGAGTTTGGAGCGGAGCGCCCGTTTCAGGCGCTGAAAACCCGTTAACATCGTCAAGAGCGTTACAGCCTGCACCGCATTGGCGAGAGGCTGGCTGATGGGGTGGAAAGGGTCCGGCGTTCTTGGCGACGACGCTGACGGCGGTGGCGACTGTGATGAAGTCAAAACGGGTGCGGATTTCGGTCGGGAGTGAACTTTAAAAGGTGACACGGGGACGAGGGGCGCAACGGCGCTGCGGGGTGCAGGCGGAGGAGAGTGAGAAATGAGTTTAGTCATCATGTGATGATGACTTAATCGGTTTATGAATAAGGGGTGATAGGGAGAGCGGGAGGTCGAAAAACGGGGATTTGAGGGTGTCGGATTAGGGTTCAAAAGTGGTCTTGTAGCCCTGAGAGCTATAAAAGGTCCGTTTTTGGGTCTCAGCACGAACTTAATAGGCCTCAAAAACCCTAATGGCTTAGAAACTCACCTTATCATATCTCGTCTCCAAGCCTTTCTCTCTTCCCGGCGACATATCCGATCTCTTCGCCTCAGCCCTGGCTATCGTAATCCGAGCCCTCTTGGTCATCCTGTTGCACAGGATCACCACTTCTATCGCTCTCTGTAAGATCATAACCTCAAGTTTAGAGATCCAGAACCTTCCTCACCCTCCATTTAGACCGGATCCGGTACCCTTGAAGTTGAGCAACAGATACCGTCGAGAGACGCCTGACATCCTCCACTCCGCTGTCGGGAGAAGCCCCTCGGACCCAAGGATGGTTAAGGCACTGTTCTACCGTAGCCCGGTGACGTTGATCTCGTACGAATAGACGAGAAATGAAGTCTTTTGCTTGTTGGGACGTGCTTCCGAAGAATCGGTCGGAAAAGTGGTAGTTGACGGCGGTGATGTTGGCAAAGGTTTCGTTGCGGGACTCGCCCAGAAATGGGGAGCCACCGGAGAGCCTGGAAAACGCCCAAAATTATGGATTTCAACCAAAAAAAATTAAAAGTTGGTGACGGATTCGAACCTGTCCCGACACATTTCCTAGTCTAGATCGCTAACCACTGAACCACAGAGAGCATACTTCTTTTCAGACATGGCCCTCTAGCTCAGTGGTTAGCACGTTTGGCTAGGAAACGATCAATGCGGGTTCGAACCCTAGTGCAACTTTGAATTTTCAAATGGCGTTTTTGAGGCTTTTAAACCTTAAAATAATAATTCTAAGCCAACTTACAGTATATACGTGACAACTCCAATCGCCCACATATCCGTAGCCGTAGACAGTGGTTCATAATTGACGATTTCCGGAGCGATAAATTCCGGCGTCCCGACGATGTCCTTAACGGGCACACCCGGATATATCTGCCTCGAAAGGCCAAAATCGATAAGTTTAATTTGAGGCTCTCCCCGTGTTTTAAGCATCACATTTTCTGGCTAAAACAGGATTCTTAAATGGCTTGGGTTACGGTAGGATTACGGTACCTTGATATCTAAATGTACAACAAAGTGACTATGCAAATGGCGAACGGCTAGAAGAATCTGTTTTATGAAGGCGGCCGCTTCGGCTTCATCAAGGCACTCTTTCCCGCACACGTGGTCGAAGAGCTCGCCACCGGATACCCTAAATACGGGTTACGGTAGGATTACGGTAGACGACTTACAGTTCAAGGATAAGAATCACATCAGTGGAGGTCTCGTAGACCTCGTGCAGTTCCACGACGTTCTCATGGCCTCGGACGGCTCTCAGAACTTCGACCTCTCGCTCGATGTTCTCGCGAGGGACGCCACGACGGGACGTTGCGTAGCGACGTTTCCGCACGAATTTGGCTGCGTATTTTAGACCCGTCGCACGTTCGATCACCCGTTTTACGGTTGCAAATTGGCCGCTGAAAGTGGGAAAACGTTTAGGTCTTGCGTAAAAAATTTGAGACTGTAGAGGGATTCGAACCCGCTCTGATCGTTTCCTAGTCCTAGCCACTAACCACTGAGCCATTTGGACAAGTCTAGAAGAAAATTCAGAGTTTGGGGTTGGTGTAGTCTAGTGACTAGCACTCTTGGCTCCCAAACCTCTCCGGTCGGGTTCGAATCCGAGAACTCAAAAACGTGCTTTTGGGTGTTAGAACATTATTTTGATATTTCCCCCAAGACCTTATGTTAAGATTTGTCCTCTCCCTGGCTTCCATAGTCTACAGACCCCTCAACCCTGACTCCCCTGACCCCTGATGCTTAGACCTCAGACCTTCTCCCCCGTCCCCCTGTGCCACCATCCATGAATTGTAAATCACATCCTAAGAAGTGAGCATTTCAAGTCACCCTCTTCACTCTCCCAAGTCTTTCTTCGTTCCCCCCTCTTTCATGCATAACAAAAGCACGCCTGCACGTCCTGGTTCCCCGATTTCGAGACCCCAAAAAACTGACCTTCCGAGTTCGTCGCCGATCTCATAACGCGTCTCGAGAGGCGCACTACTGAACTGAAGCCGTTCGACCGGAGGCTGTTGCTGCCGCTGCATCATCGAGCTGCCCAACGTGGGTGGCGGCAACGACGGTTTCGTCGTCGTCGCCTGCACGAACTGGGGCTGAAGAGCGGGCGAGGCGACGTCTGGCATTTCGCTCGCCCGCGATTAGGGATTCTCCGGGATCTGAGTTTGGAGAGGAGAGGTTGGACGCCAGAATACAGTCTCGAGTAGCCGAAGATCAAAGGCACATTTAGAGAGCAGATGCAGGCGAGCGGAGGAAATCTGAAATGTTTATATCGATGAGGAGGAGAATGGGATAATTGTTCGCGAAGGAGAGGACGGAGAGGTCGCGTTGGAAACGCGGTGAAACATGTGGACACGTAAGGCAGAAGGCTGGCGCTCTGGGAGGGGGAGAGGAAGACAATGGGGCGTGTAGGGCAGCTCTGCGGATGCATCAGATCCAGCTGAATCATGGATGGGCTGGGTGTAATAATTGAATAAAGCGTTAGTCAGTTGGGGGAAAAAATTATAACAAGAAGAAACCGCAAAAAAGTGTTTTCAGGTTGCAGGATTCGAACCTGTCCCGAGAGGTTTGTGAGGCAAACGTACTAACCACTTGGCTATGAGAGCCCAGACATTCAAATTTTGTTTCAACCCGCTAGACTTGGGCTTATGGCTCAATGGTTAGTGGCGTGGACTAAAAAACGACCGGATTGGTTTCGAATCCCTTCTCAGTCCCAAATTTTTTGTTAATGCGAAAATCAGTTTTTAAGATCTTGGAACGTTTTTAGAGCGCATTGGGGTGCATAAGGTTGTCTTGCGGTCGCTGCAGATAGACTTGAACCAAGGCTAGGGGCAATAGGATCAGGTGATTACGGTAGTGTTAATCATATGAGGTCTGAAAATACCAGAAAAGCTGAAGTAGTCATAATCATACATAACACAATCCCCAGAACTCCCGAGACCCTGGATCCTGGACCTGCTAGTCCCGATCGTCCCCCAGCTGACCTGTCCCACCACTACATGACCTAGACCTCAACCCGCCAAGAACCCAAAAACCCAGAAAAAGTGCAAAACGACGAACAAAAGACGAAGACGATTTACGAACTTCTCAAACGGATTCGAACTCTTGAAATCACCACACCATAAATCACCATCATTGCCTCAAGGTCGAATCGGTCTCAGAGCGCTCGTTTTGAAGTGTGCCCGCGCGCGTTCGACTTCTTTGCTTCTACCGCGTTTTCGCGATGACCTTCAGGAACGAATGTTTGCGCGAAGATTGCACAAAAAAGTATTGCGACTATTAGACGCGTCTTAGGGACTTGATGTATTGGGTTGAGGGTGGGGTGGTGACAGATTCTTAGGTTCTGAGCAGTCCTTAAACCCTAATTTCAAAAGCTTGAAATCAGCGAATCTTAAGCTCGAAATCTGTTCAAGACCTATTTTTAGCTCCCGTCTAGAAAGCGCCATGACATCATCAATAATTCGGGAATGTCCTTTCCAATCCATTCACGCGTTCGGAAATGCGCTCTGCGGGATTTGATAAACATGCCTGAAAACTCCGTTTTTTTCACGCTTGTCACGAAAGACCAAAGGTCGACGTGTTTGTTGACCATATGGCTGCGTAGCTTCCAGGTTGTTATTGTCAAGGACTCTTAGAGGCAGTTTCTGAGTGTTTTGGAGTCTTGGTTGTCCGCTGTTGACCGGATGTTTAGGTTAATTCGGTTAGTAGCGAAGCGGAGAAATGGGTATGTAGGCTTTTGGGCTCGCCTGCTCCAAAGATATTCTTCCCTTAAGACTGTCCATAAGCAGATAGGAGGGGGATTTGGCCTATCCCTTAGCTTTCCCTTTCTCCTCTATTGGAGCACATTTAGGGTCCACTTTGTCAATTTTACGACCTTAGCAAAACCTAATTTTATGAGGTCGGAACGGAATTTATAGGTCTGGGATAGGCTGTATTCGAGAGGGGGGAGGGGGAGAGCCAGGGCCACTGATCCAGGCTCCAGGTTCCTGGGACTCTTGGGCCGATATGGCTATTGTCAAGTAGACCCTATTTAACCGAAACCGCTATTTTCAGAATGCCCTTAGTCCTACAGCCCTCCCCCCTCCTTTCCTATCCCAGGCTTCCCCTCGGCCTTAATCCCGCCTGACCTAAAGCCAAAACAGCCTTCCTAGGGCTCTTCGGCCAATTTGGCTATAGTCAAGCAGACCCACTTTAACCAAAACCGCTCTTTTCAGAACGCCCTTAATCCCAAAACCACCTGTCTCTCCCACGCTCCCCCTCCCATCCCAGGCTTCCCATCGCCCTTAAACCAACCTGGCCTGAGGCCAAACATCGATCTGAGAAGTACCTTTCCACGGACCCCAAAACAACGAAATCTCAGAAAACAGCAAATCCGCAGCTCAGAGGTCACGCAGCTCACGTAGATGAGGACGAGAGAGGGGGATAAACACGGAGGATGAGTGCGACGACAAGGATTCTTCGCTCTTGAAGGGAGCAGCAGCAAAGAGGGTTCGACGACAACGACGACCACACAGGCACAAACACGCAAGACGATGACGAAGTACACAGGCTCGCGCCCGAGTGGACAAACAAGCGTTGTCGGAAGGTGAAGGAGACAGGAAACGGGGAAACAGGAAATTGTTGCATAGTGAATGGGGGGGGGGATCGGGGGAGTTGGAGAGGGAGGGAACGGTCTCAGATCCCTCGGTCATCAGGTCCTAATCAATGGGGTCCAGAATCACCCAAACCCTCTCCCAAACACCCTAAAGAAGAAAATCGCGAAGACGAAGATTACAATCAGCAAACAAACAGTGGTGGAACCGGTGGATGGGAAAGACCCGTTTGTAGACCGGTGCTGGGGTTGGAACGCGGAATCGGGGAGGCAAGAATCGAAGCTAGGGAAACCTCGGTTAAGCCTAAGACCACAACCCCAATTACCAGTACCTCCAAGACGCCACCTTCCTCGCAATCCGCTCAACTGATTACCACTTCTCGGATTGGAAACAAAGACACCACAGACCGGTCATCACCGTCTCTCTCTCCCCCTTCCATCCATCCATCTCTCCCCATCGCTCCATCGTCGCACTAATTCGCCCTAAACCGCGAGCGCGCGGCGCGCCGGTGTTCAGACCGAACTAAGACAAGTGCTAATGACAAGCGGCTCCGGGCGCAGCCTGCACCGCGCAGCGTTTTCGAGAGTCTTTGGGTGTGTGTGTTGACAAGCCGATTGACAACTTGCAAGGCGCGCGCGCGCCCGCGTCCTGAGCCACAAACCAGCCCTAGGGCTTGGGCTCCTTCCCCTCCCAGGTCCAAAAAAGTGTCCCTGAAGACGACAGAACGACGTCAAGACGTCAAGAAACGGTCTTTGCGCCTCGAACCCGGCGCGCACGCGGGGCGTGAGTCGCCTAAACGGGAATCGCCCGCGTGTTCGCAAAAAGCCCTTAGGCGCCAGTCGCGCGTGTGTGGAGCGGCTGCCCGGCTGACATGAGCGATCTGGAGTCTATCGTCTCCGTGGTCGTTGCCGCAAAAGGCGATTAATCATCTAATCAATACTTGGGATCGCGGGGGATGCGGGAGATCGCGACTGACTCGACGACAGGTCTGGGAACAGGGTGGCAACAAGCTGGATGATCCGTAAATTGGTGGAGGGCTTAGATTATGATCTGAGAGGTCCGGAAGTGTCTTCCCCAAAACAGGGTTTGCTTAGATCCCATTCCTTGTCCCTATGTCCTCATCTAGAACGCTCCGGAGATGGGGATGCCATTGGCAAGTCCGTCCTAAAGGGCACGCTCAGGACCAAAACAGGCCCATCATCGGTGTAGCCTCGGTCAAGCCAAAGATAAGACCATCTGCGTACCCTAATCCAAAACACGGATTTCCACATTCCGACATGTACGAAGATCTAATCTTTAAGGATAGAGAAACTGGTCGCCAGACCAGCTGATAGAGCCCCCAAACCTAAGCTCTGCGGATGCATCAGATCCAGCTGAATCATGGCTGGGCTGGGTGTAATAGGTGATTAAAACGTTAGTCAGTTGGGGGAAAAGAATTTTAAAAAGTCAAAACTGCAAAAAAAGTGTTTTTAGGTTGCAGGATTCGAACCCGTCCTGAGAGGTTTGGGAGGCAAACGTGCTAACCACTTGGCTATTAGAGCCCAGACATTCAAATTTTGTTTTAACCCGCTAGACTTGGGATTATGGCTCAGTGGTTAGTGGCGTGGACTAGGAAACGAGCGGAGCGGGTTCGATTCCCAATTCAGTCCCAAAGATCTAATTTTCAAGGATGGAGAAACCGGTCGCAAGATCAGCTGATAGAGCCCCCAAACCTAAGCACCGAAACCTCACAGTTAAGATCTGACTCTCCCAAGCGTGCAAAGGGACCCAGGGAGGGGAGGGGGTTCGTTTTTCAGGATTACGGATTATAGACAATAAGGGATCACAGATTAGAACTGCTTAGAACGGATCTCACGCCTTTCACGGATCCTCTTTTTGTCCTACACGGGAGGCATGGAGGCAAAGTGTGTCAAACTGGGGATTAAGTCGTCAGAAGGTGAGACCCATACACTCGCCTGCACGGCTGACTGGTAAAACACGTACGTTAGGGTTCGTCACGCAATCTTAGCTTCTGAAAATCCCAAGATCTCACGCTCGCCGAAGCCAAAAACCATCGATTTCCATCCTTACCTAACAGCCCACCTCTCAAACACCGAAAGCGGCTCCTCATTAAGCTCCTCTTACCGCTAAGCGTTTAGACAAACCCACAAGCCTCACGAAGTCGCACTGAAGCGAGCGAGAGGTGATGGTGACCTTCGACGTCGGGTCGCCAGCCAGCCACCTCCGTTGGTAATCTGCGTCAATAGGAGGCGAACGACGAATCGAACAGAGAAAAAACGGAAAATGATGAATTGCGAAATGACCCCGAAGGGGGGGGGGAATGTGGCGGCGTTTAGGGATTCGAGAGAGGAAGAGGGGAAGGCAATTAAGGCTGTCTAGGTATGGTCTTAAAGATTCAAGGAACGGAGTTAAACCACAGGTCGAACAATGAAGTCATCAAAAGTCCAAACTACGCCTAGAGGAGAAAGCAGAATTTGAAAGGCGCTAGCTGTAAACATGTTGGCTTCTTAAGAATAGCAAAGGCCACGGTTCCTCACGTAAGCTCCCTGACGGATTTGGACAAATTCAGGTTTGGACAGATCCAGAATACTAGGATAAAGGAGGCAGGCTTGTCCAGATTTGGATCACACGGTTTGGACAAATACAGGCTCGCCCAGATTGGGATCGCTCTGTCTGAACCGATCCCAGTTGTTCCAGAGCGGGATCTTCCAGTTCGGACCAATCCAGGACCGTCCCTGACTGGACTTCCGAGTTGAGCACCACCCAGGCTCGCTCTGTATGGAATATCCGGGTTTGGGCCAATCCCGATTGGTCCAGATCGGGATCTTCCGGTGAGGACCAATCCAGGCTCGCCCAGATTGGGATCACTCGGGTTGGATCATTCTCGATTTGTGTAGGAGGTCCTGGATTGGGAAGGAGAGGGTGCCGAAGGGGGTTGGTGGTCGCTAGTGCTGGCGCTCTCGCTGCTCTGACCGTATCTGGACGAACCACGCTTGGTCCTAACCGGTAGATTCCGATCTAGACAAGCCTGGATGGGTTCAAACTGGGTAGGAACTATTAGGGACAGCCCTGGATTGATCCAAACCGAATGATCCCAACATGATCGAGCCTGGATTGGTCCTAACCGGCAGATTCTGACTTGGACAAGCATGGATTGGTTCAGGTCACGGGATGCCAATCTGGGCGACCCTGTATGGTTCGAACCCGTGATTGACCCAAGCCGTGTGACACCACTTAGGGCAAGCCTGGATTGGTCTAAACACGGGTCCAAACCAGATCCCAATTTGGATGAGCTTGAATTGGTCCTAAGGACTCCTTACCCAGTTTGGACCCATCCAGGTTCTCCCAGATCGGAATCTACCAGTTAGGACCATTCCAGGGTCGCCCATAATAGGATTACCCAATTTCGACCAAGTCAGCTCGAACTGAGATAACCGGGACTGGACTGCTCTTGAAGCCCGTCTGGCATAGCCGACTCTCGGTTCGCTCCAAAAACCCGGCCTAATAAGCTCAAACACGGTTTAGACCAGCGAGAGCGCCAGCGACCACCCTTAACCCCAGCCCCTTTCCAGCACCTCCTGCACCTCTCCTGCATCATCCACTTTACGAAATCACACCAGCGCAACCACGTTCTTCGCGGATCATTGCACCACAACACCAAACAACTTCCCTCGTCGCGTCACTGAGTCACTCACTTCCTAACGCGACGACGTTCGGCCGACTCTGCCTCTTCGTCGTTGTCGTCGTCGTACTTTGCCGAGAGCGTGCCCAGGGGAGAAGAAATAACAAATGCACGCAATTACTTTTTAAAAACTCGTTTCAGTTCTGTCTATATTCCGGTTCTCCCCCCCTCCCCCTCTTCCAGCTCGCCCAACAATGTCCCACGACGATATGATGTGCGCCAGCGCACAATTAACGCCAGCTGTAATCAAGCCTGCACATAAGTCACGTCTGCACAAATTATAGACTTTTAAGGAAATATGGGCAATCTTAAAAAATCAAAAAATGTCAAAAAACCAAAAATGGTGCAGGCTAAAATGGTGCAGGCGAGTTGGTGCACGTCTGTACAAATCACGCCTGCACACAAGTCACGCCTGCACGGATCATGGGCTTTACAGGAAGTGAGGCAATTTTAGAAAATCAAATAATGTCAAAAAACCAAAAATAGTGCAGGCTAAAATGGTGCAGGCTAGGTGGTGCAGGCCAGGTAATGCACGCCTGCACTAGTCACACCTGCACAGATCAAAGACTTTTAAGGGAATATAAGCACTCTTAAAAATCTGAGTATGATGAAAACCAAAAACGGCCTAAAATGGTGCAGGCTTAAATGGGTGCAGGCTAGGTAATGCACGCCTGCACAGATTTCACTTTTGTAAAATATGGGCAATTTTAGAAAACCTAATAATTACAAAAAAACCTAACACGGTGCAGGCTAACAAGGTGCAGGCTAGCTGGTGCAGGTCAGAAACAGGTTACGTATAACAATAAAAATCAAATGAGATTGGGGTTGCCGCCTGCACCGCTAGGCTTCCTTCCTGATTCGTCTTTTTTGCTTTTCCTATTAAATGGAAAAATCCAATTTGAGTATCTATGGAGGAGGAAGACAAGAGCCTGGAACGGGGGGGTGGGGGAAACAGCCTGGGGCGGGGCAGGACATGACGGCTTCTTGGTCAGTGTAACAGCTCGAACAGCCCTATTTGAAGCTGCCCTCAATTGCCTTAGAGGCTAACCTACCAACCTCCTAACCTTAGACCCCAAACCTCCCCGCCCAACATCCTAACCCCAACATCCAAACAGGTCAATCGCCCTTATCCCCCCTCGCCGGAAACTCAACACCGCAATTCCACGAAACGTTTCCAATTGCCCTCTAAGAATTACGTCATTATCGATTTCGCAATTTGTCTTTTGGCCATTTGTCAACATGGGTTAATCGTTAACTCCTTGCAATTAACAGCGTTCTAATGCTGCAAGAGTACGTATGGACTTACAGGCTGACGTCGAGGCGCTAATCCCTTAGGGGGCGGATTGGTCTTGGAGCGATCTAAAAGACCAAAACCTAAATTAACAAAACTCAAAATTTAAGCACGGAAAATTAACAGAATGACGAGTTTTCCCGACACGTTGTTTCAAGATCAGACAACGAGAGTAATAAAGTTGTCGTTTTGACGTCTTAAGAGGCGTGAAAACAAGTTTTGTAGTCGATTTATTGGACCTTGACCGGGGCGGG
>KN166365.1:3204-18813 GCA_000757745.1 Steinernema scapterisci
ATTAAGGGTACGAGGTTGCTGTGGAAAAGCCGCCTTTTGGTCTTAATATACGAGGCCAAAATAGCTTGAGGGAGTTCGCTTGCTGCGTGTGACGAGATCAGATGTTGTTTTTATGTAAAATTAGACCCGAAATTCAACAATTTTTTTATTTTTTAGATTATTTACATTGGATACAAGAAATATATGCAATAAGAAGATTCACGAGTGGATTCAAGCGGAGAACTTCCTGTGGATCGACTTGAGGAAGAGGCGACTGTTTTCGAAGCCGACGACGGCGCGCCATTCGCCCTGCTCGAAGATCTGGCATCCGTTCTGCTCCTTTGGCGGCCGAGAGAGGAGCCACTGGGCCATGTGGAGGTAGGTGGAGACGGAGATCCCGATGGGCGCCCCGTGCTTGGCGAAGTGGCACGCGAAGGCGAGCATCCCGTTGAAGAAGGGAATTCGGGAGTGGGCCAGGAAGACGAGGGCCTCCTGCTGGATACGGTAGTAGTCCTGGAGGAGATTCTGGAGCACGTGGAAGTGGTGCTGGAACCAGAGATCCGAGAGGTTGGGGAAGCCGCGGACGAGAAGGGACTCCTTGAGGAACTGGAACGCGTTCTTCCACTGGAAGGCGGTGGCTTCGGCCGGGGCGCAAGGGTCCTGGACGGCCTGCGTGAAGAGAATTGTGGTCCATTCCATGAGCGTCGTGGTCAGCGGGAGATCCGTGGCCGACTTTGCGATTCCGCGCAGTTCCGGGATTGAAGCCGAACGAAGGACTTGGTAAGTGGTTTGAGATCCGCAGATTGAGAGTAGCTGGTTACGGTAGCTGTGGAGAGATTGGGTCGAGGGGCTCGAGGAGAGTTTCTGAGGGAACGTGGCTTGAGGAGAGCAGGTAGCAGAGAACATTTCGGAGATGGTACTGAGTACTTAGAAGGTACTTGGAACATGCTTGAGAAGCCTTATATCTACTACTTAGTAATGCTAATAAGGCTGAAAAGCATTAGCATGGGTTTGGAGTGTGTTCCTGTGGACATGCTGGACAGCATTGGTTCTTCCTGGCCATGGCCAAGGATCAGCAAAGCATTAGTTTTAGGTCGCTCCGGAGTTTCAGGGCTACTCAGCCGTCAGGTTCGCGGTGGCTGTTGTCGAGTTAGGCTATGAGCCGGTGATTTCACTTGTCTTTTCAGGTTCCCATTCCTTCGCATTTCCTCACATGGTTCTGTTATATATCTTCTGATTTCATGTGTAATAAATAATTTATGTATAAATTAATTTCGAATTCCTTAAAATACACTTATTGCATACACCTTATAATCACAAATTTCGCTTATTGCTCCTTCGTGGGCACAATCAAAGAGGGTTTAAAGTGAGGAGGGGTCGGGTGGCTAAGACGCTATTTCGTTCCTATCTATCTTCTTCATCCTTAGAACAGTTTGTTCAACATTTCGACGATCGAATCGTAAATCATGAACGTGATTCCCACGTCCAAACACACGCGGCTCAAGCGGGGGACGGTGCCCTTGTAGAAACTGAAATTGAGGATATTGGATCTGAGATCAGAAGCAAAGACTTACGCGAAGAATCCTTCCTTCTTCCAGATCTGCAGCGCGCAATCGATGGTGTTCTTGTACTTCTTCGCCTCGAGGCCCTGCATCCGAGTCTTCACCACGTCGATCGGGGTGTTACCGTACACCGAGCACGCTCCGGCGAAGGCGCCCATGAGTCCGACGATGGGCTTGCTGATGGGCTTCTTGTTGTCGCCGTCGCGGTACCAATCTTTCAGGGTTTCCATGACGAAGAAGCGAATCGCCTGGTTCGAGCCTTGCTTGGCCATCGTGGCTGTGACGCCTTGGTAGAGACCCTGAAATCGGGAACTTAGGGAGGATCGAGGCTGGCGGACTCACCTTGAAACCATCGGTCTTGACAATAACTCCAAGACCGTGCAGGAAACCTCGAAACCTGGGCTGTGCGAGGGTCTGATCGTGGATGAACTTGACCTTCACGGTTTCCATAGGCGTGACGACGAAAACGGCTTCCGAGAGACCAGCTCCAAGACCGCAGGCGAGGCGCATCAGCGGCGTCAGGTTTCCTCGTTCGTCGCTCGCTTTGCTTTTCAAGAACTCGAAAGTTCCGAATCTGAAACGACGAAATTAGAGGGTCAGGACACGCATAAACTGAGGACGAAACAGGTTGAGATGGAAGTGAAGACTCACCGAAACGAAGATTTAGGAATGGACCCGTAAAGGAGGACGGAGAGGCCGCGGTAGAATCCGAAGAATCCATGGCCCTTGTAGGTCTTCACGACGCAGTCGATGGGACCCTTGTACTTGGGTTTCGCCGAGCGCTCGTCCAGCTGGAGTTGGGTCTTCACGTACTCCGTCGGGAACGTGATGCAGATCTCGATGGCGCCGGTGATGCCGCCGATGACGATTCCGCGTGCTGTGCTGTTCTGGGTGAAGCGGCGGTAGAGGGATGTTTCGCTGAAAACACAAGAAATTAGCGTGAAATTCGACCCGAAACCCCATCTTTTCAGGATCGAAAATACCCAAAAAATCCCGAAATCTCCGAAAACGGAAATCCCGCAAACGTAACGTAGATGTCAGGTGTTTAATCGCCGTCTCCCCTCGTCGCCAAACCCAATTTCAGCAGAATTGATTGTCGTATTTTGTAGTTTCCGTGTAGCGCGCGCGTAACCCAAAACGACGGAGGGCAAAGGGCGAATTCTTATCTCGGAAGTGGGTTCAGATGATGCAGTCCAGCACGTAATTTTAGCGCAGATCTGATTCAGCAGATTAGAGCCAAAAAACCGCACAACGGATCAACCCAAAACCATCCCCAAATCCCAAGAAAAAGCCCAAACTCACCCCGTTTGAGTAGAGGACGAACTGGCCGCCGCAGCGGGCACACCGGCCCCGATCGCCATTGGCACGAACTCCTGAAAAATACCCCAAATAGAACAACTCAGCGACCTCTTCGGACGTCATCGCGCCAGCGGAACCGCGAAAATATGCAAACAGGACAAAGCGTCAGGTGGCAAACGCGGCGGAGGAACTCAGAACTCGAGTTGATCGGGTGAACGGCAGTGAAGATCCAGTGGGTCACTAGGAAAACAGTCTGGGTGTCTTATAAGTCGCAAATTTTGTCGTTGAAAGTGCGTGATAACTGGTTATTTCCAGAGTGATCGATGGTCACTTCGGGAGGAGAAATGACGTTGTTTTTGGGCAGTTTGGTGTGCAAGGGCAGAGGCCAGAGATCAACGGTTTTTGGGCGTTATCTTCGGAATTTACGGCGTATTCGATGTACAAGCGGGTGGGTTTCGGTGCAGGCAAACAAATTTCAAATTCGCGAAAATGATTTTTGTGTTTTGAGCATAAAGAAATGGGTGTTTCGCCCTGATATTCAGGCAAAGGAAGAGGGAGACTGGACCCGACCGGACCCCGCATGAAAATTCAGATCAGAATGGCTTGGCCAACCAGACTTGTGCGTGTCTGTAGACATTGAGACGTCTGGAAGTGCCGAAATCGGCCATTTTGGGTGAAGCGAAAATCCCGAATCGGTCGGTTCCGGTCTTTCAGTGCTCTAGGGTCTCTGACCACCCCTTATGACACCAAAGTCTGGCTAGGGGGCTTCAGGGCAAATGAGTGAAGGGGAGTGATGCAATCTTGGGAAGCTTACAGTCATGAGACATTACCAGGCGAGGTTACAGACAAAGTCTAAAGGTTGGCTAAACGAGACTGGCTAAAATAAGCCTAGAACCGTTTGTAAACCTACTCTCGAAGACCCTCAAAAACCCAGAGCGAGCCACAACTCCCAAAAACGAACAAAACGCTTGTGGAAGACGCCTATGTTTGTGGGGTATTCCACGATAAGGGGAAGTGCCGAAGATAACGCGAACTACACTAGCCGGAGCATCCCGCGGCTGCTGCTCACCCGCTGCTCGCCCGTTGTGTCACCCCATCGTCGCCTCCTCACGCGACGACGCCGTTGTCAACAAAACCTCGGAGGCGCTCCTCGGCGGCGGCCATTCCGCCGGCGGAGCCACAACTTGATTATAGATTCCTGCGCACCTCTCGCGCGCCTTTGAACAAAGTTTTGACGAATTTGACGAGAAAGTCGAAAAATCGATGATTTCGGCTGTTTCCAAATGTTCCGGGGGAGGCGAAACCTCGTGTGTTTATGGGATGACAGGGACGATCTGATGTCATCATGCCACCAGGGGCGCTGGTGACGGTGTACACGTCGGAAGAGGAATCGCGAGAGATGCTTTAGTAACACGAACAAGGAGACGCGCGTGAGATGCCGAGAGAAGGAGTCCGAGAGACCGCCGAGGCAGACTGTAAATAACGGCGGAAATGGGTGATTTTGTGCAAAGGGAAAACAGGTTCTCTTGTTGGTGGATCGATTCTGGGGGCAAAAGCGCGATGAGGGGAGCAAGGTCGAGTCAATCTGTGTTATACAACAATGGGACAGATATGGAAATGGGGCATTAGGGAGTGAAAACAGGGTTTTAAAGCACGATGAAAATGGGGGATGGTGTCAGAAGGGGATTTTGCAGGGCTAGGAGTCTTGTGTTTGGAAAGAGGGAGGCAGTCAGGGGTTCAAAGGTCAGGTTTATGAAGAAGGGTTTAGAGAGCTTAATCAGGAGTTGACCTTGGTTTACATAAGTGTGTCCAACAGAGCCTGAATTTGTAATTTTGAGGGTTGTGGATCTGAACCTGTTGAGTCCTCTAAAGGCTTGAAAGACCCAAGAGGCAGCCGACTTATAATTTGTATTTTCCGGTTTACGAGATCGTATTATATCCATCCTGACCACACAATGTGCAAAAAGTGCGCCGACCACCAGCAACAAAATGACCTCAACTGATAACGATCTCCTCGTGTTGTGGTCAGAGATCCGACGGGTCTAATTGCACTTGGCCAGCAATTCCAAAGATCACCACCGCTAAACAGCTTACGTAAACAAGCAAACCGACTTTTGCAAACCCGAACAACAATTACGTCATCTTTAAAACGTGTCAGGCGCTCTTTTGTTCTAAATCCTCCACTTTCGAACCCTTTGAACATTCATAAGTCAAAACCCGAACGCGCCTCAAACCTCACCAACAACTTCTCAACCCCTTGTCACGCTTCACTCTCAAATCAACACAACTCGACACTCAAACAAGCCTCGCGAAACTCAAAAACACGAATGGGAAATCCGAATTCGCTCGAATCGATCATATTCCTTTTCTGGGAGTCCCTCGGAGGACGGTTGCGCAAACAGGAATTCCCATAGCTGAGGCAGAAGGAGAGTGAGAGAGTCACTTTCCCACGTGGGAGATTTCCTATTTACTCCATATCTCGTATGGGTTTTTCCGCGGCGCTCAAGCCGAGTCTTAGGATAGGGAAAACAAGGAACTTTGGCATGAAAGCTGGGCTAATCACGGCTACAAACAGCTTAGCAGGTTTAACCCCTGTGCCACTTAGAGGCTGACTTTGGCGTTCCCAAAGTTGGATTTGGGGTTTACACAAACGACCAAGAAACACAACACCAAAGACACAAACCAGGCGCATCGGAGCCTAATTGAGCGAATCTAGCCGTCACACACGTTTCCTCTCCCCTCCCACTCGCCTTCTCCTCTCGCTCGTCCTCTCCTCGAACCCCCGGGAATGTTTATCGCAGCCGCGGGGACGACGGAAGAATGACGAGCGCGCGGGAGTGCCTAGGCGGCAGGCGGCCGCCGTCCGCGGAGGCCATGGACCGAAATGAAACCAGTGAACACGTGAGAGTGCGTGTCGGATTGTTTGTCTTTTGCTCGGCTGCCGGAAACGAGGAATCCAAAAATTGCATCGTCGAGAGCAGCGCGAGAAGATTTGTTTTGGCGGCTGCCGCGCGGGTGGGATAGAAACAAAACTTGGAGCAGCGAGATTTAGAAACTTGTCCAAAACATCTCTATTTCGCGTCGCTCCTTTGGGCAACAGCGCCTCCGAGCGATATTCAAATATCCCAAGAAGACGAAGATAGGAGACGAAGAAGAAGGAGCACAAGTTACGACGTTGACGTCGACTTGGAGAGAGTCAAGGCCGCCGAGAACGACCTAAAAACGTCCTGATGACCTGAGCACAAGAGCGAGGGGCTCTTCTGATGCCCCGCTGATTGATCGTTGGGGCCTTTTGTGGTGGGAAACACACGTCGCCAAGCGACTCCACGTGGTGATCGTTGTGGCTGAGGTCGCGGAGATGCTCTCTGGGAGGCATGATCATCTGGTGACGTCATTTCCTGCAGAAAGTGGTTCGCGAGATGTAGTTTGTAGTTACGAGATTGTGTGGCTGAGAGATGTCGGGGTTGTGGCGGAAAGGTGGTTGAAGTGTGGGGAGATTCGGGGTTTCGAGAACGTGTCACAGGAGGGGAAACGTGGACGTGATTAGGACGTGTTCTGTGTGTGCAGCTGTTTCCGGAATCAAAGTGCTCGCTGGCCTCATTTTGACCCTTTTTGCCGTGTGGGATGCTACGTCAAAGTCAGCTTACTGCGGATGAGAGGGAGTGGCTGAGCTCTGGTATCACAAGGGGTGAGCATAGACGCCAGAGTAATGGAAAGCTGGGAAACGACCGGTTCTTGGCTTTATGTTCAGTCGGAATGACAGAGGAGCTGTCTGTGAGACAAGCAGACAGGACTGACCGATTACGGTATGACCAGAATGGCAGTCTGAGACATGTCCAACGTCTACAGACTGTCGGAACGTCTGCAGAAAGACAAGGCCGAACCATCTGAAACCGACCGACTCGATGCTCAGTGTCCAGCCAGAATGACCAAACATGCCACCATCAGACGAGCCTCCGTGTCTACAGTGTGTGTCAAAAAAATAAATCCCTGGCCAAACACCCACTCCGGCCTCCGTCGGGCGACGTCTGAAACTAAACATTTCTGGCGGTCACAGAGCAGATGACCGGTCGGTTTGGGCATCATTTGTATGGGAAACCGACCGGTCGTTCTCTGTTCGGTCGCTACAAATGATCAGTTCCAGACACCGCGAGACAGACCCCGTGGAGGGTGTCTGGCCAGGGATTTTTTTTATTGACACACCCTGTACAGACCATCTCTGACGTCTGCAGACAGATCTTGCCTAATCATACCCTGATTAGCCCAGCAACCCACTCTGCCAGGCCATCTCCGGCTAGCCTGCATGCCTCACCTTCCCAAACGCACGAAAACCAAAGATTTATACGTAAAGCTTACATAAAAACACCGGAAATCAGATCATTATATTTGCACACCCTTATCCCCATTCTTCTGCCCTCTAAACAATTTTAAATCGGCTCGTCTCCGTCTCTTCGGCGTTCATAACACGGTAGATGTTCTCCTTCTTCATTATCCACGACTTGTAGAGGTGTTCGACGAGGAGCGCGAGTCCGCTGACGACCATCACGAAAATCAGGAAGAGTTCCAGGGTGTAGTTGCCTTTCTAGAAAGCATAGATTACGATACTCTGAGATGGGGAGGAGTCCGTGCTTACGAATTTGATGCAGGAGTTCAGGTTGTCCGAGGGTTCGATTTTCTTGAAGTACATCTGGTAGAAGGTGAGCGTCTTTGGCCAAGAGCAGGTTGGCTCCATCATCGGCGTGAAGTCGGCCTTGAGTTGGTTCCATAGGGCGGCTGGAAATGAGGAAAACTCGTAATTACACTTCGGATATTCCGTGTTCTTACCTGAATTGATCTCCAAGACGTGGTCGAAAGACAGGTTTCCTAGCGCGGCCTTCACGTCCGCCTCAATCTGAGCCAAGTTGTGGCTGACGAAAGCTTCATGCCGGTCCATCTTCAGGAGGGTTTCGGCGATGATCGTGTGGTCGCCGGCGAGGAACGCGATGAACAGGTTCAACTCGCGGGCTCTTTCTGCGCACAGGATCTGGAAGTAGTGAAGAATCGCCAGGTTGAGATCATCGGGAGAGCGTGGGTTTCTTGTCACGGCTTCTTGGAATTGCTGGAGGGCCTGGAAAAAGAAAATAAGGAAAAAATTAGCAAAAGTGCGTACGAGATCTTTTCGATGGGGCAGAACTTCTTCGACGCGGTCTTCGTGGAGCGATACGGAGAAGCGGAGATTGACGTGGGAGAGTCGCAAGTCCCGATAGTGGAGTTCGTCCTCGAAGTACGCTTGGTACACATGTTCAAACTGGAACAGCGCGGCGAACTTGTCGCTGGTGTTCCCTGGAATGGGGAAATATGAAAATCGTATCTAAAACCGTCAAAAATCGTAGTTTTGGCATAAAGCGCGACGCTTGAAAATACGCCAAACAATGGATGATTCGCCACCGTCGCTGTCCCGCCTCGTGCCACGCCGCTTTCGAATCACGTTGCAAACCGTGATTATTCAGCGCACAGAATTTTCACCAAAGCAGCATTTAATGCAGATATGATAAGCCTCAACTCGGACTCCGGCTGACCGCTTTCTAGAGTGCATTTGAACCCCACGGTTCAGCAAATTTCAGCTAAGAGAGCTACGCGCTCGTCACGAATTGGATGGGAAACGAAAATGACGGATTTACTGATGAACACTAACGTCGAAAACTGCGCCTAAAAGCGGATTCAGCGCGGAGCACGCAGAGCACGATGCGGAGCAGGATACGGCGTACACAGAAGGAGAAATCGGGGTAAAATTTAGCGACCCGAAAAGCAGCGGAACGCAGGTCCCAAACCCATCTGGCATGGCCTCGTATTTCGCACGAATTGGACACGACGCCATGAGAATTATGCCCGCAGCTCTGAGGCTTCGTCTTCGCTTCGATTCCACGATTCACAGGACGGAAGAAACGCCGAAACCAAGCTTCTCCCGACGCCTTCTGTCGCCCATCGCCGCGCCGAAAATCGCCTCGTTCTTTGCGTCGATCGTTTTCACCATCGCGCGATGGCGAGCGAGAGGCCGCGTGCTGTGATCAGCGAAAGTGGAATTCTGACTCGCACGCGGACTTGCGAACGTCCCTAACGGAGAACGGAATAATTCGCCTGTTTGGGAGTCTGAGGCCTTAAGCGCCTCAGGATAGGCTTCAAGATGCACGTGGAAAAGCCGGCTAGAACCGGTCTCTGCGTGGATACGGTAGGGCACAAGCAGTTAGGATCGCTAGGGCCTGTTTCTTCATAGGACGTTTGTCTGGCGGCAATCTCTGGCTTTTCATAATGGCATAAAACGGCCGAACAGAGCTGTGACCGAGCTGTGTTTTCGGTCGCCATACCCAGAACTTTCACTGTGTTGTCTCTCCGTGCACCTCGCAGCGCCCACATGACCATCACCAAACAGTAAACACGATCAGCAGATAGATAGCCAAAGCACAAATATCTGTTTACCTTATCTCAAGTGCACAATCCCCCGTGCCAACAAGTGGGATTTGTGAGCTCCAGCTACGGCTACCATGAGGTTGTAAAGGCCCAATTTTCTTCCGTCTAAAGGCGAAATTTCTAGTTCTCGCTGCTTGCTTTCAACTCTTGAACCACTCGCTTTTCACGATTGCTCACCCCTTAGAACTCTCACATCAAGAAACACCTCCAGAACGTCATTTCAACAACATGATAAACCACAAGACGAAATGCATCTACCGTAAACCCAACGTCCCCGAACCGAAATTCCCCACTTCCCATTCCCATTCCCAGCACTCAATCCTCTCGCGGACCAAACAACAAATCAGAAAAGTGTCACGCACTGGCATCTCGAGGTAATGGAAATACGATTTTCGCAAGGTGAAAATTAAGGATTAACGGCAAATGTTCTCTACGTGCAGTTTCTCCATGAGAGTCCTCAGGAACCTCAGGTCCACTTTAATAAGAGCCTCAAGTAATAAAGGACAATTAGGGTGACGTAGCACTCGTCCTGGGAAGTCTACGTCCCGCGGATAATGGCACGAATTGAGGCGTGATCAAAATACAAATCTGCACGTTTTTTAACTTAGCAACTGAACTATCGGACTCCCGCTTTGTGCCTCCGACAGCGTAAAAAGCTTAAATCCAATCCAGTCGGCCTGGTGGAAAATGAGCCGCAAGGTCAGACCCATAATTTGAGCCTTAGGACCTACGAAAAACCCTAAGATTCAGTTCATCGATGCCCGGACTTCCCAGTAGTCACGTAATAGGCCTCATTAGGATAACTGCCGCTCTACCTAAAGGAATTCAGCCTAGTCACGCGGCGAACGTGCTTTTTGTCGGTTCCGGCTTTAGCACGATCTCGAACATTGCTTCCCCAACTCTGCACGGATCTTAGGACCTCAAAACCACGACCCTTCGGGGCTAATTTTTCTTGTTTTTGGCGCGATCTCGCTCATTTCCATCACAACGAGAACCCGACCTACCGTAACCTTCGGCGTCAAAAAGTGGCTGCATCTTCGGGCTCCAGTAGACCTTCATCCCGATATACCACACGCCAACGGTGGCGAAGATAATCCATCCTACATGAAACCATCTAAAACACTTTTTAAACTCAATTCCGTCAAATCTCCACTCACTTCCACATCTTCCTTTCTCCTCTTGCCGAGAACGGACAACTCAGGTGCAGCGCTAGGACGACGAAGAGAACTAAATGCTCGGCGTCGAGTTGCTAGGGCAACAGTCCAACGGCCCTCAGCATGACCGCGGCACAGAAACTAATTAAGCGCACCTGCAACTAATCCGCTTAATAAAAATAGCGTTTTTGGGCACAGGAGGGAACGAAGAAGGAGCGGAGGGGGAGACGTGGGAGGGGAGAGCGGCACAAGAGCACAAAAGGATGCTCAGACGACCGTTTTTGGTCCGCGGGTTACGCGGCTCGCGCTCAAAAGGATCGTTTAGGATGGGCTCATTGAATAAACAATCGCCATCGATCGCGTTTTGGAGGAATATGGCTTACGCGGGTGGATCGATCGAGTGGATTGGAGGACGGTTGGTGTTTGTGCATAAATACGGAAGGAGAACAGGGTGTTTGCACGCAACGGTTCCTCCCGGTGCAGGCAAGGGAGAGGGGGAAGCGGTAAACACAAGTGTATGTCACCTTGAGTGTTGAAAAACGGGGTTTTTGATAGATTTTCAGAGGAATTCCTATTGGGATCGGACTCTTGGACGGCGATGAAAGCCTTCGATCTCCAGCTCCGATCTGCGTTTGCGATCGTATGACTAAACATGCAGAACATGAGTCAGCTTTATAGAGTGCTATCGATCAAGCCGCCGACAACATAACTTTTGAGGCGTCGCTTCCAAAGGTTTCCTAGACAGACATGTTTGTAGCCCTTTAAAGCTTTAAAGTATCTGAGCTTTGATTAGGTGGAAACCAGGCTGGATTCAGCTCGCAGAGAATGCAGACTAACAGAGAGTCTAGACATGGGATGACCTATGTCTGGGAGGCGAGGGTCAAGTCTCAGCATTCCGTTTTCGGACATCAAAGATGGGCTCTAGCTAGCGAACCGGTCGGGATATGGCCAGATTTGGGCTTGTCTGTAGACATTCAAAGCTGTCTGCAGACAGAAAAGTCAATTCAGAGACGTCGTTTTTGATCATTTTAGCTTTGACCATAAATCTCGAGCCGGTCGCTTCTCATCACTCAGACGTCTGTGCAGTCCGCAGACACAAAAGTGCGCTTGAAAACGTCGTTTTAGGTCATTCAAGCAAAGCCGAATTTGCCGAACCGGTCGTCTCCCACTACTCTGACGTCTCTGACCGCCCTAGGTCACACCAAAGGCGCGGAGGGAACCACTCAGGCATGTTTTCAACTGTGCCGATTTTGGGTAGCGGCTAATTAGAGCTCAAATTGATAAGTCTGGTTTTAGTCTAAACAGGCCATCGAGATCTTAAAGCTGAAACTACGGAGCGCTAAACGAGTGCCAAGCACTCTTGAACACAACCTTGAAACCAAGCCTTAGTATGCAAGCGCAGCCGTAATTAAAAGGAAGCCTTATGAACGAGGAACAATGGAAAGGAAAAGTCTCAGCACTGCCTCCGTGACCTTCAGCAATCCTTGCCACGACATCTATTCTTGTCTTCTGGTTGGCATTTAAGCGTTTGGATAATGACTCAGAAGAATAAAGGACAAAATCAAAACGAGGAAACTCAAAAACCAGCCCTAATAAGACACATATCGCCCTCTCAGATTTGGGACACCCCCTTCAAGAACTGGAGTAAAGATCTTATCAAAGACCCCGATTTTTGAAAGCCGAGTGCAAACGTGGACGAGGAAGGTAAAACTCAGCCGGTCGTAAATGATTCACTTTTTCACTCACGCGCGGGAATCCAGAGCACATTGGCAAATATAATCGGTAAACAGTATGCGGCAGCTGACGAGGAAATTGTGATTTTCGTTGACGTGAATGTGTGTTTAGCGCTTAGGAATAGAGTTTAATGGCGTTAAGGACAATGGGATTAAGGTTTGTGACTTTTGTGGGCTTTTAAGGCTGCTCTGATCTTATGTGTTTCAGCATCTTGGTTCCAGACTCAGGGTTGTCTGGCACAGGGATTTTATGTGTCTGTAGACAGCTAGACGTCTGGAATTGTCTCGTCCTTTTCGGAGTCATTTCTGTGACTCGGCTTTGAGAGGACCGGCTGTGTTTCTGACCCCAAGCTCTAATAGCGCGCTGTTCGGATCGATTCTATCCCATTTCCTATGCTTATTTGTCAATTTCAGCACTCCCAAGAACGTCGGAATGTCCATCCGTCCATCTCCATCGGCGCGCGGCAGCCGCACTTCCTGATCCAATCCCCAGCGGTCACTTCTTTTTCCTTTCGCCTGCATGTTGCACGGAATCGCCAACCGCGATCCATCGTGGATATGACGACGTGGCCCACGCACTACGCGCACCGCCGCCTGCCGTTCGTCGACGTCGCTTCTGCTGATCGATCGGAACACTCCGACGCCAACGACCGAAGAAGAGGTGCCCGCGGTGCTGTTTTTGGCCTCCGGCGGTCAACCTCCAATCCCAGAAGCCCTCCATCGACCTTGTCACCGCCGACGTTCCCCGAATTCCAGTCGAAGTTTCCTGCAGCAGCCGCCGCATGCGATCTTCCCCGTGGCTCTCCGTGGCCGCTGCGTCGTCGGCACTTCTCGGAGGCTGTGGAGCCCGTGTTCCGGCGCGATGGAGAGATGAAGATGGCGCCCGAGATCTCTTGGAGCAAATGTAAGTCCAAAGGTGAATTTAGAAATTGATTGACGTGATTTCGGGGTCGTCGTTTGTTCGCTGGGGCCCTGGGAAAGCGACGTCGCGTTGATGCGCGTTAGCCGCTCGGTTGACGTGGCGATTTGTGGTTCGCGGCGTGATTTTATCAGTTTCTTGTTCCGGAATTGCGAGGAACTTTGATCCGCGATTTTCGGAGATAAAATTGGCGTGTTTGGGATTGATTTTGGGGACGAAATGTGTCAATTTGGGGTGCGAATGGGACGCGTTTAATTTGCGCGTTTTGGCGCTGATTTCGGTCCATTTTTTGGGGTTTTAGATGACGTTTATTTCCAGCTTCTATTCGTAATTGCGATGGGCCGATTTTCTCTCGATTTCGCCGATTTTGCCGCACGTTTTGAAGCCAAATGGCAAGCGCAAAATGGAGTTTCGAAATTCGCGTTGAACAGCTGCTTGACGGATGGATTTTGCTGGTGCTTCTGAACGAAAATTATAGATTTTCAAGGTGGGAATCGCTAGCGATGGGTTCATGATTTCGGTTGTTTATTGGCCCCAATTTTGTCGGATTTGAAGCCAGAATTTATGCTGATTTTATGTGGGAAATCGCGTGGAAAAATGTCGTGGTTCGCTCCCATTTTTGTGCTGTTTTTGAAAAAAAAATAAAAAATCTTTGCGTAATTATCGCGAATTCCAGATCGATGTTGCCGCCGCAAGAATCGCTGTTCGAAGCCGCGTTTTGGATCAAAATTCGCCTTGATTTACGCAATATTTGGAGCCGAAATCGAGGCTCAAAGCGAACTGATTCGATAACGCAATCGCGCTGTTTCCAGCACATTCCAGCTGCGACATGTTGTGAGATCATATGAGCCGTTTTTTGACGTATTTCTGCTCGCAAATGGAACTGTTTAAGCTAGGAAATGTGACGAAAAGCGCTCCCGTTGCATCCCTATTTTGCGTTTAGCTTTCTCCTCTTCCTGGGATGCTTATTCGGATGCAAATCCATGATTTTTGGGTGTGTTTAAGATCTGAATTTTCGCGTTTTTTATTCCCCATTCGAGTTGTATGAATAACCACATTTCCTGATTCCAGGCTCCGCTCTTCACAATCCCCGTGGGCACCGAAGATGCCCCTCGCCACGAGCGACCTCATCGATGGACCGCTGATCCGGACGGCCCTCCTGACCACTGTCAGCTTCGTTCTTATCTCCATGCAGCTTCTCCACAAGCCGATCCTCATCAACGTTCTCCTGGCCGCGCTCGTCACCGTGGCCTTGGTGATCTTCGCAATCTGGGTCTCCACTTCACTTGAACTCATTCCTCTTCTGCTTCTGCATCGAGTGTACGACGGATCCGCGCAGCGATGGTGCCTGCTCATGTTCTGGAGCATGTGCATCCTGGCGTCGGTGATCTTCTGCGTCATCGTCAGCGTGAAGAACCAATCTTCGACGATTCATCGGAAGTTCTTCCATCTGACGGTGTCCCTCATCGCCATTTCTGGATTTCGCTATGACCCGGATTTTGTGATCCTGTCGGCGCTGTTAATGACGTGTATTTTTGTCATTCTTGAGGTAAGAAATGCTCTCTGGTTACTGTAGCTTGATGCCCTAATTCCAGGTTCTCCGAAGCGCCAAAGTCCCGCCATGGCACGAGACGCTGAGCGAGTGGCTCCTCGTCTTCCTCGATGCTCAGGACAGCCCGGAACTCATCTTGACGCCGATA
The DNA here is from genome assembly GCA_000757745.1 of Steinernema scapterisci. Lineage (NCBI taxonomy): Eukaryota > Metazoa > Nematoda > Chromadorea > Rhabditida > Steinernematidae > Steinernema > Steinernema scapterisci. The sequence goes on from KN166365.1 coordinate 17,998, forward strand.
TTCCTGATAATCGGAATATTCCTGCCGGTCTTCTGGAATCCCCCAGGCGCCGACCACGTCATCCACGCGTACCACTACGCTGGAGTCATCACCGTAGGAGTCGGTGACAGCGCCGCCGCGATCGTCGGATCCACGCTGGGACGACATCAATGGAAGAGGTCCAAGAAGACCATCGAAGGCTCCCTGGCGATGTGGGTAGCCCAGGTCGTGGCCGTGTTCCTGCTTTGCCCGGCCGCTGAGATAAGCGTCGTGTGGACGATTGTCGTCTGTGGCCTTTGCGCCGCCTTGGAAGCCGGACTTCAAAGGGGCGACAATGTCATCCTGCCGTTGTTTTGTTATTTGATGCTCTAGCTGGTGTACATAATCGAGAGTTCTATTTATTAATAAACTTGTTTCTGTTGAATTAGTGTCTTGTTTAGGGACTGACAAGCTTGAAGAGTACATCGCAAAAATGAGTTTCACCAAGCGCTCTTCTTGATCTTTTTCTTTTTTTGGAGCTGGAGAGCCGGAAGAATTGTGCTGTTATCGTTGATCTTGTCTTCCAAATCCGCCAGATTCTTCTCTTGAGGCTCGATCATCCCGACAACTTTGTGTATCAAACAGTTGATCCTAACCGGCCCGAAGTTCCGCGAGTCGCTCGCTTCCGCGCGGTTGTCGCCGAGGAGGAACACCGAACTCTTTGGAATTCTCTCCATCCGATTCTTCCGCTCGTTGAAGATTGTTTCTCCGGGCATTCCGACCACTCGCGACAAGCCGAAGATCTCCGTTTCGCGGCCAGCGTCATCTTTGAGGGTGATGAAGAAGGTGACAATGGAT
>KN166366.1:4967-17200 GCA_000757745.1 Steinernema scapterisci
GACGTCCTCGTTGACGCTGAAGGAAACGCCGCCGGGGTAGCAGACGAAGTCCTCGGACATCAGCGGGTACTGGCTCGTGACCAGCTCCAGGAACTGCTTGTGGCTCATGTCCACGTTGGCCACATCGCGGGTCAGGTGCTTGAAGTCGGTGACGTCGACCTGGTAGCGGTCCGTCACCTTCTTCAGAGTCACCGTGGCGCTGGCGACGCCTGGGATGATCTTGGCGTCCAGGTTGTCGACGATGAAACTCAGCTCGGATTCATCGCCCGAGTTCAGGTTTTTGAGAGTGAAGAGCATCGATTCCAGGTCGTAGAAGTTCTCCTCGATCTTCCCGAAGACTTGTCCCTGGGACTGGATAAGGCGCTTGAAGATGGAGCGCGTCTTCATCTTGCGGTTGATGGCGACGGCGCTGAAAGAATAAGCTCAAACTCGGATCCAGAATCTGGGAAACTCACTCAGAATCCGACTTCTTCGTCAGGGAGAAGATCTTGCCGTTCTTGCCGGCGATGGTGATGTCCACGTCCCAGCGGTAGATCGCCATCTGCTGTTGGGGCGTCATACGGAAGAGGTTGGTGACCAGACCCATGGTGTTGGGCTGGTTAGGCTTCTGCATCTTCGCGGGCATCTCGGTGGAGCCCACGTCGATACCGTAGTCCTCCTTGAACATACGGTCCGCCTCATGGCGGATCTTCGTGGACTCGCGGAGTTCAACGTCGGCAGCGGCCATTTCGGAAAGCTGGGGAAGGGTGAACGCTAAAGAGCGACGGGGTCGGAAAGCTCGGGAGCAAGCTGAAGAAAGAACGATCAGAGACCGATGTGGAACCGAGTTCGGTGGCCGTTTAAATAGGCAATCGGTGAGAATAGAATGCGATGCAAATGAGATTCAGGTGTCCCTGGAAGCAATGTTCGGACCTTCCAATTCACACAGCGCATTTTGTCTCTTCTTTCTAGAACGAAATGTGAGTTTGATTATCTGGTCGGTTTGTTACAGTCACCCTGGATAAGTTTGACTCTCCACAAGGAGATCGCTGTGCTAAGGATGCGAGTAACGAACTCTCTTCGACCGACCGTTGCTCGCGACCGGTCAAAGAATGACTGACTGTGGTTCGTCTGAACTCCGCTTTTTAAGGCCAATTAGACTCACGCACCAGTCGTGTCTTGTCAACGACCTATACACAGCGAAATCGTTTCATTCGTAGAGACTCATAGCTGGTGAGCGGTAGTATGAAGTTCTCCCGAAGCACTCTTTCGTCTTGGATTTTAGGGTTTTTGAGCTCGTTTTTGTGTTGCCAGCAGTCAGTCATGCGCAATCATGAGAAATGTTTTATTTCATATTTTTCAGATTTCCAGTCATCTTTTTCATGTTTTTCTGATCTCTAGACCGCCGGACAACCCAGAAACAAGCCAAATTGACCGCACGAACACCGGGATTTATCGCATCGCCGCTTGAAGACTCTCAAATGGAATTTCGCTCGCATTTCGCATCTGCAGCTTCGCGACGCGTGAATTTGGTTCGTTTGCCTAAATTGCTGTCAACGTTTTCGAGTTTCTGTGTTCATTTTTCCGTTTTCGTTTGGATTCTGGGAAAATGTCCGAATTCAATTTGGCAATTTGGTGAATAGTGGCCGCGATGCGCCAAATGTCGCATGTTCGATGGGAATAGGGACGACGTGTTCGCGTTTTGTCTCGTTTTACGTGTCTTGTCTCGTTTCTAATTGTTGCCCTTTTGTCCCTCATTTCAGCGCCAGAGTCCGGATCGGACGGTCGCTCCCTTTGCTTCGCTCTGAAATTAGCCGCTGCGCCAGAAATTTCGCGTAATTAGCCTAGGTCCGTTCGCTAAGAATTTGTGTTTCATTACCCGCGGGGATAGTTATGCTTTTTCCGTATTTGCTGCCTTGCTTTTATCATATCTCGTGATATTTCAGTCCTTTGTCGTCCCAATTGTCACAGTTGCCGACGCTTGAACTCTTGCACGTTAAGTGTGACCGTCAATGCCGACCGACACTTTGGAAGCGATCTCGTCCACCGCATCGCATATATCGCAGAGGGATGGCCTTACGCATCGCTTTAGCTCCGTCCTGTGCGTTTGAGTGTGCGCTGCGCCTCATCGCCGAACCAGCAATGGCGATCTGCCGACGTGCGATCCTTCTGCGAGCCGATGTCCAACTCGGGTCGAGGTCACCTCCACGTGTCGATTTGTTTATCCTAAGCTGCTTCGGCTCGCTCGTCGGCCAGTCGCTCTTATTTCGTGCCCACTCATTAGCGTGTTCGCCGTTGACCTTCTCTAAACCACTCTATCCACTTTCAGAGTTCATCCAACATGGACGCTGAAATAAGCCTCATCACAGGCGTCGAGGGAATCGCGGCGCCAGCCGTCGTCGAGGAACCCGTGGCCAACGTCGAAGTCGCGAAGGAAGAAGAGGCCGAAGAAATCGCGGAGATCAACAATAACCAAGAAGGTATGTTTAATTTGAGGTTTTAACAGTATTTAACCAAAAGATCGTTTCAGGAATCGTCAAGAATGAGGAGGCAGAACCTTCTGCGAAGAAAGGGACCTTCGGCTTCGGGAAGGTTGACTACAACGTCGACTTCCCTGGTCTCCCCACGGTCGACGCTCCCAAGAAGTCCTCCACGCCTTGGATCAAGCCCGTCGTCCGCTCGGCGGAATCGTCCAAGATCGTCTACCTGAGCCCGGAAGAGCGCGGAGGCAAAACGAGGGACATCAACCTCGAGCGCAAGCAGTGCCACCAAATCGAGAAGGACACCGGAGCCAAGATCGAAATCTACGAGGCTAAGGACGGCTCGGTCTCTTTCCACATCCGTGGCAAGTCGACTGACGTCGAAAAGGCGCGTGCAGCTATGGCACGGACGGTCAAGACCCAGATAACTCGCCAGATCACCATCCCAAAGGAGCAACACCGCGTCTTCATAGGTAAGTCTAAACTCACTTTTGACTTTTGCTAATTATAACGATTATAGGAAAGAAGGGGAGCCAAAGGGAAAAGTACGCGAAGACCCTCAATTGCAACATTGACTTCCCGAAGCCGGCAGAAAACAGCAACATCGTCACAATCACTGGCGCCTCCGAGGATGTGGCAAGAGCCATACAAACTCTGCAAGCGAAGAGCAGCGAGATTGCCGCTGTCGGAAGGGCCGAATTCGACATCCCGAAGAAGTTCTACCCCTGGATCCGTGGACCTCAAGGCGAACTCTTCGACAAGTGGTCAGCCCAGGGCGTCAAGATCAACATCCCTCCCCCGATGGCTCCCAACAACGTCATCGTCATCACCGGTCCTCGCGCCACTGTGGACCAAGTCGCCGCTGAAATCCAAGCCATCTACAACGCGAAGAAGGATGCCGTGAAGACCATGACGGTGAAAGTTACCCAGACGCAGCACCGCTACGTCATCGGTTCCAAAGGAAGTGGAATCCACGACATCCTGAGGGAAACTGATGTCGTCGTGGAAGTTCCTTCCGAAAGCGAAAAGTCCGACGTCATCACGCTTCACGGTGAGCAGTCAAAGCTTGGAACAGCTCTGGCTCTTATCTACGCTAGAGCGGCTTCGAATGTGTCCGCAAGCCTCAAGTCTCCCGTCTGGATGCACAAGAAGCTGATCGGACCCAAGGGAGCGACTCTTGAGAAGCTTGTTCCTGAGTCCAAGGAAAACAACCTCAAGATTGAGTTCGAAGAGGGAGGCGGAATCTACATCGAAGGCGCTCCCGACAAGGTGAAGAATGCCCAGACCGCTCTCCAGGCCGAAATCGATCGTCTGGAGAAGACCGAAATTTCCGACATTGTCAAGATCGACCCGAAGTTCCACAAGCACATCATCGGCCGTAATCGTTCAGTCCGTAAGTATTCTCTAGTTTGTTTCCATTATTAACCACTCGCATTTTCAGTGAACAAGATCTGTGGCGAAGACACCAACGTCCACGTTTATATCCCCGACGAAGACAAGCATTCTTCCGAGATCCGAGTTGAGGGAGACCGTGAGCTTGTGAAGAAGGTGATCAAGGAAATCAAAGAAATCGCACGACGCATCGTAAGTATCCTAATTTCAAACTCATGAGCTTATTCTGAAACTTTAGGAAAACGAGAAAACTATGGACATCAGCATTCCCCAGCGCTACCACGGCCAGTTCATTGGCACCAACGGCAAGGAACTCAGTGCCTACCGCGAGAAGTATCCCTCTGTGATGTTCTCGTTCCCTGCCAAGAATGCAGAAGAGTCGGACAAGATCGTCCTTCGAGGAGACCATAAGGAGGTCGACGCAGTGGCCGAAGAGTTTGCCAAGAAGGCTAAGGAATTCGAGAAGAAGACCGAAGAAGCTATCGATAGAGTAAGTGCACATTGACATATTCCAGATAACCTGAATCATTTTACAGAAGCTGAAATCGTTCCGCCTGGACGTGCAAATCGACCCCAAGCACCACCAGCGCCTCATCGGAGCTCGTGGCGCGAACGTGAACAAGATTCGCGCCAAGCACGACGTGCGAATCTCGTTCCCCGACACACGACCGAAGGACGAGAACGTCGACGACAACAAGCCCAGGAGGGACTTCCGCGATCCCAACGTCGGTCCTGACGTCGTCATTATCACGGGATACGAAGCCGCATGCAAAGAAGTCGAGAAGATCTTCTTGGACTCGGTGAAGAAGTTCGAGAACGAGTTCACTGAAGAAGTGGAACTCGATCCTCGCTTCCACCCTAAGATGATCGGCCGGCAGTCCCAGAACATCAAGAAGCTCCAACAAGACTTCAAGGTGGAGATCCGCATGCCGCGCAGGTCGGACGAAAACTCGTCTTTGGTGACGGTTACCGGCGAGAAGGACGATGTCACTCGATGCATCGAGCGCCTTCGCATCGACGAAGAAGATTTCATGCAGGTAATTCTATTGTTCATTCAACTTTGCCTTCATCCACTGGTTTCCAGGACGTAATTGTGCAGTATGGTTACATCAACCATCGCAAGGAGGAGAAGCCCAAGCGTCTTCTCCAGGACTACCTGAAGCAGCCCAAGGAATTCAAGAGCGCCGATTTTCCCGCTTTCCAGGGCGAAGGGCCTTCGGTAAACCCTGCTCCCGTTTCCGGAGCTTGGAGCAACCGCAACTGAAAGGCGATTATCTGTGAGCTTAAGCTCGTTCCAAGTTACCCGATTGTTCTATAGACGTGTGTATCTCTATATTAGTTGTGCGAGATTTGAGAGTTTATCGTGGTTTAATTGTTATTGCCTAATAAATTTAATATTGTATAACCTCATGCATATTTGTAACCTTTCTTGAGCAGATTCGCTTAGAATTTATTAGTTTTACATATCAATCGAAGGAAAAAGAAGTTGGAGATTCTTGAATCTCTCCTTGCGCTTGAAGATCCGCTCGAACCAAAACCATCTTCCGTTCTTCTTGAATCCGTCCTTCATTTCGCTTTTCACGTTGAAAGCCATGAATCGCAGAGGATTCTCCGGCGTCATGGGAAGCCAAGGACGACCGTTGACTTGTGGAGTCCTTAAATGATCTGTGAGCAGTAAACAACGCAAAGATTACCCAGTTTTGATGAACGACGTGAACGCGCTTAGAATGTTTCGTTGATATCTCCGATCGCGCGTGTCAAACGCGAACTTTTTGCCGAAATAGATTTCGAAGATGTAGCAGTTGATGCTCCACATGGTGCTCGTGTTGAACGGGAGATCCGGGGTCGGAGTGTGGAAATACTGCTCTTCGTAAAGGTAAACTGGCCAGCCGAGATTCGCTTTCCTAAGCGCTTCGTAGTAGATGGGAATGTTGAAGAGGATGTCGCTCGAAAGCTGAAAAACGACTGATTTTAGAGAAGATACGCTCCAACTCACCTCAGCCTGAAGCCTTAGGTAGAACCTTGAATCGGCCTCCTCGGAATCTCCTGCTCTCCTCAGCGCGTAGTACGAGAAGAGTTCTTCTTTGAGGTTCTCCTCGCTCAGGGATGAGATCAGCTCCATCAAATCTTGTCTTGAGTAGTTCCCCTGCCTCGCTTTCGGCACGTAGAACCTCCGATCTCCTTGGAACAGCGGGAAGAAGTTGGTCAGCGCGCTTTCGAGTTGAGTTACGCCGGAAATTGTGGGGATTCGAGACGCTGGTTTCAGGAGATTTTCCAGGGAATCCGGGAAGAAATCACCGTCGATCCGAGGGACGAAACGGAATCCGCTAAGGTAGTCTAGGCGATCTTTGATTGGACCCTAAACAGGAAAATGCATTTGGTAATACCGTAATCCTTCAGGCTTACAAGCAACGCAGTTGCTTTACGGAGGACGACTAACGACGTCGTCAGCAACTTCTCGCAATTCTCGGCCGTGGAACATCCAAAACGCCTTGCGAGCAAGTCGCTATCGTTCTTGCAGTTTGATCCAAGGTTCGTTTGCGAGAACATCGATTCGCTCAGCAAAATCGCGCGCTGGAAAAGGACTAAAAGAGCAGAATTAAGGACGAAAATAACGATGATTCTTACGGTTCGTGTGAGGCGACAGGCTCAACGCCGAGACGACATCTCCCATTCCCAAAATTGTGGTTTCTTCTGGATTTCCGCCGAAGCTCTTGATCGCTTTTTGAATAAAGAGAAGCGCGGTTTGAATATCCCAAAGCGCGTAGTTTCCTGGGTACTTGCTGTCTTCTGTGCTTAGAAATCCTGCAAACGCGAAATTCAAACTTAGGAAAACAGTTGAAAGCATTACCTAACACTCCGGCTCGTTGGTTCATAGTGATGACAACGATTCCCTTGCTCACAAAACTGCTGTAAAGCATTTCGTAGTTTCCAGCAAGCAGATTTCCTCCGCTGAGTTGGAACGCGCCTCCCAGGGTTATCACGAGCACTGGATATCCTTTTGGATTAACCTCCTAAAATGACCAAATTGAATAGAATAAGCGGAAAGAAAGAGCAAACACTCGGTGCAAATATATTTAAATACAAGCAATCTTCGGCCATTTCCAAAAACGTGGGAATTTGGCTATCCGCCAGCACTCCTAAGGCTGCTACAAGCTGGCTTCTGTGATACGCGTTGTAGCAAGCGCTGCCCATTTTCATCGCGTTCTTGACGCCCTTCCAAGGCTCGATTAGAGTTGGTTTCTAAAACCATAGCATTAGAAACCTCCCAGCGACCCCTTGAACCTGGAATCTGCGGCTCTTCCCGAATTGGACTCCAAGATAAACATCGATCAACTGATCGTCGAATTGACGAGAGAATCCTTCAACAGCTCCAAATGGGGTTTCCACGAGCCTGGAATTCGCCAGGTGCAGGACAGTCGAGAGCACAGAAAACAACAACATTTCAGAACTGCGCAAAGAGGTGTTTACTGCAATGACGGTCTTGTTTGTTTTTGCCGATTTTCGTTGGGAGTTTAACACAAACAGATAGAGTCTCAGGATTTCTTTTGAGAGATATTGAATCTGTGCAGCATTTAACGCAGCTGATTTAGTTCGCATTAGTTTACGCGCTTCGCTTTTCTGCTTTCATCTGCATTTCAGCTCTGAAGATGCCGCGCAAACCTTGTCTTCGTCATGTCATTTGTGACCACTCCTTTCCGCCTTCTAAGTCCCAAAAATCTCCTCCTATCCAGCAAAGCGTTCCGTCATCCCATCGGAAACCCCAAATCGTTCAAATGCCGATTCGAAGAAGACGCTTCTTTGAGATATTTTCCGCGGAAACGGAATTTCGCTCAAAAAGAGATGAAGTGGCTACTCCGTTATTACCCAATCTTCGAGAGTCTGCGTCACATTTATCCGTTGGAAAGATCCGATCTCGATGCTCGAATTGACAACAAGAGTCCAGCGAGATTCCTTCGCGAGAGCCACAGTTACGACAGAATTACTCACATTTCAGTCGTTGAGAGAATCAGAACCTATGAGGGATTCCCCGACAACCCGGAGGCCGAAAAGAAGCTCGAAGAGATGAAATCGTTTATGGAAAACTTTCCCAGGTTCAAGTTGGAAAAACTGACTTTCCGAGCAGACTTGATTAAGCGCCCTGCTGACTTCATGGACAAGATCTCGTTCCTATGGAAAGTTCAAGTGGAAACAGTGGTACTAGGGAGTCTACAACTTTATACAGAGAGCTCTAAAAAGAAACAAATTGCTCTCGACGAGCTGACGAAACTCTTTACGTGGCACATTAATGAAAACCCGAACCTCAAGCGCTTCAAAGCAAGACGTTTTGAAATCGATCAGATGCGCGTAATCTGGAACGCATGGAAATCGAGTCCCAACGCCCGAGATCTCATTTTGGAAGAATTCATTTTTACAGCGGAACATTTCCTGCCAAAAGGATCGTCGACCAATATGAGAAATTTTAGAGAAATGATACAAGCCGGATTCTCGAGAACGGAATCCCCGAACAGACCTAAAAAACCCCACTTCGACAAAGTGAATTTGGTTATGCAGCATCCACTGACCGGAGCTTCACTCACAATCCGCGCCATAGATCGTCGAACGCGAATTTTCCCCCAAGGACCTTTAACGGACGAACTTATTGCGAAACTTAAAAAAAGACGCAGAAGAAGTTGTTACCGCTGGCATATTCGACGCCCCAAAGCTTGGTGCGAGGAGCCAACCAAAAGTAAACGGCGCATCCAAGGGAGGGAAAGTGACACGCATTTTTACACGTTAATGCTTTAATGGATGTGACCATTGAATCGTAGTGCTGAAGATTCCTCGCTGCCTTTGTGACGCAAACGCTGGGAACTGGTATCAATTTTTAAAGATTCTCGCGCCTGCTTGTTTTGAGTATTTGCCCATTGCCTAAAAGTCCCAGTTCTTAGTGCGTGAAGACGGAATCGATGTTCCTGTTGGTATCACGGTTCGCCTTCTGTCTTGTGTGCCCTTCTATGAAGCATTTCTTGTAACTCGTTCCGTTGGTTATGAAGAGCTCAATCAAATATCAATCAAATAAACAGTATTGTCAGTTCATTAGGCCCAATTTCGTCAGCTTCAGCTACTTTCATATCCAAACAGTAGATCTTATCTTAGGAATCGAGGCTTCGTTCGTCGAATCACCTCCGCGGGGAACTCACAGGTCTTTCCGCGACCTGCCTGACCGCTTCGTCCAACCCAACAGTCGTTCAGCTGCTGTTTTCAGTTTTGCCAAGTTTTAATTTCTGAATTTTCGTTGTTTCTCCTGGGATTCTGAGCAGATTCTGCGTGTTCCTGTCTTCAACATGGTGCCAAGGCTACTCGCGTTCGTGGCAACTCTATAATTTCCTATTCCAAACCCCTATATTTTGATTAGCTGCTGTTTCCAGACGAGGATATATGTTTCTGTGATCGTTTAGTTTATTAACCTGGTGTTTAGATCGTGGTTAATCGACGAACTCCTAATTTTAGCGCTTGGAGGTGTTGCTGCGACACGACCGCTTCGACGACGGCAACGGTCCGGAAATGAACGGAACGAGCGGAGGTCAGCGATGTCTAGACGCGAAGTACGAAATGTCTGGATACGACACATCCATCAACCGATTCGTCTGCCTGAACGCGTTGTTCAGACGAGCGACTGTCTAGCAGACTACCATCCGATGATTGTTGTGTTGTGGCATTTTGATCTCATACGAATCAGCATGGTCCGTCCCGAAATTCTCTAATTTCGTGTTTACGTGCTGTTTACAAACTTCGCGTTCGTGTCATATTCGTCTTCAAACGATATTAACTTCTTTTTCTCTTCAGATTCCACGATGCACTCGACACGTTTGTCGAGTCTCGTGACCGGCTTCGGCCGTATCTCCGCCAGCGGCTCGACGCGAGCGGTGTCCACGAAGTACACCCGGGATCACCCGCGGCCGTACAAAAGACGCCTCTTCGAGGCTGCCGTGGCACCGATCCTGCCGCCGGCGTCGAACACATGCCCATCGCTACTAGAAGCAGCGTTGGAGCACAAGAAAGAAAAAGAAGCCGTAAGTTTTCGTTTCTGCAAACTGGAATTCATAAGATCTGTTTCAGTACGTCGACATCGAACTGGCGCTGGCCGCGAAGGTCAAGGCCTGGATCCGGGAAGAAGAATTCGCCGTCGTCGCCGTGTGCCAGTTCCTCCCGGTGCCCGGAAGAACACTGTGGCTCACGAAGAATCAGTAAGTTCTTTTTTTTCTTTATTTGAGCTTTTTAGAACACTTGGCGATGGGTTGAGCAGCATTGGGATAAGGCTGATAGCTTAGGTCTTGAAACCTCGCTACTAATGAATCGCTTTTCTCAAATGCGAATATCAGCCAAGCGGTCGCAAGAAAATCGAGATCCCCAAGCGCTTACATCCTCTTTCATGCGATTGTGGCCTAAAAAGCGTGGTTTGCAGATTAAGAATGAAGGGTCTTGAGTTCCGGAATTACGGAAACAAGATCATGCGGAAGGTGTTCGAGGGCACGCCGCTTTCGACCCTGGACGTCATGCTGGTCGGATCGAACTGCATGCTGTTCTCCAAGGATATCAGCGCCCTGAAGACGATCGTCGACGAAACCCGACGCCTCAACTGGATGATCCCGCTAGGTAAGATTCTCCATTCCTCAGATCTCCCCCTAATTCTCTTCCTTTTTCAGTAATCTCCGTCGGAAACCGGCTCGTATCGATGGAGGAGGCCGAGAAGCTCGCGAAACTACACTCCCTCGAAGACGTCCGCGCCGAAACCGTCCAGCTGCTCGACAGGATCCCGCATCAACTCGTCCAGGCGCTCGACCACCAATCCCACACGTTGGTTGGTGGTTTGGAGCAGCACGCCAGGAGTTCATCGCAGTAGAAGATTTTGTTTTAGGTTGTTGATTGTTTTGTTTTAACGAATAAAGTGGGAATGGAGTTGTATTAGCGCTTTCTGGAGTTCTGCTCCATGCCGTATCTCTGATGATTTCAGGCTTGTTTGAATGTGATATCTCGAATCGCGAATCTCTGTGAAGCCGTGAATATTGCTTTTGGGCCGTCGATTTCGTAAATGTCACCGCCACCAGTGTTTTCATGAGTAATCACTAGGGCAAATAAGCACTCCAGCGTTGTTTTTCCCTGCGACTCAAGACCTCGTTTTCCTGCGCGACGATGTTGTTGTTGATCTTATTCTCGATTTCGTTGCATCTCACGAAATCCAAATCGGTCAAAACTCCGTTTGGAGTTGTGGAAGGAATTGCGCATCGACTCGGAGATCAATGGATGGATGTTTATCTCGGCGTCCCGTTCGGGAAGAGCCGGAGATTCCAGGTTTGAGTTTAACCAGTATCTCCTTGTTTTCAACGTTGATGTTCAGAAACCAACTCTCATCGAACCTTGGGAAGGAGTCAAGAGTGCAACCAAAGTTGGCAACGCGTGCTATAACGTGTACTCCGCTAACCAAATCCGAGCAACCCTGGATGTTCTTACAGCGGCCGAAAGTCCTTCGCGGATGCTCTTCTCCGAAGATTGCCTTTATTTGCACATTCTTGCGCCCTCTGCGACCGTAAGATTTAAAGGATTCTAAGCAAATCGGTTTGGTGTTTTCAAGAACTGGAACGTGAAGGGTCATCCTGTGCTCGTGATAACTCGAGGAGGTGTTTACGAGATCAACGGAGGAAATCTGGTCGCCATGAAGTACGACGTTCTTTTGAGGAATTTCGTGAGCAGAGGGATCGTCGTTGTAGTCATAAACTACCGAGTTGGAGTTCTAGGTGAGGAGTTTCTGCGATCTGTTTTACAAATCTTTGTTTTCAGGGTTTCTGAGCACAGAAGACAGCAAGTACCCAGGGAACTATGCGCTTTGGGATCGGCAGATCGCGCTCCTCTTTATTCAAAAAACAATCAAGAGCTTCGGCGGAAACCCGGAAGAAGTCACTGTGATGGGTGTGGGAGATGTCGTGTCGGCGTTGAGTTTATCGCCCCACACAAATCGTAAGGATTCCTCATCTTTTTCGTGCTTAATTCACCATTTCCAGGACTGTTCCATCGCGCTATCCAAGTAGGAGGATCGATGTTCTCCCAGACGAACTTGGGTACGAACTGCAAGAACGATAGCAACTCCCTAGCGAAGAGTCTTGGATGTTCCACGGCCGAAAGCTGCGAGAGGATGGTGACAGCGCCCGTGGTCGTCCTTCGAGAGTCCGTCGGGAAACTTGTAAGTTTTTAGGATTACGGTATCACCCAATGCATAGTCCTGTTCAGGGTCCAATCAAAGATCGCCTTAATTCCTTAATTCGTCCTTCGTCAATTCGTAATAAAAAATCGTCCTTAATTCTGCTCTTTTAGTCCTTTTCCAGCGCGCGATTTTGCTGAGCG
>KN166372.1:5121-15673 GCA_000757745.1 Steinernema scapterisci
TTAGTCGCGTTTGAACGGACGAAGCCGCGAGTATCCGCGAAAATCGCTTTTTCGATGACAGCGTCGCCGAAGCCACGAGTCGAATTCAGGTGTGAGTCTCAGCTCTAAAGTTTCACACTTTCCAGCTACTGCTAGAAAAGCAATGCTGGGAAACCGCATTTAAGGCAGCTGAATAGACAAACTATCAACGATGAATCATCTGCCCAACAACTTTTACGAGGATGTTTTGATTTCCTCGTTTGCTCCTCGTTCTAATACAGATGTTCCTCATGAGGCCGTCCATCTCTCCGGGAAATTCGGTCGCTTCGCAAGCCGTATGCAAGAAAACGGACACTTCAAATTGATAACCGTACGAGGAAGTTCTATTGACCGCATCGATTACATGATGCATACTGGAACTGCCATTCCAAAAGCCACAGGAGACAAAATTCCTACGAAATTTCGACTCCGAAAGTTCATTACTTTGCAAAGCCTCAATGGACGATTACCTTTCGGTGATTCCAAGCTGCTGAGAACGCTGAATCATTTCGCGGCGGAGCCAGGGATGTTGTGCGTGCACTTCAGAAGCACAGAAGTCAACGAGAAGTGGCTGGAGACGTTCTTGTCGTGGAAAAACATGAAGCAGATCTATGTAATCGATGATTTCAGTGAGGAGATTTATTCGTTTCTGGAGGAATTGGTCAGCCGAGATCAGCTGAAGTACATGACCGTTGGATCTGGAAATTACGGCGAGAAGGAAGCCAATCTTCTCTGCCGATTTCTTCTGCAGCCTGAGTTCCAAGTTTTGAGACTGTTCACTGCTTTCAGCGACGTTTTAAAAGACAAAATCATGGAAACGCGGGCGCAAAACAGAGAAGTTCTTCGTGGGAAAGACGTTTGCTGGGATTGTCGCGCAGATCTCTTCGACATCGAGAAGGAACCTGAAACACGGATGATCAACTGGCGCTGTTACAAGAAGGAGTGGGTTTCTGTGATTTATCATAACGAAGATGCCATGTATTATATGAGTGACAAGAAGTTCTTCGAGAATATTTCGGAGACTGTGTGGCATTTTGAGTGATGAGAATAAAGCTGGCAGTTTGAGAATATCGGATGCACAGAATGGTGCATTAGGCATTGGGAGAGAGGCGGAGGGACGCCTTTCAAAAAGGCGGATCACCGACGTCTTTTCATGGCTGATATCGGACCTTAGCAGGGTTACGGTATCCTGAGCTACCATCACAAATGCTCTTCCTTTGATGCTCTTGGTGGCGACAGTTTTCGTCCTGTTGGAAGCTTGGCTGACAGCTTCCTAGTTTACCAGGGTTACGGTATTCAGAGCACTCACCTCACGAATGCTCCTGCCTCGATGCTTTTAGAAACGGCTTTTGCCTCGCTGGCGCCTTAGAGTTTTCTGCGTCGAGGCTCATGAGATCATGAGGCTCTGAAGCCGTAGTCCCCAGAACGCGCGTGTTCTGTTTCAGCTCCGTCTTCTGGGCCCTCCGACAGCGCCCAGAGTTTGAATCGCGTATGAACGAACATGTGATCGTTACAAGAGTCGAATTTATGTGGGCACTCGTCGGAAGCGAAGAATTCGTCGTTTTGCGTTCTTTTGGGAAGTTCCACGGGTGGAGCAGAGCTTCGAACAGCGGCCGACCGCTTTCGAACGCGATGAAGCTTGAAACTGACTGAAGCAGACCAGACGCTTCCCGATCATGTCTGAAATGATCATGTTTCCGTCTAATCTATCATTGATTTGGGCGACTTTTTGTTTGTTTGTCTCGACGAGGTCTGAATCCTAAGTCTAGACATGCGTGTACCGTTTGAAACGTTTCAATTTCGTTCATTTTACCGATCGTTTGCTGACGCGAAGCGGTCGCTTTTCGCGATGCTACTTCCATGCAACGTCGCCTAATTCTCTCTGTTTTCCAGAAATGGCGAACGCTGAAGTAGAGGGGCAGGTCAAAATCCTTGCCGAGTCCCTCGAATTCTCCAACAAAAAGGTTTTTGCGACGGAAGCGGCCAGCCAAGGGTACATAGAGTTGGTAATTAACGTAAGTTTTGCCCATTTCCTTAGCATGTGATTCCAACGTTGTTATTTCAGTCTCTGCCGCAAAACTGCCCTTCCGAGCTTCTCCGGTCGGGCACCAACGTCCTCGTCAACAACTTCTTCATCGGATGCTGCAAGTTCTAACATCAACTGTCAAGTTTCAACGTATTGAAGGATCACTTTCGGTAAGTCTTGGGATAACGGCTTTTTGAAGCTAAACCGAAGCAATTACAGACCGAAAGCTGTCGGAGAAGGTCGAGCAATGGAGCTGTCGAAGAGGCCCGACCAACTGACTTCATGCCGCGATGATCCCCGAATGCCCTGAATTGAAGGAGGGCCGACTAGTTCCGAAGATGTCTAGACACAGTGCCGAAGCGAGGGCAAAAGCCCATTCGTCGTCCAAGTCGATGTCGAAGACGGTCGGTCGACTCATGTGGCGATCTTCGAGGATGCGTCTTCACGGACGAGTGATGGCAGAAATCGACGCTCTTGAGGTTTGTGCTACGTTTCTGGGCTTCGTCTTGGGTTGTTGACCTCGAGTCGATTCTAGACAGCCTAGACAGACAATGTGTCTAGCGGATGGTGTGGAGCGGCAACCGTCAGCTTCGCTCAGACACACAGGACCCCCGGCTCGGGACCGCTTGGTGTCTGGATGTAGCTAGCGATCGCCGCTCCACATTTTGTTCTTTTTGTGTTCCTTTGAAAAATGGAAAGTTTTCTGAATATCATGGAATCGACGATACGGGGAGAACCGCCAGCGCCCGTGGACACGACCGACTGCCGCCGCAAATGGGCCTCCGAAACGACGGGACGGAAAGTGAAGAACCTGCGGAAAGAATTCGAGAAGCTGCGCCGGTACGAACCCGAAGGGAAGACGACGACGGCATTCGACAAGAACTCCGACAAGAACAGATACGGCGACGTCGTCTGCCTGGACAGCACCCGCGTGGTCCTGAAGAACAGGGCGAACGACTACATCCACGCCAGCTGGGTCACCTTGCCGAACAACACAAAATACATATGTACTCAGGTAAGCGAAGGTTTCTCGAGATGTGTTGATTCTGTCTTGTTTAGGGGCCGCTGGTGAATACGATAGAAGACTTCTGGCTCATGACGATACAAGAAAAATCCAAAGTGGTGATTATGCTGTGCAACCTTTACGAAAGTAAGATTCAGCTTCTTGTTTCCGGTCATCTTTTCGTTGTTTCAGTGGGCGATGAGAAGTGCACGCAGTACTGGCCACTGAACAAGGAGGAAACGGCCATCTACGGGATTGTCAAAGTCAAGAATTGCGGCACACCACCGTCAGGGTCCGACGACATCCAGTACACCATCCTCGAAGTCGAAGCCAGTTTCAGGCGCTTCTTACCCGGCGTCTTCAACCCGACCTTCACCGTTCACCACTACCGCTGGACCCAATGGCCGGACCATCTCTCGCCGCTCTCCGCGTCACCCATCGTCGACCTCCTGAGACTAACGAAGCCGAAGGCGAACAACCGTCCGATCGTCGTCCACTGCTCCGCTGGGATCGGCCGCACAGGAACCTACGTGGGCATCGACTACGCCTTCGAGAAGCTGAAGATGAACCAGGAGATTTCGATGCCGCAAATCCTGAAGGAGATCCGATGCCAACGCCTCAAATCCGTGCAATCGACGCTACAATACGCCTACATGCACGTGTGCCTACTGGAGTACCTGGCGCAGAATAATTACGTGAAGAAGGACGCCCGCTTCCAGGCCTTCATGAGCGACTACCGCGATTTCATTGGCCGCTACATGAAGCGCCAGGAGAAGAAAAAGAGGACCATGGAAGAGGAAGAACCGCCACCGGAGTAAAATGATTTCCATTTGTTTTTACTCTCCGCGATCCTCAATAAAGTCTTTGCTTCAGATTTCAGATTTTCGCGTTTTTTGCTTGCCAGATTTGAAATCTGAGCCACCGCAGTTGAACTCTTTCTCACGTCGTCCATCATCCTCTACAAACCCATACACATACGCTTATTTATAACCCCAAAAAGCAATTATCCACCGCGTTAATTGCCCTCTTCTCGGGTGTCCTCCTCCTCCCGCTATGTCACAAGGGTTCCAGCGACAAGCGAGCGAAAGTGAGCAGAATTTGAATGTCGCGCGCCGGCACCTGTCGTCTTCCTTAGCCCCCTGCGATGATGATCCCAGTGCATGTCCTCTCCCAGATAGGGAAGCGAAAGGAGGGACAATTACCGATTGACGCGACGAGTCGCTTGATGAGCGCCAGAATGATTAATTAGGAGGAGGAGAGGGGATCGATAGCCGAATTTGTGAGTGGTGGGAAGCGCAGGAAAACGAGGGTGACTGATGGGAAAACGAGAGCGATGTGTAGTCCTCAGAATGGCGGTGGAGATTAGATCTCCGATTAGCGAGTTTGGAAACAAGTGTTGTTTCGGTGTTTTATCTGCTATTAAGTGTTGGAGCTGGAATTGGGCTCGGAGGTCCTGTTTCACAAGCCATTCCGCTTTCCTTTTGGTCCGTGTCTCTCACTCTTGTGAAACGTTGCACAAGACTGGAAAACGTTTCTGAACTGTGCCCAACGCTTGTCACTGTGGTTCTCGACCAACTACCGTACTCCCCGGAGCCCTCACCCCGTCCAACTCGATCCAATTTGCCCGAATCTGTTTTCACTTTCGCTTATCTCCCGTCGCCTCCTCAACACGCCGTAATCGATACCCAAACGTTCCCCCAACTGCGCGACATCCGATCCTGCACCGAAAAACTCGAACGCGTGTGGGTCTTAGGGATCAGTTGCGCAACGGACAAAGTGACCTTGAGTCTAAGAGAGGGGAACGAGTCCGCTTCCTGGCCAGATGCACCACTCCGCTCCGCTCGTTTTTGTTTTGTTTTAAGCGTCCCTAACGAACCTCTTGGAATCTCCGGATGACGCTCCTCGTGGCCACTTGAATGTCCAGCGAGTGCGATTGTTGATTTTAGCACTTTTGGAAGTGACGACGGGAGCGAGCGAGCGAGAGGCCGAGTGATCGATGGACCACAACAAACATTAGCACAATCGACCTTCGCAACGACACAATTTGATGCTTATCTGGAGAGGAATTTGGAAATCGGGAGACAGGTGTTGCTTTTTGTGAAAATCGGCATGAAGGTGGTACGAAGGAGATTGTCCGGGTTACGGTAGGGTACGGAATGTTGGTGAATCCAATCTAATGTAAACTGTTTCTATCGGTGACCTTTTTAACGACTCTATAAAGCGGGTAGGTCAGTTTGTCCGGGAAAGGGGGAGTCAGGCTAAACGTTCCGAATACCCGGATTCTGCAAATTCCATCATAAAGACCGCCCCAGAACCCATCCTGAATTCTTTCCTCCCTCATTAATTACCGTTTTTCCTGATTTTACATCCTTTTTCAGAGTCTCCCCGCGCCTTCCCCTCACTTTCGCTTATCGCCGACGTCGTTCCAGATGGAATAAATTACACTTGTCGCCGAGTGTTTACGTAGCAAAAGCGATCGCGCGGCTGATCGCCCGCGCCGCCGCGTGCACGCCTAATAATTACCCCTTCTTCGCCTTCCTCGTCCCCGATCGCCACAGTTCGAATTTGGAGGGAAAATGCGCGCGCTTCTTTGTTTCACTGGCGCGCGGCCAAATCCAGCAACGCTCGACGGAGGAGACCCGCAGACCCGGAGTCGCGCTGCTGGTCCTGTCAGCTCCGCGCCTCCTCCGGCGCGACGAGTTAAGAACCGATTTGTATTGATTTACTCGGCCGTGACAACTTCGTTTATCTTCTTTTTGCTCAGTTTTTGCCTCGTGCGGTGGATTTGATGTTGGTGGTCCGGTGGGAAGGTGGTCGAGGGCCCCTGGGAAGCGCATGACCTTTCCGGGTCTTTTGGGCGGACGCGGAAGGAGGGATACGGTAGCGAAGTTTTGGAACTGGGATTGCGTCAGAAGCTGGAAAACGTGATCTGCCAAAAGGCTCCTTAGCCGAAATTCCATGTTTTGTCTCCAAGACCCATCCCAAAACTTTTCCATCTTCGTTTCCCCTTATTTTATGAGACTGTTTTCTTCCCGTTTCCGTCACCCTTTGTTCTCCCCTTACACCTGGCCTGTACCCTGGTCTTCTCCACCACTCCCTCCACCCTTCCTCCCCCTAAAAGTCCATCCTCCTCTCCCTCAACTTCCCCATTTCCAGCGAAAGTGACCCCTCCTCACTCCCACGTCCCCTCGTCCTCACGTCTTAATCGAATTACGGCAACCTTAGGTGCAGGCAGCCGCCTGCTGCCCGCATATCGCCACAAGCTGCCGCTGCGGCTGTCACGCTCAACTGACCAAATTCAAACGATTTCGAAGGCCGCGGCGGTCGCCGGTCGCTCTTCGTGCACTCCTAACGAGCCCCTGCGCGCGTCTCTTTATCGTTCTCTCCTCGACGTTTCCTTTTCTCCACTCGATTTAAACTTTGGACGGTGCAGCTGCACGCCTAAAACGACTTTGCGTGATCGACGCGCGATGCCGAAGGTGAAGGGGCGACAATAGGGAACGGGTGCAGGCGGCGATTAGGGGTTCTGTGATGGGAATGTGATTGAATGGAGGTGTTTTGGGAAAGGGAAAGTTGAGGGTTTTGTAAGGGGTCGGAGGGGAAGCGAGGGAAAGTCTTATTTAGGAGTTGACAATCCGGGAACTGAAGCTTAGAGGGCTTAGAGGGCAATCACCCAGTTTTGAAAGCTATTCCAAAAGCAAATATTTTCGTTTTAGGTCAAACAGAAAAGTGTTAATCTCACATGATATTCTACCCTCTTAGTAGCTGACGCATACGCTGAAAGATAAGCAGAGCCTGATTTGATGAACCCCTCACCGCCGCTGATGAATTTTGAATCTGGGTTGACCTGATTTTGAGGTTGAACTTCAAGACCCCTAGACGGCTTCATCACCTAAGCTGAAGGCTTGTTGCTGCCAGGCTTCCGCTCTCCCGCTGCGTCCCCTTTGATCACGTCATCCTTCTCTCCACGTCCCCTCCCCTTCTCTTCCCTATCTGTCCTGATCACTCATCCTGCACAACCTCGAGAGCATCCGCCTCATTGCCTAATCGATAACCGTCAGCGCGCCCGCGTCGTCCACAACATCCGATTGGGTCATCGCCGGACGCTGGTCACCGCCGTCAACCTGAGACTGTTGGTGTCCTATCCGATCGCCTGCGCCGCTGCCTGCCCTCTGACCTCTCGATCGCCGGCGCACCTCCGCTGCCGTCGTCGTCTTCGTTGCATCGCGTCCACGCGTTCGCTCTTCGTTAGGCCCGCGCGCGTTCTGTTTTTGTTTTCTTCCGATTCTGCTCCGATCGGGGTCTTATGTAAGAACTTACGGGGGCCTTGTAAGGGTGATTTTTCGTGTGGAGGTGGGGAGTTCTAAGGGGTTGCAAAAGGGAGGCCATTTTGGGATTTTAAGGTGATCTTTGATGTTTGATTTGACCGTTTTTGTGCGTCTCAAAATCGTGAAAATCAATCTTAAATCGTGAAGATTTTGGAGTGTCAGACAGCTATCTGATCGTACGCGATCGTAACTGCAAATCTGGTTTCTAAGACAGTTCAAGAACCCTTCCGCTTTTTAATCTGAGAGATACCGACGATTGTTTGGGCTGGGATGATGCTGTACGATGCTTGGTTTGTTCTGTGAAACGTTTCGCAACTCATTCCGCTTTTTTGTTGAACGATACCTATGGTTTGTGCAGCGTTTCACAGCATATGAAACGTTTCACAAGCCATTCCACTTTTCTCACTGTGTATCTCTGACTCTTGTGAAACGTTTCACGACGTCTGAAACCATTCCGCTTTTTAGCTGAAGGGTGCCTACGGTTCGTGAAACGTTTCAGAAGCCATTCCGCTTTTTAGCGCAAAGGTACTTACGGCTTGTGAAACGTTGCACAAACCGTGAAACGTTTCAGATGCCATTTGATCTCGATGATTTCCATCGCAATTGATCTTGGCATGAACGTACGATATTCACCACTTCGGCGTAAGTTTTTGCCGAATTTCGAAAATGACAAATATGGCTGCAATTATTCCCCCACCTCCGGAATCCGGCGACCTTCTGTCGCCACGCGTCATTCCCAATTACGGAAACTAAATAATTACCGTCGTCGCTGTAATTAAGCCTAAACGAAACGTCGCTACGGGTGTTCCACGGTCGAGTGGGCTGCTCGGTCAGGTTCGGTCGAAGAGTTCTTCTTCTTCTTTGTTTGCCACTCGTTCAAACTTCCGTTTTTATCGCGTTGATCCGATTATTTCAAGGTTGTTCCGGGGTTCTCACGCCGATTTGCTTTGTTTTCCGTGCCAGCGCGTGTGGAGTTTGGTCCGTGAGGCTTGAAAGAGTCGTTTTGGCGTGTTTTCGCGCCTCCTAAGAGATCCCAGCAATCTGTTATCGCTCTATTCGCACCTAATCTTATATCCCGTCGCGTTCTTGTGTTTTCGCACTTTTTCCTAAACTCGTTCTCGTTGCAGAGGACGATGGAATGACCGTGATGATCAGCTCCATGCATCACAGTCCGTCGACGTCGGATTCCGACGACGAACCCGTGCCTCAAGCTCACCATTCGGCTCCGCAAACCCAGTATCCTCAACATCAACCCTACGGATACTCGAACTTCCCTTCGACGTCCCATCACCAGCAGCCCGGATTTCCCAGCGGAGCGCCCATCTTCTCCTACCAGCAGTTCCAAGCGCAACGCGGCGGCGGCCAGCAACAATGGGGCCAAAACCAGAACCAGTGGCCGCCGTCGCAGAAACCTGACCCGGACGCCTACGTGCCCCAAGGAGCGGCCAGTTTCAGCCAGAGCCAAACGGCGAACTGGGTCCACGGGCCGCTGTACGGGAGCAGCGCGGCGCTCCCAAGCTACCATGGATCCGTTGCCCCGTCGGTAATCACGAATGCGTCCTATAGAACGTAAGTGGTTTTTAGGTGGCGATTTCTATGATTTCTCTTTTCAGAAATGCGCGAGAAACCGACGACAACATGAGCCTCATCAGCTGCGGACAGTTCTCCACTGCCTCCACCGCGACCGGCCATGAAACATCGATCGGAAAAGATCCAGAAGAAGACGTTACGCTCCTGCTCGGCTACCTGAAGGACAAGGATCGCGAATTCAGCCGAAAAGCCCTGAAAGTGCTCTTCAAGTTTATTTTTGGGCAGCAGTCCACTAAGAAGCACTACTTGGCCGAAATCGGCGAATCCCTAAAACGCGATCTTGTGGAATCGATGCTGGAACACATGAAGATGAATATAGAAGACCTAAGGACGTTGACCCACGGAACCAAAGAATTTGTCGAGATTCAGTGCGTGAGTGTTTAATCCTGAAGAACGTGGCTCATAGTTTGGTTACAGGCACAGCAGACCCTTATCACCGGCCTCCACTACCTCATCATCCGGCACGCCTTCTCCCGGGTCTTCTTTCAACAAATCGAAGCTTCCGGCGGCGGCGCATTTCACGTTCTCATCAGATCCATTCCTAACTACCCTGCTCCAAATCCGAAATACCCGTTTCCGATCGACTACGGTAGCATCCAGTGCCTCAGCGCCGCGTTCCTCATCATCCAATTCGTCATCAAACCCTCCTTCGACTCTGCAAACCCGAAGATTTGCCACTATGGATTGAAGACTTGCCGCGCTCCTCAAGTCGTAAGAAACATTTCCAGAATCTTTGCGATCGTAGGAAACCAAAATCTGCAAAATGTGAGGATCCAGAATGCGTGCAGACGCCTGAAGAAGTCCGTGGTCCAGTGCCTCAATGTGGTGTTACCGAATGGCGGTGCGGAATGTGTGGTAAGATGAATATAGCCTCGAAAATCGTAATTTTGGATTTTCAGAAGACAGCCGTCGACGAGCGGCTCGTGGAAAACCTGACGCTCAGTCTGGACCCCAATGATACGATTATGGCCCAGTTGATCGTTGGAACCCTGTCCATCGTCTTTAAGGAAGCCCAGCGGATGTCGGCTGAACCGGAGAGATCCGCGATCCTTGATCGCATGCAGCGAGAGCTCTTGGAAAACGACGGATTTAGAGTGAGTTCTTTGTAGATCCAATTCCCTGATATCGCTGTGTTTCCAGAAAGTGTCGTGCATGCTCAGTTCCGTGTCCGTCCAAAGCAGAGAAAAAGCGGTTCTCTGCCTAGGATACAGTGGCAGCCACCCAAGCCTCAGGAAGCAAGATCTCTCCGAGCCTGTGGATTATCTTTTCGAGCACCTCAAGAACGTGATCAAGTGGAAGGCGGACCTGAAAGTCGATCCGCAGAGGAAGTCGGAAGACAAGCTCAGGAAACTCTTCACGTACACGCTCTCCACGTTCGCCGTGATCTCCAAGTTCCCGCTGGTCAGGACCAAGCTCTCCCATCTACAGATATCCTTGATTTGCCTTCGACATCTTGAATTGAGTCGGATGGAGCAGTCAAACTCGGACGGCGTTGAGAGTGCGCTGATTATCCTCAACCACCTTCTCAACGAGCAGAATCCTCAAGTGACGCTTGTGAGGAACCAGATCCTCCAGGCGCCCGCTGGT
>KN166373.1:12988-30442 GCA_000757745.1 Steinernema scapterisci
AATTGGAACAATTTTAAATGTTTCAGAAAAATGGTAAAATTGGTAAAATCGATAATTGTTTGGTTTCGCGATGAGAAGGCTTCGGCACACATCAATTTTTGGCTTTCAAGGTTCCAATCCTATCCCACACTATTTTGAATGTTCTTAATAAACTTAATATTTTTATTGTTTTTTGTTTAAAACGAGTACGTCCAATTACAATTTGTTGTGTTTAATTTGTGTTCCCAGAATATTATTAGACCTGTCATCGAGCAAACTTAAATTCTTAAGTTGTGAAATTTGATTTGAAATAACAGAACTTAACATAATTTTTGCCTCCAAGACGTAAATCCAAAAATTTTAGCCATGAAGTAGCTTTGTCAGTCAATTTCTGTGTTTTTTGTACTTTTGTTTTGCACTCTGTAATTCTTGCAAGTTCTCGCATTTTAGTTTAATTTTAGGCTTTTTTGAACAAAAAAAATTTGTCCATTCCACATCTTCAATGAATTACAATTTTGTAGATTTGGAATGTCAATCGTTTCGATATTTTTAACAAGACTTAAAAATGGAGAAATTAATTAAATCGATATTTTTAATGTTTCGATCGAAAGACTTCGGTTTTGGTCATTTACAATTTTTGTTCGTCCATACTTTGTGAAATTCACGCCAATACGCGACATCATCAAGCTATTATTGAGGACGCATCAATTTTTGGTCGCATGGGTCCAACCCTATCCAACACTCTTTTGAATGTTCTTATTGAGCTTGATATTGAAGTCAACACACGATATTATTAGGCATATCATCGAGCACACTTTAATTCTAAAATTGTAAAGATTGACTTGAAATAACAGAGTTTTACCATAATTTTTGATTTTCGGAAGTGCGCGCAAAAGTTTTAGCCATGAAGTAGCTCTGTCAGTCAATTTCTGTGTTTTTTGCCTGGTGTTCTTAAATCGGTGATTCTTGCAAATTTCTTTTACACCGTCACATGTTCGCATTTTAGTTTAATGATGGTAGTTTTTTAACTTAAAATTCTTGAGAGATTTTTAGTTAATTTCAAGCTTTAATTTTTGCAAGAGAAGCAGCATTTAAGATCCACATTTAAACTTTAAAAATTTTAAGGTTACAGTAATTTTTGAGTGGAGCATAGACTGATCCAATACACAGCCTAATTTAATTTGAAGTTTTGTGTTCATTCGATGTTAGACACTTCTAAACCTAAATTCGGCTTTTTTGGAAACCGTACCATGCAGCATTGGACAACCAGCACTGCCAATCGAAATTTGAATTTTAACGAAACTAAATTTAAACATTAAATTTTTGTTCTCCAATACTTTGCAACGTTCATGTCAATACGCGACATTATCAGGCCTATCATAGAGAACACATCTATTTTTGCCTTCTTATCCTTCTCATTTTGAATGTTCTTAATAAATTTGATATTTTTAGTTTTTTGATCGCTCTGATTGATCGCTTTTTTTGCGTTGCTTTTGTGTCCCCAGGGAACACTTGAATTATTAACAGAGCTTATCATAATTTTTGTCTTTAAGACGACTAAACAAAAGTTTTAGCCATAAATTAGCTTTTTTGCGCTCTTATTTTGGACTCTGTAATTCTTGCAAGTTCCTTTTACACTGTTACTTGATTTCATCATGTTCTCATTTTAGTTTAGTTTTTTGTACGGAAACGGTGCGAGCAAAAATTTGTCCATTCCACATTTTTATTGGGGTGCAAATTTATAGATTTGGACCCTCAGTCGTTTCATACAAGATAAGATATTTTTAACGAAAGACTTTATTAAGTTTCGGGCAATTTGGGACCGTGTTTTGACCCTTAATTTTTTTTTTAACTTAACAATTTTTAAGGTACAGTAATTTTTGAGTGGCACATAGACCGACCTAATAAAGAGCCTAATTTAATTTAAAGTTTTTTGTTTATTTGACTTTGAGAATTGCTAAACCTAAATTTGGCTTTTTGAAGATCGTGCAAATCAGCATGTTGAACAAAATTTTAACGGTTTTTAAGCATTTCATTTTCATGTCAGTACACATCAATTTTTGTTCTCACGGGGCTTTCTCCTTTTTAATGTTTTTAATAAAATTTATATTTTCAGTTTTTTTGATAGCTGTAATTATGTCCAATTACAATTTTTCGTGTTGCATTTGTGTCCCCAGAATAATATTAGGCCTATTATCGAACACTAGTAAACTCTAAAATTGTAAAATTTGACTTTAAATAAGAGCTTAACATAATTTTTGCTTTCATGACGCCTAAACAAAAGTTTTAGCCGTGAAGTAGCTTTTGTTGGTCTCTATCAATTCCTGTATTTTTTGTACTCTGTAATTTTCCTGCAAGTTCCTTTTAAGCAGTCTGTTCGCAATTTAGCTTAGTTTAATAATGGTGTTTTTTGATCGAGAATGTTGATCGCCAAAAACCAAAATTTGGTTTTTTTTTGAAAGCCGTGCCAGTCAGCATTTGAACGAAATTTAAATTTTAACGAAACTATAATTGAGCATTCAATTTTTTATTTTGAAATTGAACCAAATTTTATTATTTTTGTTTAAAGTTCTTAATCAGGCATTTTTTTTTAAATTGACTCGATTTCAATATTAGATATTAGCTTTTTAAATAGGTTTTTTTTATTCAATTTTTTTCGATGTTTTGTACAGCTTACAACATACAGATTCAGATATTAAAAAACTAAAAAATTTTTGCGATTTTTTGACGTTGAAATTTTAGCTCCATAATTATTAAAAATCTTGGTAATTTTTGCGTTCTAGCATATGTTCCCTGCCAATTTATAGCTTGGTTTTTTAGATATTGTGCCTTTATTTATTTGTCATAATTTTTTGGAGTTCTCAATCCAAACTTTCAGACTTTTTTGTTAAGGTTTCTTTCAGAACACCTTCGTTTTCACTACCTTCTTCCCCATTCCAACCGTGTTCGCGTCCAGGGCGCGTCAAAGAAGTGGAGCCTGTTTTACGACGCCAATTAAGACCGTATCGTAAAGAAGATTGTTATCGCTCAGATTTATGTCAGTGCAGTCTTAAAAAATTCCAGACTTTTCCAATTTAATGTATTTTTGCCATCGGCCCTCTTCAACCCGTTTGCAGTGTTTTGCGTATTTTAACACTCAGGCAGGAATAGTCTTATCAGCCTACTTACCGTATTAGTCCTTATCAGCGACAAACGTTGTTTACAGAAAGTTGTCCGTCGGCCAATCGGCCAGTTTTCTTGGGATAAGAATGGTCTCTCGTCCAAAGTACAAAGGCTTGGGCACTTTCGTACCAGGAGCCTGGACGCTTTTGACCTAATTATCAAGAGCTTGTTGGTAAGCTTGAGTTGAAATCTTGGAATTGTTAAATTTAGAGCTTTAAGACCCTTAACACGAAATCAGAAAAACCCAATCTCCCAAATTTACCCACCAGAGCGCCAAGCGGAGCCCCGTTGACAAAACTGATACTGATAGTTATGGCCGGCGCTGTGTGCCGCTCTCCTTATCTTATCTCCTGGGTCGCACCGCGTTTTGTGTGTATGTGCAGCAGCAGTTAAGCTTCGCAGGCTTCTTCTCCATCACCATCACCACCACCCAATATCAATGTCGCTCGTCTCCGTTTTGCCCACATTCACATTGTTTGCCGTCCGCTTCGTCGCAGCGTTTTCCCGTGTGCTTTCCACCCCGGTTCGTCGTCGTCGTTGCTCATGCGAGCTAGAGACGCGACGGTTTGTTTAATTAGAGAGTGAAATTTTTGATCTTGGGTCTTAGAGGCTCAAAAACCCAGTTAATCTGGATTTTAAGGCATTTTGGCGATTATGGGATTTTAATGCTTTAGAACCCCTAAGGGTAAAACCCCGAAGTCCCGCTGAAACGTGCCCAAAGGCTTTGTTTACCTTAATTTAACCCAGCGCCACTATGTAGGATCAAATTACCATCTGCATGCGGAAATAGCTCTAAATTTTGTGATCCGTAGGCAACTGGACACGCTTATCTGGCGTGTGCTCTATGTGCTAGGCATGGGCTACCGTGCACCTATCAAGCGAGCGTTGGGCTACAACATCTTGACAGCGCTTCATTGGGCTGATTCTCTTATTTTAGAATTTTGGGCTCTGGAGGGATTCGAACCAGCCCCGAGCGGTTTGTTAGGTAGCGGTGCTAGCCATTCGGCTATGAAATCAAGCTGGCGATTGGTGTAATGGGAGTGCTTGTTTGGGACCCGGGTTCGAGTCCGGCTTGGAGCGGTCAATTTTTTGAGACTCGAATTGAACTGTTTAGGTGTTTTCTGATGAACTCTCCGCTGTTCTAATCGTTAAATCCCCAATTCATCGCGTTTCCGTGTCTTCCGGGTTGCTAATTACCTGAAATCCGGTCTGAAATGTGATATTTTTTCAGGTGATTTTCAAGAATTCGATCCCAAAATAACTTCCCGACCTCCGAATTACGTAAGCCTTATCTGTTCCTCTTTGTCTGGCCGCGAAGGGCCGCCGGAGACCCGTTTTAACGATAGGGTCAGCTACGCTACACTCCATTTTCTCCCGATTTCGAAAGAAGTCGTCAGGTAAAGCTACGTCTTTCCTGAGGTATTCGCTTTGTTTTCGTCTTCGAAGAACTCAGGATTAAGTTTGACGTCGCTCTTATTCTTGTCTTAGACGTCCGGCTTGGGAATCCGACGTCAGGCGCATTCTGGGAACCTCTTCTAAGAGCCTTTGCACGTGCCTCTGTTTGACTTCCCTTCTGTACCTAAGCGCCTTTTATGCCGAAATGTTCAAAAATAGACTCAGCACATTTTGCCTTTCAAGGTTGATCCTATTCTGTTGACTCTTGCCACCCGGCATTCCAGTTTTTTCGGTCTTTTAACCCTTTTATGCGCTGTCGAAGTCTTCCAGTTTGAGTGGTGGTGGTCTTTCGTCTCTTAAATGGGAAAGGTAGGTCTAAAAATTCGTGAAAAATCATGTTTTTGGCTAATTTGTAAAAAACCGCAGGCATAGTTGAGTGGTAAAGCTCTTGCCTACCAATCCAGAGGTTAAGGGTTCGAATCCACCTGCCAGCCAATTATTTTTTTACAGACTCAGACACTAACTCAGCATTTTCCAACTGTCCTTTTAGCTTATTAGATCTGATTCTTAGGTCTGGCAAAGCCTAAAAGCATGAACGAAAATAGATGAACACAGCCGGACTCGAACCCGTGACCTTCTGCCTATCAACCAGCGGCTTAACCACTCGTCCATCTAGACCACTGTTCAAATCTCATGTATAAAAAGCCTCCAAACTTGAAATTTTAAGCTATTTTTAGGCGAAACTCCGACCCAAATCCGTCCTTAATCCTCTCCTACAGTAGCCAAACCCTTGCGACCATCGCACATACGTCACTTCGAACCACTTTCTGACCTCTCCGCAAGACAATCTTTCATCGTTCAACTTTCACCCCCTTTAGGTCTAAAAATAGGTCTCGCCCCTCTTCCCCTCTACCGTCCTTAAACCGCTTTCCCAGCACACCGTCATCGACGACAAATTTCGCACTCACCGAGCAACATTTCCCCGGCGATAGCGCCACAGAGCGTTCTGTGTTCTGACAACGACGACGACGATCCCCACTCACAATAGAAGCATGGGTCTTCTCTCCGTCGCCTCCCGCTCGCAGTCTCTTCTTCTTCTTGGTCTTCTTCTCAAAAGACTCCTCTCTTTTCAGGTGCGGCGTCAGAGCAAGAGGCATGCGCACCGCCGCCGCCGCATCCCCGACTTTGTCGTCGTCGCCGCGCGGCCACCGCCGCTGCTGCCGCGCCACTCGTCGTTCGCGACGACGACGCGTTTGTCGACTGTTGTAGTTCCAAAAGTTGTTCTGCGGCCGCCGTCGCCGATCGATCGCGACTACTTTTGACGAAGACCCCACAACGACGACGACACCGACGATGCGTTTTGATAATGTCGCGCCGCGTGTTCTCCACGTTGCCATGTGGATTCCGGTGATCCCCGGTTGCTACCGTAGCTGCCTCAGCCCCTTTTAAGCGTTTGCCACATTTGGAAATCCTCCTCTGAAATTTTGGTGTCTTGGAGATCTCTTAAATCGTGCAGGCGAGTGTTGGAGATACGTGTTGGAGTTCGGATCAAGTGTTCAATTTGGGTTGCGGGGTAATTGTCTCCTTTAATTTGAGGCTATTGATTTTAAGGACATTTCCTAAGGTGCGGAGGTATCTTAGTAACTGAAAGGGGCAATTATGCTTAGGTTTCACTTCGATGAGGTTTTCAGAGAATTTGAAGCTACAGAAAAATAAGCGGTTTTGGGGTTTTTGTAAAGTCGAAAACCGCTAGATTCATAGGTTTTGACCTTAAGCTTTCTTGGGCTAAAACCGCCTTAGGATACCCCTGACCGACTTCTGGCACATGGGCACGAAATGGTCACAAAACGGGCTAAAACAAACATCTCCGCCGCGTAAGATCAAAATTTGTCAGAATCATAAAATACACGTCAGTGTGGTCCACTAGAAAATCCAAAACGTGAGTCACAAGATTGGCCATAAACTACTTGAAAATAGCCTTAGTTCCGGAAACCTCAAAATCCCTTAAAACCCGAATTCTCGGCTTTTTGTCTCTATGACCCATCGCCACTCCCAATTTCCAGGTAAACATACCCAGAAACCAAACACCGCCGACGCCATTATGAAATGCTGACGTTTTGTTTATACCTCCAAGTGCAGTTTAAGACAGTTTTTCGCTTTTGCCTCGACCCCAAGAAACCCAAAGAGATGCGGATAACTGCGAAGATTAAA
The DNA here is from genome assembly GCA_000757745.1 of Steinernema scapterisci. Taxonomy (NCBI): domain Eukaryota; kingdom Metazoa; phylum Nematoda; class Chromadorea; order Rhabditida; family Steinernematidae; genus Steinernema; species Steinernema scapterisci. The sequence continues at coordinate 19,736 of KN166373.1, forward strand.
GGCGCTTGTCTTATGCGTGCCAAAAATGTGTGAAATCAGATAAAACTCAGCCGTTCGGGCGGCGTTTCTATCCTTTCTATCCGCCTAGTCCCAGAATATCTTACTTCAATTTGTGCTAATGCCGTGCTGTTCGTGGAATATTCTAAAAGCCATTCCTAAGTCGTTCCCCTAAGCGCCTTATTGGCTCCCAGTTGCTATGTTAGGCCTCGCGTCAATGACGTCGCTGCCTAATTGCGTCAAAAAATCCAAAAAGTCTTTAAAATTATGACTAAGCGCGTTCGGCTCCCATTTCAATCTTGCGATGGAACGGAGGTGTTGGTGATTAGGGAAAGTAGTCCCGGGGATAAGCTGAGCCGACTTTTGAAATGCTAAATGTTTTTGTTTTTTGAACGTAGGCGATTAGGAAATGTCTTAGAAATGATAATCTTGGGCAATTTTGATAATTAGAAAATTTTGGTTTAAGGCGGATTCGAACCCGGCTTGTCAGTTTGGTAGCGGGAGTCGCTAGCCGCTGCGCTATTCGAGCGGTCTTTGTGTTGTAGACATGGTGGGTTGCGGACAAGTCTGAAAATGTATTTTAAGTCTACGAATTGTCTGATAGTATTTTTCTAGCTCATGTGTCTAATTTTCGCTTGTAGGAAGCTTGAACATTAACCTGGTGATTTTAGCGTCTAACAAATTCTGCACTGACGTCTAGACCTCGCTACAGACATGTCTATGACTGGATGTCTGGGCAGCTGGTAATTACCATTTTGTGTTAATCTAGTTTAGACTTCTCTGAAATTGTCTCAAAACGTAAAATCAGACTTTGTCTGGCCTGTACACGTGTCTGAAACTGTTTTTGTTCATATGGATCAGTGGCTAGTGGCCTTGCCTACCAATCCAGAGGTCGCAGGTTCGAACCCCCAAGCAGCCAAACATTTTTCAATTTGCGTTTTACTGTTTTCCAATAGTTTTTCAGTCTTAAAACTTGCCTAAAATGTTAAAATTACGCTTTTAATGGTGTCTTAGCGTGCTCACCTTGTCTAGAGCAGTGGTTATCAAGCTCCAGAAGCCACGGGTTCAAACCCCCTCAGAGCCATTTATTTTTTATAGCTTAAAAATGGGTTAATTCCATTTTCTACCATTGAATAATCCCTAATCGGTCAACTTTTCCCTTCTTAAACACAGACCGTTCTGTCAGAGTTCATCTCCTAAGCCCATCAACTTAAGAAACGCCATACTGTAGAACCCTTCCAAAGATTCCCACGTCGACCTTGCGCAATAGGACCAAAATAGAGCAAGCGGCTCAAAAAAACGCCGCTGCGCGTTTGCATACCTAACAATAATTGCCCTCTCGCTCGCGTTTAAAAGGGTTCTCTCGCTCGGTGCAAAATTTTCCCGCGGCCGAGAAACATTTTGTGCCCTCTCCACATCACATCCTGCTGCGAGCAAGAGCTTGTAGAGAGAGAATTCCCGTTTTTTGGTCTCTTGCCCCTCCCGCTCGCTCCTGACGGCACGCGGGGACGATTGATCTCTTGTACCTGATGGCGCAAGCGCCTGGTTTTCGCAGTTGGTCGAAAAGTAAAGAGTTTGACGTGTTGCCGCGACGGCCGCCGCGAGTGCGTCGCGGCGACAGCCTGCAAAAGACTGATCGCCGCAGTTGCCGCACATCTCCTTAGCACAAACCGCGGCGGCGTGGCGTTCACTACCAGTAGCCTCCGAGCGAGAGAGAGGGACCGCCACCGACCTACGGACCGACCAAGCCTGACTGACTAGCTCGACTGTGTTTCAGAGCGCTTCGCTCTATCACACACACACTCACCGCCACCCGGCGACGTCGACAGCGACGCCACCGGCTGCCAGAACGCGCTTGGCGCTTCGCCTTCAAAATCGCTTCAGAGGACGTTGACGACGCTTCCAACATCGTCGTCGCCGCCGCTGCCACTCTCGCTCGCCATCGCCACACACGCCGTCGCGACGCTCAGATCACCTCGGCGCGCCGCTCTCCCTGGCCGAGTGTGTGTGTTGCCGATAGATCAATCAGTTCCCCCTTTGACTGACTCTCCCCTCTCGCGCTTCCGAAGCACCCGCCGCGTTTCCAACCCTTCTACACACACATGTAGAAGTGACAAATTGGGGAAGACCTCTGGAAGAAGATGGACTGCGAGACAATTCCAGCGGCGTCCACTAATCAAATGTTTCTTTTTGGCTTCCTCGGACGTCTTCTCCATTTGTCATTTATTAGCTGCGCCTGGCACGCTTTTGTTCGCAACCCCGGAGGGCTGGCAGCAGTTTAGCTGCTGCCCCTCTTGCAACTGCCCAGAAACCGGCCGGTGTTCCTGTTGCCTTCAATTTCACATTTCTGTGTAATCTGGGTTTAAGGAGGAAGTTGGCTGGACAAAGAGTCTAAATTCTAGACCTTCTGGCCTCAAATTCGGATTTAAGGTCGATAAGAACGTCTGTTCCTAAGCCCCAAATTCCCTAACGCTTACGCCGTCTAATCTCTCTTTGTCATTCCCACCTCCAATTCCCATAATCCGTCTCCCCTTCAATCCTCTCATGTGTCACCTCGAGTCTTACCTTAATTCCCAGAGACCCGAGAACTTCCCCCCGCGTGAGAAGAGACTGAACTTCCCCGATCTGCCACCAGACTACAGAAGCAATTAACCAATTTTACGACCCGTTCGTGCAAAGAGGATTCCGAGTCGCGTTGTAAAAACGTGCAAATTTTGGCTAAAAAAATTCCGCGGTGCAAAGTTTAACGTCGCGGCGGAGCAGCACAGATGCTCTTGCATTATTCATTTTGGCTGCTGGAGATAAAAGCGTTTTTGTGTCCTTTTGAGAGGATTTTTTTGTCAAAATTCTAATGGCGGCGGCAGGTGAAGCGCGCAAAGTTAAGAATTAAGGAATGCCGAGATTCGGAGTTGAGATAAGAATAGGTTTGCAGATGGCTGACCTTGGCTCACGGAAGCGTAAAAGTGCAAAAATTTAGCAGCGGACGGGAGCCCGACCGTTGATTTGTCGCTAGGGTCGCTTAAGTGCCTCGATGGCCGAGGGGATCAGCGGTTTGATTAAGGATCCAGAGGTCCCGGGTTCGAATCCCGTCCCAGCCCCGAATTTCCATTTTTGCATATTCGTCATTTTTTAGCGTTAGGATCTTTTTTATCAGCCCAATATGCCAAAATACCACTCAAGCGCCCGAATAGCCGAGGGGATCAGCGTCCCACCAACCAATCCAGGGGTCCTAGGTTCGACCCCCCTCCCGGCCCTTAATTTTTATTAGTGTTCCCTAGACAATTTGTAGCGCCAAGAAAATTTAGGGCGATCCGGAATGCCTAATTACCATTCAAACGTCCCAATAGTCGAGGGGATCAGCGCCCCACTTACCAATCCGGAGGTCACGGGTTCGACCCCCAACCCCGAATTTCCATTTTAGCATTTTCGTCATTTTTAGCATTGCAATTCATTCCCCAGACGTCTATGTAAATGTCATCACAGACAAAACCGACTCCCGAATGAAAACCGCATCAAATCCGACTCGTTGAAACCGTCGCCAGACTGTTTTTCAGCCATCGAAGGGATTAACCACATGCGCGATGTTCGTGACCGAGCCTAAGTCGTTCCTCCCAAAATCGACTTTTGTCTGTCTATCACGTGGCGACGCGTTTGCACTTTAGTGTTTCTCTAAGCGATCAATTCTCACAGTGCATGGGTTCGAGTTGCTCTCAGACTGTCGTTGCCCTTAGTTGTTGTCAGACCATACTGTAGGATTATAGACTTTTGTAGTCAATAAGATAATAGTTCTGTCCAGACAACAGAAATAATATTCTTGTCCTGTCGGGTTCGAACCAGGGTCTTCAGATTACTAACAAACCGCTCTAGCCGCTCGACTATCGGAGTAAATGAGCGGATAGCCCAGTGGCTAGCGAGCTTGGCTAAGGATCCAAAGGTCCCGGGTTCGAATCCCCGCTCAGCCAAACATTTTCTAAGCGTGTTTTATTTGTTCTAGGGCTTTATTCAGCCCCACTACCGTATTCTGTGTTATTTCCATCGATGCATCTCCCTCTGTTTACCGTCAAAAAATCTGTCTTATTTGCGCGTTCCCCTTTTGAAACACGCGACTAATGATTCATTCTGCTTCGTTCGTTTTCGCGTTCTTCCACCTCTCTCCTATCGTCGGTCCACAACACAGTAATCGATTGTGACGTTTAAATTTCGCTTTTGTTTTAGAGCCGCAGCGCTCGCCTGCCGTCGTCGGACTACCGCGCTTTTCAACCTTCTTCTCCCCCGTCTCCCCAAAACTTTCCTTCCCCTTATTTTAACCCCGGTACTATCGGACTCGAGTGGCAACAGTGCGCTCGGCGCCCGAACGGAGGAACGCAGTCAAAATTTTGGTTACCAGTGAACGCGAAGAGCGAATCATGTCGTCTGAGGACGACTGGCCGTCGCAAGTCTTCAGGGATAATGTGATAAGCCGATTGTAAGTTATTCTTAGACCTTAAAAATCCGATTCGGGAAAGATTGTACCGTAGCCGGAGTCGAACCCTGCATCTCCGGATTGCCGAACGAGCGTTCTAGCCACTCAGCCAAGTAGATGCTTCTGTGGTCTAGTGGCTAGAGCTCCGGACTCCCAGTTTGAGGACCCGAGTTCGAGTCCGGCTTCAACCAAATTTTTTCGTTTTTGCAATTTTGACAAGCCTGTTGGAACGCCGCCAACCCGGCCTGATCTATGTTCCGCGAACGCCCTCCTAAGCCACCAAAAACCAGGTTTTAAACTTTCGCATTTCTTCCCTTTTGCGTCTCTCCTCAATCGATCAAATTCCTGTGGTTCACGATGATTGATCGTCCCAAAACAGAGCCAATTCCTTTCTGTGCCTGAAATTCCATTTCCTCCTTATTGCAGAGAGCCGGAATTGGCGCGAAACAGGCAGAACGCGCCGAACCTTCCGGTGCCTGGAGACGCGCGCCAGGTGGAGGAGTACGTGTTCCAGAAGTGCGTCTCCAAGGACGAGTACATGCGGACAATAGCGAAAGTGATCAACGCCATCAACTGCAACTCGAAGAGCGCCGCCGTGCCAAGTGTGCTTCAGACCCAGCAGTACAGGGGTGGAGCCGCAAATGGCACTAATGGAACCAACGGCCAGACGCCTCAGAATCCGGTAAGCTTGTTAAGTGTGATCTGTACACATCCCTCGTTTCCTGATTGAGTCCCACCTTCGCGGCCATCGTAGCTGTGCAGGCGATGCTGGTGAGAGAAGCATACGGTAGACTCAAAAAACCAGAAAAATCGCTTTTACAAATTTTGGACTGAAGGCGGATTCGAACCCGCATCGACAGATTACCAGGCAGCAGCATTACCACTGGGCCACTGACACATGCCTCACTCTTCTCAGTTTCGACAAGGCGACTGTCTAAACTTCTCGAGACCAGCCTAGATCTGTCTAGACGTTTTAGAAACATGACAGACGTTTTAGAAACATGACTCAGAGCCTAGGAAAAAACCCTGGCCAGACACGACTTTTGTCTGAAAACGTATCATTTCTAGTGACCGCTTGGCGAACGACCGGTCAGTTTTCGCATCATTTGCATAAAATAACGACCGGTCGTAGCCTGCACGACCGCTCAAAATGATCCGATTTCAGACACCGGAACCGATTCCAGACAAAATCCGGAATGATTGTCTGGCCAACGCCTCTTCTAGACGCCCCTGTAGTCCAGTGGTAAAGCGCTAGCCTGTGAATCCAGAAGTCACGGGTTCGAAACCCGCTTCAGACCAAAATTTTCTAATTGACAAAAAGCATGTTCTACGCAATTTTCCCAGCCACATCTGACTCCAACGCTCACGTTTCCAAGCCTACACACTAAAATCTCCTCATCCTAACCTCGAGTGACGGCGCTCGTAATTTTAGGTCATGCCAAACAGCGGCGGCGTTGAAAATATCACACTTTCCCTGAGTTTTTCCATGCCGACTCCGATGGACCAGAAGGTGGGCGATCGGGCCAGACTCTTTTGTGTCTCGTCTGTGTCTCACTATATAGTAGTTTCGTTCTTGTGGTGCATCTGTCATAACTTCACTCCGGTTTTCTCGTTTCGTACTAATAGGGCGCTCGGCTTCTAATTGCAACATTTTCAGACCTGCACACCAATTTGTGGTTTGGGTGGTTTTCGTGGTGGGAGCCTCAGTATCCCAAAAAATCTCATTTTCGCTATTCCACAAAACCCCCGAACCCCAAATTCACTAAAACCGAAAAAACCCAAGTGAAGGCGCACATAGTCTATCTTTCCTGCACTGCACGCTGCTTGTCTGGAACTGATTTTGCTACGTTTTTGTAGAAGAACCACTTTCAGGTCATCTCGCCCAACAACAGCTACCGTCCCACCGGAGTGCCTCCAGACCCTCAGCCGACTCATCAGCAACGTGCTCAAGCCGCCGCTGCCGCGAACAACGTGAACCAGTTCGGCAACAATGCTCAGCCTCAGGGAACCATGGGAAATGCCGCTGGCGGCAACCCTCTTGGACAGCCTCCTCCGATGATGGGTCAAGCTGGAGCTGGCGTTGCTCCGGTCAATGGAATCTCGCCTCAGCAGCACGGGGCTACACAGGCTCAACCGCATCCTATGCAGCAAGGTGCGTTTTTATTCCGTTTTTAAAAGTCGAAATAACATTTTTGGGTTTCAAAAAAATGGTCTGCAAAATCTGTCAGACCACTTTTGTCTAATTCCCAATTTTCCTAACCCACTTCAAAGTTGTTATTTCCTGTTTTTGCGCCCGTTTTCAAACAACAACAAATCGCCGATAGATGGCACGAGAATCATTGGTTATCCTAATAAAGGGGTAATTAGAACTCTGCGGAGGTGCAAAACAAAAAATAACGAGTACTCTACTCAATTCTTGCTTTTGCCTTCAGCCGGGATGCGCACCTTTGTTTGGGCTTTTAGTAATTCGGGCTCCGGTGGAATGTTGGGTAGGCTTAAATGAGTCTAGAAACGGTTTAAAATCTCAAAAACGCGCTTAAAAATCATCTGCCCGAGGCGGATCCGAACCCTACTCTGATTTTGGACTAACATGGTTTTGTGGTCGAGTGGTAAAGCTCGTGACTGGTAATCCAGAAGTCCTAGGTTCGAAACCGGCAAGGGAATTTTGCGTTTTTTACTATTTTTAGCAAGTTAAATATGTCTAAAACCTGTCTAGAAAAGAGTAGTTTCAAAATCGCATTTAAAAAAATAAAGCGCCCGAGGCGGATTCGAACCCGACCTTACAGTTTGCCATCCAAACGTCTTGGCACTGAACCAGATACACGTGTTCTCGACCAGACATGTTGAAATAGTTGAGAGGTAAGGCCGTGGGCTGGTGTTCTGGAGATCGCGGGTTCGAATCCGGCTCCAGAATTTTATGTTTAAACACGCAAAATCAACTTGTTCAAGTTTTCTTAAAGCTAATTTGTTCGTTTATGCCTAAAATCTACCCAAAACAAGCATTTTACAAGTCAGAAAGATCAGACTCTTAATTTTCCCCATTTCAGTCTCCGCAAACCTGGTACCCCAACAACAGCCTCCCCACATAATGAACAACTCGCCCAACCAGATGATGAACGCCTACGGAATGCAGCAGCAGAACCCCTACGGCATGAATCCCTACGGACCCTACGGCGGCCCTCCTCCGCAAGACCAACAGCGTCACCGACCCGGAGAACGACCAACCCAAGGAGATCAGGCGATGTGGCAACAGAACGCTTCCCAGCAGAACCAGCAAGGCATGAACCCGATGTACATGCAGTCGGCGATGATGCCTCCCTACGGGAACAACATGGACCACCAGATGCACCCGCAATACGCGCACATAAACCCGATGAACGCTCCGAACCAGCAGGCGACTTCAGCTTCAGTTTCGTCGTCCTCAGTTCTGGAGAATCTGATCAACCAGCCCCAATATGCGCACCAGGGAGGCGCGACGCCCATCACGTCTACGTCTTCAGCGAACCCAAGAATGTCCAACGTGGATTTCCCGCTCGGAAATATGCATCCAGGCATGGGAGGAGGTAACACTAGCGCTGACAATAGCTCGGATATGACCCCGGCAGAGAGAACGAAATACGACGAGAAGATCAAGGAGCTTAGAATGTACCTGCCGCCTCTTAAGGCGCGTTACATGGACATGCGGAAGCAACAGAAGCACGAGGTCGCCGAGAAGTTCGACGTCTTCATCAACGTCCTGGAAGGCCGAAAAGTGTTGAACCTAGAGTACCTGAACAACTTTGAGAACTGGATTATGCGGAAACGAGACCTCCTCGTGAACCCTCGCTCCTTCGACTACGCCAACCAAGGCGGCATGATGCAGCAGCCTGGACCCTACAACCAAATGGGTCAGATGGGCTACGCCAACGCACCTGGACCTCAGCGAGCCGGTCGCATGAACTCCGGAGGCATGGGAATGCCGCCTCATCCCCAAAACCAATGGCCCCAGAACGCCTACGACAGCAACGGCATGATGCATCCTGGCTTCAACCCTCATCCCAACCGTAGCCAGCCCTACCAGATTCCTCAACGTCACATGGCCGCCCAGCAGGCTCAGCAACAGCAGCACATGATGATGACGCCGCCGACGAATGCGATGCAGCCGCCTCAGTTCTCCATGCCTCCGACGTCCTCCTCGACGGCCATCGATGACCTCTACGTTGACGATTTTCTGCCTACGCCCTTGGAAACCGCGACCCAACCCGGAATCGGTTCCCTATCCTGCTTCAATTCCAGCAACGCAACTGCTGGAACCCTAATGAACCTAAACGACGTGGCCAGGATGGAGCTGGAGGGTCTTACCGACAGGTTTACGGTAGATTCTAGCACGGAATGCATTGTCGACCACGTTATTGTTAAGTGTACCATGCGTAAGTCGGTCTCAGAATCTCCAAAATTGTGATTTTTCAAATTCCAGGATTCCGCACCGAGCTGCCCTCGTTAAGACTCGTCGTGCCCAGGAACTACCCGCAGTCGAGTGTGACCATCGAACGGGTTCCTCTGGATCTGGACTCGTTCTACTACGACGATATCCAGAATGCGGTTTATGACAACTTCAGCAAGATCACCGTTCGATCTATTGCCGATGCGCTCAATGCTTGGGTGAGTCTACGGGTTTGATTTCGCCGAACTAGCCTAGTGGATTGGACGTTCGAGTAGCAGTTTGGAAGACACGAGTTCAAATCCTGTTTGGCTTCAGACACATCAGGAAAATTTAGGCAAAAATTGCAGACCTCAAAACTGCGTTGAAAAAAAGTGTTTCTCTGGGGAGAGTCGAACCCAGCTTGGCAGTTCTCCACTCTGTCGCACAACCACTGAACTATGTAGACATAGAGTTGCGCGCCAAACTATAGTCTAGAATGGAGGACTCCGGGTGTCTGAAACACTTCTATGTCATTCCTGCTTGAATCTTGAGCTTGAGCCGGTCGGATGCTCACTGATCCCAGACATCAACCCGTTTCAGACACGCCGGCAGCGAGCCCCAGTGTCTGCCTTCAACGGGGTTGCATGGCAGAGTGGTAAAGCTCTGGGCTGTCAAACCACAGGTCACGGGTTCGAACCCTTTCCCTGCCAAAAATTTATTTCTTAACCAAACCTCTTTTCCGTCATTTTGAACCCAATCCCTGTTTCAGGAAAGCTCCGTAAACAACTACTACGCGAACGCAAACGACAACTCGATGAACCGCCAGAACACATCCAACCTCAACTTTGACGAACTCCTCTCCTCGTCAGCAGACTTCGACGGCGACCTCTAGAATCTTTAAGTCCGGCCCTCCTCCCCACGCATTCTCCCCCTGAATTGTACAAATCCACACATTTGAGCATTCCAGCCTTCCCCGCCTCCTCTCCAACGGAAAGACACAAACTTCCTCAAGTCCACTTTGTCATCACCAACAATCTTAAAAGTCTTCCTCAAAATCCTCTCATCTAAACGAGTAGATGTTAACCGTAGTCTCCCGTAGATCGAAAAAAACTCGTCTCTCTCACTCACAAACGCGAAAGCTGAAAAGTTCTATCAATCACGATATACTGGTCCCCCATATTCTTCGGAATGTTTCTTCTTTTGGAATTTCACACATTTCAAAATTGTGATACCATAGTTTCTATTTTCCTCAAAAGCGTCAAAATCACTCTGTAGAATTTCTATCCACAAAACTTGAGATTTCTCTTCTTATTTTGTTGTTAATTTTGTCGGTTTTTCTTGTTGGATTCTGTGTACATACAGTAACTGTCTTCTTGTCCTCCTACCGTAATCGTATATGCGCTCCGCTCTACCTGTACATACAACCGTAATTTCGTCGTCCCTGGGTTCGCTGGACTCGCTGGCCCTGGCTGGATCCACGCTCACTCTGGGGCACGTCTTCGGAATCGTGCTTGTCACATTATTTCTTCGTCTTATTTTCTTCTGCACACAATTTGTTTCGCCGATTGCATTTTTGTATTTCTCGGTACAATTTGTCGTATTTTTCCAAGCGCGATTTTTACAGAAAATGAAAAATTTGAACAATTCTTGGCATTTACAACAGAGGCAAAGACAGATCACACGGCGCACAGGTGAGGCAAGAAGTCAGACGATCGATCAGAGGCGACTGACGTCGGTCGAGGCGCTCGGGGCCGACGAGGACAAGTCTAGACACAAGAGTCCACGTTGTCGTAGGGCGACGTGGCCGTTCGAAAAGTTGGAGGTTCGTTCCAGACAGGACGCGGTC
>KN166375.1:0-11133 GCA_000757745.1 Steinernema scapterisci
CAGCGGGGATAGTACTTCAGGGCGACACTTTCAAACAGGCTTAGGCTTGGGCTTGTGCCTAGTTTCTGAAGCGCCGAAGGCGCTGTTAACTACAGGCTTCGTACTGTGAACAGGCTTCGACCTGCGAACCGGCATTAGGGCGTGTAGTCTTGGAACGACATTTGCAAACCTGAATTTGTCTTTAGTAACCTTCAACAACTAAAAGAAAGCTCAGATTGGCACGGTTTGACTCCTAAAACCCACGTCTAAATTTCCGGCGAATTTCCGGCGAATTGTGTTTCCGGCGAATTGTATTTCCGGCGAATTTTTCCGGAAATCGAGAACGGGTCATAATCGTCGAAAATTCCGCCATTGTTGACAAGCACAAACAATGTGTTTGGAGAAAAGCAGTATTCTCCATAACGAGTGTAATCAATTCTTGAGGAAATGAAAGTTGAGAGATCTACAGATTCGGAACATGAAGCCGACGTGAAGCATTCAGTCAAAGTGAATGGGGATAGATCCAGCTGCAATCTCGACTGAACATAGACGCACGTGGGTTCATCCAGGAAAACCCGAGTGGGGCTGTCGCTTCCAAAGAGAAAGAATGGCAGAGAAGGTTGAATAGAAGTGTAGGGAGGTAGATCTTGAGGGACGACATTAAGCGAGAATAAGCTAAGAATGAAGATGGTTAAGTGCATATCGGACTGGCCGTGGGAAGTAACACTGACACCTGATAACAAAGATATTCACGGACGGAAAGCAATTAATATGTTAGAGTCTTGTTTTACGGGCTTCTTATCCTCCGAAATTAGCAATAAATTTGACCAACACCTTCACGACTACAGATCAGTTGAGATTCGAACGGTTTCCATGAACACAAGACGGACAAAAGTACTAGATGGCGATCATTTATCAGCAACCGTTTCTAATACCTCTGTACACAGATTCGCGTGTTTTCTCGTCACCAATAAGCTCAGAAAGCTTGCTCGCGCCACATCGAAACAGGCGATTGACGACAGCATTCTTCATGCACATCGACGACCCTCCGCGTTTGAACTGCTCCTTCTGTAAATTAAGCGTTGATTAAGAATGGAATTTGGGCGTGTTTGAATTTGGACCCTACCATGTTATTCAAATCGTTGACGCAAAACGCTTCAGCTGTTCGATTTGCTTGATTTGGATGCTGTAGATTCCAAAATTCAAACAGCCACTTTGAGTGATTTTTGGTGATTTGAATGGGCTCTAATGCCTCATACCCTTTCAGAGAGCCTTGGCTGATCACATATTTGAACTTGGTTTCGTTGACCATTAGCACGCTCCTGGTGAATTCCGGTGATTTTGGCTAAAACAATTTGATTTGAAATAACAGTTTTCTTAAGGAACTACATGGACAACCGGACGCACACGTGTTCCGTTGCCCCGAGCATGGCTTTGTAAGACGATATTAGCGTAGTGGTCTGGGTCCAGTCTGTAGAATTGTTGGAATGGGCCTGCAAATTTTACATTAAAGCAAAATTATATTCACTTACGATCTGTGTCGCTTCCGCCCATCTGGTAGAAAAAGGTCAAGTTCATTCCTTTACGAGTTTGGACTTCTTCTTTTCTTACTTCGCTTGTGCGATAAATATAACCCAGTTGTGGCAACCTTTCAAACATGTAGTAAGGGTTTGTTCGAAGTAAAGCAGACTCTAAATGAGATTTTAAGACTTAAAAGTAACAGCTTTATTACCAAGCCGTTCCATATTTGCGTTATCGTGCGAAGAACACATGAAAATCTGCGCCAGTGATTGCGGCGAGTCCGCGTTTGTGTCGTACCATTCAGGGAACTCAGTGATCAAAGGATCTTCCTTTGGAAAACGAGGAAGACTGTGTTTGAGAAAGAATCCTCCATTTTTGTTGTAGGCATATGCGTTTTTTGAGTGAGCATATTCAGGAGCGGCCTGTTTCCTTAGAGCCCACTGATCGTTGACAAAATAAGCTTTCTAAGTGAGCGGGTTAAAAATAGAATAAACAGGACTTCCTACATCTCCAGGTTGAATTCTTCCTCGACAGGTTTGCCTAAGCGTTCGCATGAGAGATCCTGTCCCGTTTGGTGAAAAATCTTCAGACTTCCAAATCGTGTGGCTTTTACTGGTTATTAGAACTCCTCGATATCCTTTGTTGTTGAACAGCACCGCTATGAACCTAATTGAAGCCAGACAGATAACACCTTTGTTCATTATCTCTTACCAATCCACCCGCTGACCTTTTTCATTCAAGCACCACAATTCTAAACTTTCGATTTTTAAGAGTAAGTTGTTGCCTTATACCTCGTCTAGCCTTAGTTGTAGTTTCCACTTCAACTTGGTCCCTGATTGCCATGACATTCATTCCTTGCGCCAAGAGATCAACATCATCATTCTGAGTACTAGTCGGCTCTTGGCTGCCGCTGACTTCTGCGTTCGATCCATCATCTTGACCACTGACGGCATTGCAAGGAAGCTCATAGTCGTTTTCACAGTGTTTCTGACTTAAGTCAGTTTCCAGCCCCGACCAGACATTGGTAAACGTCACGAAACCTACGCACAGTACTCTGAAAGACGCACAAGACCTGAATACACAACTTTAGAAGCTTACATAAGAGCAGAAAATAGTGTTCGGTAGTTTCGAGATGGTTGGGAAACTGAGCGTTGGCAGGTCTCAGAAGACGTGCGAAGACGTAGGACCTGCTTTGTTTTTATATCTAGCATAGACCTGAAATATGTTAAATCAATGTTACTAGGAATTGGGGTCTTTTGAGGGAACACCTTCGAATCAATAAACTCAATTTGCGAGATTAGCGGTGTTCCAACAGGCCGTTCCGTCGATGCCAGTTTTTTGCGTTGTGATAAGGAAAGTTTTTGTTTTGCCATGAGACACGTCTGCACCTTGTAAGAGCTGAAACTCTTTTCTGGCTGATCTGAGAGTGTGTTGGGCACATCAAGTGACCCTTATCATTATCAAGTTTGACTGGCTTCGTTCGAGATTTCCTTCCCAACAAAGCCTTGACCGCCTCTGGGCTTCTGATTTACTGCTCATGTTTTCAGTCCGAACAGATTTTCAGGCTTCACAGGACTATCGAAGACAACATACGAGGCGCTCTATGCAAATACCGTAGTCGGGAAGGGGAGTTTGTGCACTAATAGTCGATCAACAGTTCATTATCCCTTTATTCGAAAGACCCTGATACGTTCGGTTTCCGCATGATTACCAAATCCTATTCACGCTGTACCAGCTTATAAAGCAACTCTGGTGCACTCCTTTGAAAGTCGAAGGGGCTGTGAACCGATCCGAGCGGTGGACGATTGCAAGCGGTCCCGCGAGGAATAGATTTCAATTCAAACGTTACGAACGAAAACGTTTCGAACGGCTGATTCCACAGGTTCGGGTGTCGGCTTTCTTGTTCACTCTTCTCCCTGTGGCTCTTCTTTCTATATTTTCATTTTCTGTCACATGCTTCACCCCGATTCAGATTTTCCTATTGTGAATTTGGTCCTGTGTTCGCTCGTGAGTGCCGGGGCCATTTCAGCTCCTTTTGTTCCGTGTTTTGCGTTGCCAATGGCTCATTTTGAACTCGTGACGTAGAGCCTTCGTGGCCAGAAATCTGAGCGAACAGCTATCTCTATTTTTAGCGCTTAGCTAGCTGCATTTTTGGCCATTTATGTCGCGAAATTTTAACGGAAATAGTGCCAGTTTTGAAGCCCTTTAAGCGCTCATTTTAAGGGAAACTGCGCCGGTTTTAGGAACCAGAAACTGATCTGATCCGCGCCAGAATAGCACGCGTTTCCAGCGCGATTCATGGGTATTTTGCTGTGTTTTAGAGAGTGAATCGTGGCCGGGGATTTCCATGTTTTCTGACGGATTCCCACGCTCGTTTTGAACCCAAATCACGACTTTCTCGAAGAGGATTTCGCATCGAAATTCTGACTTATAGGCTGCCTCACTTCTTGGACATTTCGCGCGATATTCCAGCTCCTCATTCTGTCGCGAGTTCCTCGATTTTTGCGCTGAAACCTATCCCTTCATCGAGCTAATTCTCCTCTCCAATTCCAGGCAAAATGCGCCATGAGTCGGACTCAAGTTCCGACGAAAATGGCTCGGACACCGACACGCGGTACTCCACCATCGACATGGGCATCCCGTACCTCATCAACAGCGTCCAGAAGGTCTGGGAGCTGAAAAGAAAACTCAAAAAGAACATGACTCTCCTGCCCTACTTCAAGAGCACCGACGTTTACTTCAGTTGCGACAGGAATAGAGATCCCTTCGAAACGTGGCTCCAGAGGGACGGCATTTATATGCAGAAGGAAAAGGAGGTCAGGAAGGTAAGAATTCGTTTCTTTAGCCGTGCTCAATCCGCTCTTCTCTTAGATCCACAGAATCCACCTCCGAAGATCGGCGGATTGCATTCTTTCGCACGTCGATTCGCCTCACTGCGTTTGGGTGAAGCTGCCTAACCACATCACGGACCAAGTTATGATACGTAATCCACGGTGAGGTTTTGATACAGTTCCGAAGGTTTAATTGTTTGGATTTTCAGCGAGGACGACGTGTTGGCCATGGATCAATCCGAGTGCGGCAAATTCAGATACTACCTGGCCCCCTACGACGACGAACGGCTTTCCCGAGTCCGGGTTCTCACCTTCCAAGAAGTGGAGTCCAAGAAGTACTGCTACGTCCTCTTCATCGATTTTGGTCACACACAGTGGATACCTTGGGTAAGAATTCTGTCCTGAAATCCTCATCTCAAACCTCTTTTTCAGGATTCGATGCGCAGGCTTCCCGAGCTCCTCTACTTCCATCCCTGGCAAGCGATTCCTGTGACGCTGTACCCACTCTACCCATACATCGACTGCATGGATTATCCCGACGACGATTCTGACCAGAACGCATTGAAACGTCCGCTCTGGTCGGACGAGCACTGCGAGCTGACCCGGAATGTTCTCAGTCAGTATAAAAGCTTCAAACTCTACGTGTCGTTGGGAACTCACACCTGCTTCAACACGTCCTCGGCGACCAACGACCAAATGGAACAAGTTGTCCCCATCATTGGACAGCTCCATGGATTCAACGACGACTTCCCGGAGCCTGACGGAATCTCCATCGCCGACGAAATTGTCCGGGAATCTGACGACACGATTTTCATGAGTACCGAATACATCGATCCGCATGTTTTCATCCTTAATGACGGGATTCTGAAATCCGAGCAGATAGTAAGTTAGCCGGTTTCCACCAGCTTCTAATTGTTGCTTTAGGTTCGCGAAATGACCACAGAATACCTACTGGAGATCAAGGATAGCATTACCGGAATCAATCTGAATCCATCGAGGTCGAGTGAACAATACTGGAACAACAAGAACGAGGATATCGACTTTGGAATGAACGACGTTGCTACTCTGGATATCAACTACCTTAAGGAGCACAACTATTTCGTCGACGACGGCGATATTGTCCTCAAAATCGACCATTGTCAGGTGAGTCGATCCCTGTTGATTCAGCCTCTAATTTCCCTGTTTTCAGCTACGCGTGAACCCTCCCAGCATTCGGATCAGCCTTGTTAAACCGCTCGAAAAGCCGAAGTTAATGGCTTCAGAACAACGAGAAGAAAGCAGCGGAGAATCGTCGGTGCCCGTGACCAAGAAGGCGATCATAGAAAGCCACTCTGAGCACTACGAGAACCCGATCATAGCGCTCGAAGACTTCTCCCGGCGTCTTCAGGAATTCTACGGAAACAAGGATAACCGCCAGATCATCTCCAATGACGAAGTGTTAGCTTATCTCGCTCTGGATCCCGTCTAAAACCCAGTTTTCAGATATCAACTTAAAAAAGTCCAGGGCAAGAAGGTCTACGCGGTGATTCACTGCCTCATGATCGGGGAAGACCAGGTTCCCCTGAACTCGCGCTACCGTCGCGTGGAGGTTCAATCAATTTATCAAGTTGGCCAGTCAGAGGGTGACGGATACAGCAAGCGCGAGAACATCTACGGAGCCTGTGTGGAATACATGGACTACGGTGGCTTCCGGGAGAAGATTTCCTACAACGTGCAGTTTTACAAGATCCACGAAACGTTCTGCAAGGATCCTCCGTTCGTCAACGTCATGCGGCTTTGTTATCCAGAGGCGGATTTCTACGATCGGAATAACGCAGAGCATCAAGAACTGTTCTGGGGTGCTCTGAGGCGAGATAAACTCTACGTCGCCAAGCCTCATGAGCTCGACGGGTCTGCGATGTAAGTAGATTCCTTGAAGATTCTAAGTTAACGGTTGAAATTCCAGGTGCAAGCCTAATAGGAAGCTTGGGAAACTGATCCACCTTGCGCAACTCCGGGTAATCGACGATCCGAAGCAAGAATTCTTCGAGAGCGTCTACAAGCGAAAACTGGCGATCGGGAAAGTGGAACCGGTGATGGACCCGACCAAGGATGTGAAGATCCGCTCGTGGCACAGGATTCGAGCACAGCGTTTGGCCGAAAAGGAGTTCGAAGAAGGCGCTTAGGAGCTGTGAAACAAGAAATAAATTATTTAATGGTCTCGAGTGGAATTTCCTGGCGGGTGGCGGAGTTGCGGTAGTTTGCGATTTCGAATTGCAGACAGAGGAAGGTCTGGTTACTGACAAATTTGTCTATTTTTGGAGCCATTTTCAGTGTCTAGATCTGTCGATTATTCCAGACAGGAACTACGGAGTCAGTTGAAGATGTCTAGACAGTTTCCTTGGCGTTTTTGACAGCTTTGTGTAATTCCGACCGGTAGCGGGAATCATTATGAGACAAATGATGAAATTCCATTTTTGTTGATTGGATGGACCGAGACATAATTTTAGTCTAGGCAACAGCACTCTTGTCTATTCGTTTTGCTATCTTTGATTTGTTCTAGCGCGTCTAGACAGTTTTCGTGACGTTTGAGACAACCTTGCGTGTCGTGTGATTCCGACCGGTTGCGGGAATTCGAACGGGGCAAATGACGTAAATCCGTTCCTTTTCTTAATTCGATTGGACGAATCGAGACATGATTCCTGTCTAGACAACACCATACTTGTCTCTAATCGTGCGTTTCCGTGTTAAATCCAATGCTAACGTTCCCATCTAATTTCGCGCCTCGTTCCAGGTGAGACACAAGTTCCTCATCTCTCCGAACAACGTTGATGGCAAGCAGCATCACTCGCGCTTCCTGGGTCCAGCTCTACAAAGATCTCCAACGTGCTGCTCGTGAGGTAAGCGTTAACTTCAAGTCTAGACTGTGGTTAATTTGATCCGATTTCAGTTCCCCCAATACAACTACCGGGAGTTCTCAAAGCGACGCGTCCGTGACTACTTTGTCGAAGCCCGGACCGTAACGGAAGAAAAAGAGCTCGAAAAGCTCTACAAGCTCGGCAAGGAATCCCTGGCCACCATCAAGCGGCAGACGTCCATCAGCAAGTCTCTGCCTTCAACAAAGCTCGTCATCGAGCAATAATCCTACGTGTATTTTCGTCCCCATCGCCTTATTGTATTTTTCCCCAAAACCCAGTAGCAATCCAACCAACCATGCGCGAATGTCCAAAATGCAAGACCAAGGAGTACAACAACCGGTCGATGGTCATGATGGTCAACGAATGCGGCCATCCCCTGTGCAAGAACTGTGTCGACAACCTGTTCAACCGAGGCGCTGCTCCGTGTCCAACGTGCGGGATCTCGCTTAGGAAGACAGCGTTCTGGGAACAGACGCTCGATGATCCCATGATGGAACGCGAGAACTTCATTCGAGGACGTGTTCGTAAGGTGAGTCGGTCCAGTATTGGTTTAGTAACGTCTAGACTTGGAAAGTCACGTAGAAAATATTTTGGCGCAGTTGGAAAATGATGAGCGATTGGGAGACTGGTCTTGACATGGTTGGTCACGTAGGAATCATTTGGCATCGATCTGAAACTGATGAGTGGTTGTGGTAAGTCTGACTTTGATAGTTGATAAGTCTGACTTTGATAGTCTAGACTTGTCTGGACCAGTACCGGTGATGTCATTTTGAGTTGATCTGATGCCAGTGAAAGGTTGTTTCACAACCGGTCATCAGCATATGCCAATCGTAAATGATTCCTACGTGACTTTTTCCATACCTAGACTTGTCGGTCATTTCGTAATTGGTCAAACATCGGTGACCGGTTGTGTCTAGACCTTCGAATGTAGCATGCCTTACCTCAAACCTCTTCCAGATCTACAACCTCCACGAAGAAGACTTTAAGAACCCTCGCGAATTTAACGACTACCTCGAGCGCATCGAAGCGATCGTCTGCAACCTTATCGACGGCCGCGACGTCGAAGCCACCGAAGCCGAAATGCAGCGCTTCAAGGACGAACACTACGACCAGATCGAGCGGAACAGACGTCGTCTCAACGCTGACCACAAGTGGATCGAAGAGCAGCTTCGCGACGAGAAACAGCGGTCTGAGCGGATCGGCCAATTGCACCAGAAAGATGTAAGTGTCATATTAGCTTGCGATGATCTGAAATTATGATGTTTTAGAAGGACGCTGAAACCGCGAAATTGGAGCAGAAACGTCGTCAAGATGCAATCATCGATCAGTTGAAGGATTCCAAGGTCCACGCTGAAATTATCCTTGATCAGTTCCGTAAGGAGCGGATCGAGAAGGATATGATGGAAAGAGAGGAAGAGCAGCGTCAGAAGCGGGAGGAGAAGCGGGGTAAGTCTAGACTTGGATTGAATTTGGGACGCGTTGGCTGTCTGGGAGTGTTAGACACGACCGATCAGTTATTGGACCTGCGCGTAATGATCGTCTAAATAGACGTCTGGTTTACGGATGGTTGACGTCCAGACACTGACACCTCTTAAGCCATCATTGTCACGTAAAACTGACCGGCCGGTCTTTAACAACGTAATCTGAATGTAAAAGCCAGACTCGAACGTACCTGTCTAGACCTCCTCCTAACACTGTCTCATTTCAGAACGCGAACAGCGGCGTCAACAAGCCTTCAGCTACGGCGCCATCCGCCACACCGGAAAGCCGTACCAGCACACCGTCCCTGTTCTACACCTCAACGGACCTATCCTCCCTACTATCCAGGAACTCTACGATCGCGGCTATCTCCAATATATCCGCGAAGCCAGCGCCACTCGTCTTGCTGGAGGATACACGGCCGACCTGGGTTGCATGCGTGCGTTGACCGAAGCACGCGTGGATTTGTTGATGTTCTGAGTACTGTTTTAATTTGTGTTTGTTGTTTGATGGATTTGTGTACGGTTGGTAAATACTATTTAGGCAGTGTTTATGGGCTTTCTGGGTTTGGGAGATCAAGTTGGACATGGCCAAGACGACGATGGTCTCCAAACGAATTGCATGAACATCAAAGGATTACGGTGGGCGACGAATTCGATTTACGTTTTTGACGTTTTGGTCTTGGATTCTCGGCTATTTTTTCGGGATTTCAGGATGCTGAATCGTGTGCTTTATTGACTGTTTAGGTTGCTCTTGTTGAGTGCGCGAAATTCACTTTATTTTGAGTCTATTGAGTCTATTGGGACGTCGCAAATGCGCTGAAAATTGGCGTTTTCAGGAATCCCACTGACAAGATGTCGTCAGATATCACCGGAGTGCATCGGCAGCTCCTGGACCTCCAGCACCACTGGCTGATCCAGTACTCCGATGCCAGGGAGGCAAGCTTAACGAAGACGGCTAAAAAGGTACGTTTAATTTCCGGTTGCCCAGTTTGATAAGACGTGAATTTCAGCTCCACAGCGAATTCATCGCGCAGCTGAAGTCGGAAGAAGAGAAGATCCGCGCGGACCAGGAGAAGGAATTTGAGAAGAAAGTGTGAGTCGCTAATTTCCACATTTTCGAGTTCTAATTTCTGCGATTTTCAGCCAATTCCACACCCAGCATTACCAGCGGCAAATCAACGAGCAGATCGCCGACATGAAGACCCGACATGCGGCGATCATCGAAGACGCGAAGCACAAGCAGTGGTGCTGGAACTGCAACAGGGAGGCCACTCTCGGCTGCTGCTACAACACGTCTTACTGCGGCCGCGAATGCCAGGAAGAACACTGGAAGATCCACCGCAATTTCTGCCGCAGGACGAAGGAATCACAAGAAGGAAAGACGAAGTAATAATAATAGTTTGTTGATCATATAGTATAACCACTAGATTGTCATTTTCCCGTTTGCGTGAAAAATAATCATACTTTCGGTACTATATTAGATCGTAGCTTGCTTGCTTCTTAACAACAGAGCTTAATTTATGATAATTTATGGAATCTTAATGGCGTCTATTTGCTCTACATTTGTACGGCTTCACGCCTCGAACGAAGCCTCTTGCCAGTTCCAGCTTCGGAGGCTTACCGTCGATTTCAGGACTGAAGCTGAAGTGCTGCAGGAGAGTGGTGAAGAACATGAAGAGCTCCATCCTGGCCACGCTTTCGCCCAAACAGGCCCGTTTTCCGAGGGAGAAGGGCGTTACGCGGTCGTCCTTCGAAAAGCCGCCTTCTGTGGTTAGGAATCGCTCTGGACGGAATACGGTAGGATCTGGAAGGGGTTGATTTAGGGAATTCCGGAGAGTGGAGAGCTTACTGTCCCATTCCTCCTCGGACTCGTGGACGAACTGGAACTGAGGCACCACGATGGTTCCCTTAGGGATATGGTAGCCAGCGATGTCGACGTCTTCGGTCACGGCGTGCTGGAGAGTGATCGGGAGGATGTTCCCAAGGCGCTGGATTTCCTGGATCGCGGCGCAGACGTAGGGAAGTCGAGCTTGGTCCGCCATCGTCACTTCCTAAACCTCAGTTTAAGCATGATTCATCTTCTGAACGTCTTACGTGTTCTCTGCCAATGACACGGTCGATCTCCTCGTGGATCTTATCCTGTATCTCGGGATAATTCATGAGGTAATGGATCCCGTATCTCAGCGTGGTTACTGTAGTTTCTGTCCCAGCCGAGAAGAGATCATAAACGGCGATCGATAGCTGGTGTTCTGTGAACTGATCTGGAAACAACAAACGTTGCACGACGGCTTAGAAACGTGTGGCCTACCTTGATCGTTGGAGTCCTTCCTCCTTTTGATCTCCATGAGAAACGCGTCGATGTAATCCCGGGGTTCCTCTGCGTAATCGATCGTTTTCTTGTGCAGCTCAATCTCCTGAAAAATC
>KN166378.1:14410-55413 GCA_000757745.1 Steinernema scapterisci
CCACGCGCGCATCTACATATGCAATGCAAGCAAAACAAACTCCGGAGTCGCGAAGGTTTTCTGGCTCCTGGCAACTCTGCTCCAATAAAATCTAATTTGTGACTTTTTAATTATTGTTCGCGCATAAACAACACACGATTCGGCGAGCGCTTTAGCGAGTGTTCAAAGACCCGACTGGCCCTAGAATACTCGGAAAAAACAAACCTTTGAGATAGCGGAAAATGTCTTCGATGACGATAGCCAGTTTCCTTCTTCACCTTTAGCAGACCGAAAACATCGAAGAAAAGAGGCTCCAAGGCACTTTAATACCGAATACAAAGAAGTTTTGTAGCGCGCACACGAATTGTGAAGCGAAACGAAAGTGATTTTGTCGGGGTTGGCTGAGACACTAGTTTGTTGTATGTACATCCAGATTTCTAACAACTCGGTTAGGACCAATGAGCTCGATGAGAACGCTCGCGTTCATTTAAAATGAACTAATCAAGAGCGAAGAAGAAACCGAAAACAAAACAGTTTGAAAACAAAAAAGACGCGAAGCTCTTAAATTTGTCTTTCGAGGTCTTAGCGGCTGACCAAGTGTTGTAAAACATATCAATTTAGGGAGCAAGGCGGATTGAAATTACGGCGGATTCACAAACAAAAACATTTAAAGGTGGGAAACTGAAGTTGAACTGAAAAACACACCAGTGTTACATACGGTATTTCAGAACAAGGGTAGCAGAGATTTACATTTTCTCCCTATCCAATCGCTCGAAACCGCCTTTGGAATAAGTCCAAGCAAGCGAGATTCCGGGTACTTGGCACTGAGTAGTTGAGGATGGGGAGGACAAGAATCTTGTTTCGGTCATTTTCGGACATTTAGAACAGAATCCAAGGAACTTTCCAACCTTTCGTTCCAGCATCGACACTTTCTCCCGAAAGCCGCAAGCGAACGGAGAAAACAATACAAATTTGCGAAATATCGAACGTCCAATTGTTTCACGCCCCGCGTTTCCTTATCGCAATTAAAACCGAGAAAACTTGGAGCGCAAATGAAAGTGGACAAAAGGACAAAACGTTTTCGCATGAAAGATAAAAATGGATTTGAAGCTATTTGAGGCGCCTGTAATACTTGCTGACAACGCAAGAAACCAACGAGAAATCGTTTTGATCTTAGGCGAAAACCATTTCTCATAATGCTCAAAGAGTGGCTGATTCGATTCCAGCACCAATCTACTCCCGAAAATGACTGGCGAGCACAGAACTCGAACACAACGAGGTCGATTTGTCCTTGAATTAATCGAGGTTAGCCAGTAAACTGAAAGTGTTCCGAGGCGCTTGTTTTCGAGTTTCCACGAACTCTCGAACTCTCCCATTGTGTATTTACGGACCAAAAAAGGAAAGGGAGCTTGGATGTGGACGCGGTTTTGTTTTGAACAGGTCCAAATATTCCTCAACTCGAGAACGTGGACTTTCAATAAAAAAGTAGCTAGTGGAGATTTTTAGCTTGGAATGAGAAAACAACTAGGCGTGAAACATCGACTCAAACTGTGGATACATGTCAACAGGATCTTGGAAATCGAGGATCTTTCTTCGTATTTCTTCAGAGGACAATTAAAACAACGACGGTTGTTTTTTAGAGCAGACATCAGTGCCTTCAGCACTTTCCTCCACGAATAACTCAGTTTTAAAGAGGCCAATTGAACAAAAACAGTCGCAAGGACAACATCCGTGGCAAGCCCTCTGAATCTGAGAACCGAAATAGATTTGCCGCTTAGGGATGATTCATTCTAAACCGCGATGAAGATAAAGAAACGAGGAAAATGCAAAAGTTATTAGTACTTGATGACAGTCGACCTTCCTCTCGCAGAGATTTTAGTGGAAAATTCCAGGATTGCATGGATATCATGCCGATTGACTGACTGCCTTTGCGGTTTATGCGTTGTGCATGTTACAAAGGCTAATACTCAACAGGTGCTCAAAATAGTTTTTCAAACCAAGGATATACGAACCAATCTGGAATGGAGGATGTGGATAACTAGAAAAAGAAAAAAATGTTTGTCTAAAATTGGCTATCTGTAGGTTAGTTTCTCAGGTAACACTCCATGAAAACCCTCTGTCCTGGTGAGACGTGAGAAATAAGCGCATTCCTAGAGTTTCGCATAGTGGCACCTGACATGGTAATTTATGCCAGTTGGGGCAATGCGCAGCTAGCGCTTAACTGGGATCTGAATGGTCGCGCGAGAGGAATAATCTGTTCTCTGTATCCAGTCCCGTGCACCACCTCGGGAACGGCGAATTTCGGTAGTTAGGTAGATTGAATTTTAACATAGTAAGGAAAAAGCCGCTTTGAGGATTCTTTGCATTTGTTTTCGTCGATGGGGTCACGGAAAATTCAATTGAGGATGAAAAAGGGAATAGAATGCCATGGGAAAACGATGCACTTGGGACATCAGCGTGATGAGAGTCGAACCAGGAAAACGACTAATTGTATTAGTGCCCATCAATGTTCTTTCTCGTTTCTTTTTCATTGTTCTGGGGTTCTAAAATCTCGATCGAGATCACTTCAGCTTTTGAACTGTCGAAGAAGACAAAGTCTTTAAACATTTCATACGTATTCCAGCGACATCGAACAGCTGTTCTCTTCTCTCTTGAGACTTCCTCCGGTCACTCAGTTCTCCATCCCATCGAGAACATGTGCCTCTTAGTCCTCTTGTTCTCAACTTTAATTTCCGTTTTCGCGATATGTCCCTACAACTCCACAACGGGCGCGGATGGTCGAACGTGTCGTCTGCCCGTACTCTTCAGCATGTCTAATGCAGAAGCGCGGAATCTCTGCAGAACGTTTGGTGGACGCCTCGCTAAAGTTGAGCGCTCTGAAGAAAACCGAGAATTGAAAGGTCTGTGAAACTTTGAATGCGACGACGTATTTCTGATCCAAAATTTAGAGCTTCTTAACAAAACTCGAGAACATGGGCAGCAATTTTGGGTCGACGTGGAAGTGGGAGGAAGCCGCGAAAATTGCTCGAATTCCGAATGCACGTACTCGAACTGGGGTCCTGAACGGCCTTGTGTTCGAATGGAATCAGAATTCGGCCAATGGGCTTTGAGAAACTGTTCTGCTCAATTCCCGTTCATATGCGAGTTTGAGCCGATTCGTGGTAAGTTTCAGTTTCTAGTCTTGAATAAGAATCGAATTCGTGATATTTAGTTCCACGTCGAGATGAACTTCCGGAGTACCAAACCGCCGAGTTCGCAAAGTGCCGTCCTTGTCCCTCCGGCTGGGCCCAGCACGGACTTCACTGTTATGGATTCTTCGACGAAATAAAAAACTGGGAAGATGCCGAAAAGTTCTGCGTGGAGCAGGATGGTCATCTGGCTTCAATCCACTTTCAAACAGAGATCGACTTCATTGAGGAGGTTTTTGGAGATCAGCTTAGCTCGACTTGGCCGCCTTTTGTGGGAGCGACTACCAACGAAAATGGAACCTTGTGGACTGATGGAACTACATTCAGATTTAACAGGTGGGCATCCCATCTAGGTCCCAGAAAGGGACATTGCGTGGTGAGTTAAGGCGCACAATTAGTCAAGCCCAACTCAAACCGTTTAGAATATCCAACAGCACAAGCTGGCCAGCGTGCTCTGCAATACGTATGCAAACTTCATTTGCAAGAAGTCGGTCGTGGAACTAAAGGATTAAGTCAAACCGAGAAATGTATGATTAACAATCGATCCAATGGATGAAATTGAGGAGACAAAAAAATACATTCTGCAAATTCCACATATTCGTAGTCCAACTTCCGTCATTTCACGCAGGGAGAACGCAACTGTAACACATAACAACGGTCTATCAAACACATCAAAACCATAATTATAAAATCTTCTCCATGATCAGTAACATATCTACTTGGCTTCTTTCTTCGTTTCGTCCTGCTTGTCTTCAACGGTTTCACCGTCCGAATCCGCGGAAGTTCTATCGACTTCTATCAACGCATCAACTTCCGATTCTTCCTCTTTGATGCCGTTTTCAGGAGATCCCACGTCTTCTTCGTCGGCAGTGGTACCCGAGCCACCATCGCTTTCGGCGTCTTCCTCTGAAAAGTGCGCTTCTTCTCAAGTATTAAGTATAGGCTTCTAGCATACCTTCAATCTTGGTTTCGAGTTCCTTTTCGCATGTGCTTTCTGCTTCGGGCTGAGGCGATCCAACGCCAGCGGTGATCATCGGAATCGAGTTAAAGAACTTTCGGCAATGTTCCGCGATAACCTCGCAGTTTGTCGAGGGTCCAACAAGGTCGTAAAGCGGCTTCGCAGCTTCACGCATCTTCTCAAAAATGGGCTTCATGGAGGCGATGCGAGATTCCTTTCCTCCGATGTCCGTTACCAATACGTCGCGACGGTTTTCAAGTTCCTGGAGTTTCTCCAGCTGGGCCGTTCGCTCCTCGACTTCCCATTGCAGCCTGGCTATCCGTTCTTGGTGCTTCTTGTTAGGCACATCATCAGGTATCTTCGCTGATGGCGCGCGTTCCAGGAATTCCGCAAGAGGAATGAGTTCGCAGTCTTCCTCGGGAGCCCTGAAGCTACTTTATATGATCCATCTAAGGAAATAATCAAGCCTTATGTCCAAACACGTTTCGATCTCATTTCTGACGTTGTAGAGCCTCATCCTAGCAGCTCCCTGGGCACGGAACTCCTTGTCCACCTGATTTCTCTCGGCAAAATACGCCTCGTTTCCTTCTTCCGTTTTCAGGAGGTTCATTCGGTGGGCGTAGCGCATTTTGAAAATGCGGTCCTGACAATCATCGTAGGCGTCGTTAAGAGATTCTTGAGAGTAGTTGCTTTTGCCCTAAGCCAAGGAATGAACTATTTCAGACTGGTCAAAAACATACCTTTGCTAGGAAACTCTTCAGATCAGCAAGGAGCGCATTCGATTCCGACGTGAAAACGCTCATCATTTCATTTGTTATGGTTGTCTTCAGCTGCTCATCTTCGGATCGAAGAAAATCCTGGAAGGTTGACGAATGTGACAAGACGCTCAAATCATCCAACAAACCTTAACTGTCCATTTTGGAAAATCGTAAATGGGCGCCTTCGGCTTCGAAGTTTCGCTCGGTTCAGAGAGCTTCACGCGCTTCTTGACTTGGATACTGTCGAGGTCGTCTTTTGCGGATGAAGCCGGAGAAGTCTTCGAAATGCTGCGTTTCTTAGGCGATGGAGCAGCTTGTGACATGGTTCTGCAAGACGAATCACGTTTAATTTCATATTTATATACATCAGAATCTATACACGACCATTCGAAAAACGCATGCGCTAAAGCTAGGAAGCAAGAAAAGAAATAGATCGCTTTCGATCTTGAAGACCCACGAGCGGCGAGCAGATTGAATAAACAACCTTAAGTGCGCCAGGGTCAGCTGGCACGATAGTCAAATGAAATCGCCGATGAAGTCGGTGTAAAATCCACGAAAACAACCACAACCTTAAAACAGAACTAGGTTAATTAAACAAAACTTATTTATCTTAATAAAATATTTCTAGCTGGAAATTATCAAAAGATAATAAATAAGTAATAAGGGCGGGCGATATTCGATTCGCCTTTTCCAAAACGAGCGATCAGGACTGAAAAACGTTTACCGATGCGGAAGATGTCAAATTGACGCAATCAACACCGCACCAGCAAACACGGAAAGCTTATAAAACAGAGGATCCGATCTCGCCCGATCCTCGAGATCTGCCAGCCAACCGAAGATCCTTTGCGCGACGGCCGAACAAATCGTTCGCGCAATTTTGAAAACTGCTTTCGGACCGAACCTGCGAACATTTACGAGTTGCATCGCTGAACACGGCGAGTCGCAGGTGACCGGAGAACAACTCCAAGGTGGAGCCAAGGTCAGGTTCAAGAAGGGCCGAAGCGCCAAAGCCAGTATATAGCTCCTGGACGTCGAGTTCCTTCTCTATTGATCTGTTCTGCGGTTACGTATGAAGAAATGTTAAAATGTGATGCGCTGAAGCGAAGATGTATTGGTTTTGCGAATCACTGTTTATGTGCTCTACGCGCTCTGCGAACGGACTGTTGTAAATTCAGATGTGGAATCATTCTTTTGACTAAGAGCAAAACGAAGAGACGCATTTGTTGATTTAGTGGCCCGCTTAGGAAATCGTTGTTTTGTGATAAATAGTTGTCGCTAATATATAACAATCGACTCTTGTGCGTGTTTACAATGGCTATATTCTGTTCTGTTGGGCTCGACTTCTTTTTGCGGCGAGTCAAGCGTCAAATTGCTCAAGTTACTCGTCATGTGCCTTGTGAGATGCACTCTCCCTAAGTGATCAATACAGATTCAGTTATCGCGATCAGATGTCGGCGGTCAATCGTAGGCAGCGGCTGAACGGTTTGGCGCACCGCGCTGGTGCGCGTTCTTTTGGGTGTTTGTCAGTTCTGCCGCCGTTCTTCGACGCGTTTCTTTCTTTGCAGATCGCGGAAGAATGGAAAATGACAAGTTCGAAGAGGCTATGGTGGTCGTGGCCTCCAGGCCCGATTTCTCGAAGTTCAGTTTCTGGAATCCGAAATTCAACCGCGAGGAATCGTTGCAGATGGACCCAACTGCTTCCGTAACGGTCAGATCTAGACGTTTTTCACCTTGCTCACGCTAAACTATTTAGGTGGGAGATTGGATCTCAATCGAGCGCGATTTGTCGGATTCGATTAAGAAGTATACGAAACTGGAAAAAGCGCCATTCAAGACGAAGGTTGACACCAATGGAGAGCTGAACATTCGCCTGCACGCTTACGTTCCCAGCTTGGAAATCGCCTCTCAACACAAAATTGAAAAATGCTTTTTTTCACCGTACTTGGGAAGAATCGCGACCAACGACGACCGCGTCGCTGGATTCCTGCAGTCGAGTCGTGAAGAATCGTTCGTGATCTCCGTCTTGGGAACGATGAACACGGACGAACAGGACGATATCAACACTATGTGGATCGCCTCGGAGATTTTGAAGAAGAAACCAATGAAAGATGTCGAGAAGCTGATGGTTTTGGTTAGTTGCTAAATGTATTTTCTACTTTTGACGTTGTGCTTGATTTTAGTCTTACTTGGAAGAAGAAGCGGCTGCCCGATTAGAAGGGGACGATCCTTCTTCGCAGTACGCCAGCATTAATAAGTTCCAAAAGAAGCGGCGATCTTCAGGATCCTCGTTCGAAGCTATTAAGAGTACCAGCACTTCGAGTTTTTCCGTCATCAGTTCGCATCCCACCTCGCTACGATCTCCCAACGAGAGCTCGGAAACGATACTCGATCATGAGCAACAAACCGAACAGAGAATCGAAGCCGAGCCTGAAATGGCCTCAAAAAGTTTGTCAGAGGAAAAACGTGAAAATCAGCAACTGAGGTTCCTCCAAAAGCTTGCGAACCTTCTGGACGACGAGACCTTCGTCAGTATTGTTAATGATCGTTATCCTCTGGAATTCTCGGAAATCTGCGATCAGTTCAGCAAGTATCAGTCGTTCATGAAATGATTGAAGTTCCTGATCCCGAGCTTTATTATGTGCTCTTTATTAATGTAAATAAACACTTTTCAGTGGTGTTGTCGTGTAACGATAAGGTTGTGAGCCTTTTATTCCTTGCTTCAATTGTGAAGATAGCGACTCAACCCCGTAGCGTTTTGCAGAATGTGCCCTGAGGCTTTTTTAAGCCTGTAGGTTTTCGGACGATGGGCATTTTCAGCTTCCTGACGTCCCAAAAGGGGCGTCCCTTATACGTCAAAGTTACAACAATGGACGCCGATTTGGATCAAATCGAAATCGAGGTAAGCATTTCAATCACTCTTGGGTCACCTATCTGCCTCCTTTTAGCCGGACTGGACAGGTCGTCATCTATTCGACACCGTTTGCAGAATCATCGGACTTCGTGAAATTTGGTATTTCGGGCTACAGTACACCAACAAAAAGGGATATTCTTGCTGGCTTCAGATGGATGCCAAAGTAAGGATCAAACCAACCTTTACATATATTTTGCTATTGCGCGTACTTCAGATATCGAAGCAAGATGTACCAAAACAGGAAGACGGTTCCATGACCTTTCTTTTCCTCGTGAAGTTCTACCCGGAAGTTATAGAAGAGGAATTGATTCAGGACATCACAAAACATCTCTTCTTCATACAGATCAAGCAAAGCATTCTCTCCATGGATCTCTATTGTTCTGCGGAAGCTTCGGTTTTGTTAGCTTCATACGCTGTCCAGGCTATGGTCTCTCGTAATTCTAGTTTCTTTGTGAATCTGAGTGTTTAGAAAGGCGACTGCGATGATGACGAGGAGCTCGAACTGGACCGACTGCTGCCCAAATCCGTGATCGAACAGTACGACATGTCCTACGAGATGTGGGGCGAGAGGATTAAGCGCTGGTGGGGGAACAACAATGGATTAAGCCGGTAGAGGAGTAAATCGAAAATGAAAGACGTTTGACGTGTTCCTTTTAGGGAAGATGCAGAGATGGAGTACTTACGTGTGGCACAGGATTTAGAAATGTACGGTATTCAGTACTACCCGATTCATGTAAGATAAGCTTCTTTGAACTTTGCGTAGCAATGATCTTTTCAGAACAAGAAGGAAACGGATCTGCTTTTGGGAGTTTCGGCACAGGGTATCGGGATTTATCAAGACACGAACAGGATAACGCCACGGCCATTCTTCTCCTGGAATGAAATCAAAAACATTTCTTTCAAAAACAAAATTGTAAGATTGCTTTATAAGACAGGATTCGGGGAAAACGTTGGTTTTTATAGTTCAGCATGAAAACGCAGGATAACAGCAAGATCGACTTCAAGGCGAAGCACATGTCCATCAATATGTCGATTTTAGATTTGTGCATTGGAACTCATAACTTGTATCTTCGACGACGGCAACAAGATACGCTGGAGGTGCAGCAAATGAAGGCACAGGCGAAAGAAGCCCGCGAGAGGAAGATCGAGGAGCAGAGGAAACTGGATCGGGAACGGGAGCAGCGCGAAGCGGCCGAATTGGAGCGCGATCGTTACAAGGCCGAAGTGGCGCTTATGACAGAGCAGCTGAACTCTATGCAAGATCTGAAACGGCGTACGGAGGAAAACGCTGATCTGATGGCGGAGAAAGCTCGTGTGACCGAGGAAGAGGCAATTGTCCTGAACAAGAGGGCTAGCGAAGCCGAAGCCGAAGTTCAACGATACAAGATGAACCAGATCAAGGCGGAGGAAACTAAGATGACTCTGGAGCGTAAAGTCCGAGATGCCGAGCTTTTATCCTACCGCCTAATGCAGGATGCTGAGCGAAGGAACCGTGAGGCACAGCTCTACCGTAGCCAGGTGCTTCCGGGAGATACATATGCCAGGGGAGTTTATGGAGCAGGACCGCCATCCAACGGCTGCCTTATGCCAAGCCCGAACCCTTACAGATCACACCATTTATTGTTCTTGGCTAATGGAAGCAGCGAAGCTAATCTCGCCGACGGTAAGAATATTCCTCTCTGGGCCGAAAATGAATGACTGCAATTAGGGATGTTTGCAAACCCTTACGAATACAACCCGACCACGGTCGACGATCTGGCAATGGTGATGAACGGAAGTGGGTATTTCCCGGGCGTGTCGACACACCCTAGAGTTGGGTCAGCGTTCTCCGCTTCGAATCTTATTCTGGCTCCTCCTCCGATTTCCCATATTGTCGGATCCAATCTTCCAGCGCCGCACCCCGGAGGCCACGCGACGTCCACGATAAGAATCCCCAGTGATTCCGTGTCCGCGAGCCCCACATCTCCGTTACACTACGCGAACGGAGGGGACCTACAGAACATAAAAGCGGAACTAGATAGGGCGAGGTACAGTTCACCTTAAACGGACGTGCCACTTAAGTTCTTTTAGAAAGGATAACGCAGAAAAGACTCGTCAGTTCCGAGAAAAAATGAGCGAATTTCGCCAGGAGATCGATTTGCTCAAGAAAGATGAAAAACTGTCGGACCACGATAAGATCCATGCAAACAATCTCCACCTTGGCTTCGACAAGTACTCGACTCTCCGCCGCGTAAGTTCCGTTATCTTTCTCCATTTACACCTTCTTCGATTCTTCCTTTTCTGTTTCTATCGGGTTCATATTTAGTCGGCTGGAGATATTCCCACTTGGTTAAGCGTTCAGCTAAAGGTTTGTTCGTGAGTGGTGAGCGGAATGGTTTTCGGTTCCAATGCATGCGTTCCTCGTTACTTCTTGCAGTGATCCTCCAACCTTTTCAATTTCTTGTTTCTCGCACTTATCTTTTGTTTTCCAGAGCGGCGCTGGGACAGCAAAGTCCCGAGTGAAGGTCTTCGAAGGACTCTGAAGAGGCGACCTTGTTGAACTCGATGAATTTCGACAATTCCGTTTTTGTCATTCCCATATCTTTCAACTTCAATCGCTGGTGCTTTATATCACTACGTCAAAATGCTCAAAATTGTGCCTTTCTTACTTATTGCATTTTCAATAAAATCTCTTATTTTGAGCATTTCTTGCATCCTGGTGTTGAAACCACGGAGAGGTATCTTTTCACATATTCTCGTATCCTCCCAAGTATTCTTTTAGGTAATTTAATGTTCTATCGACTTCGTCCGCCTCCATGAAACAAGCAAAACGTCGATTCCTGGAACGTCGCAAGGCGAAGCGGGAAGAGCGAGCCGCGGAACGCGAAGGTCTCCTAGAACAAGGCATCACAACCCGGGATTATGCCGTTGGCACGCGGGAGGAACGGAGGTACCAGCACCAGCTCCAAGAGAAGCAATGGACCAAGGATAGGAACTCCGGAAGAGCTTACAAGGACGAAGAACACGTCGGCTGGTGGTGAACAACGACCTTGATTGAATCTGTTGTTTCTTGTTTTAGTTGACCAAAGATTTCGGTGAAAAGATGTTTCTTTAGCGAGATTTTAGGATAAATTGTAGGATGGAAGGCTTTGTGTATGGATGGAAGGTAGGAAAACGTCCATCTGCGTGTTGGAAAAACCAGAGCTTTGGTGGATTACGAGTAGGGTGTAGGAGCAAGAATTCTGTTTTTGTATGCTCGACATGATTGAACATGCGCGTTGGACGTTATTTATACGGAGACTGAGACCAAAGAGAAGGAATGCCTTGACGAAAACCCACAAACAAAACAGATACAATTAACGCATAAAATGGAAGTGAAACTGGGAGAAAAGCGAAGTGAAAATCGTTAAAATACACCCGGACCTTTCAAAAGTAAATACAAAAATACTAATTGGCGTGGAAACCTTCGAATTCCCATTTGAGCGAAGAATCTTCTGTGCACTCCCGGAGGACTAGCTCGTTGTTGTCCCCGATAGCGACGCACTTGGATTTGTCCTTCGATGGCTTTACATGTTTCTTCTAAAAATACATATTAAAGAGTGGAATTCGACTGTTTCACAAACTTCAGAATCGTAGGTGAATATGTGCCTTAGAGGAACGCTGCTGGTGGTTGAACATTTCTCCAGTTTCAGATTAGATCCCAGGCTTAAAGTGGGAGGTAGGGCCAAGCAATTTTCGTCCGACCGTATCTCGCCCTGAGCTGTTAAGCTCCACGCCTGGTTGCCTCCTTGGGAATGGCAACTACTCACGCCAGCATTTTGGCCAGCCGTGCGATCCAAGGTGTCCACACAGAAATTCGATTCTGTGTTCATCACCTGAAAAAAAATTCAGGAAACGGAAATTTCCAACAACTTACAAAACCGATGGACCTATAATCCTTTGGGATGAGTGCTTCCGGATAAACGGTTTCCAGGTACCACTTGAAGGATTTGCACTGAAGATTCTCCCTCAACATTTGGCGCGTTGAAACGTCGCCGTGGTCAACGTTCTTGGCAGCTGTAACCCTCTTGTAGAAGAAATCCTTGTAGTTGTCCATCCACACTTCGGCCGTTCTCGCCGCGTTGTGGTGAATTACCTTCGCCGTTCCGCCAGGGAAGGTGTACGGGGTTTGTTTCCGGAAAACGTGGCCTACCCTTGAACAAGGATGAATTTCCAAAAAACCACCACACATCCACACCTAAAAATCGTACAGTAAGCGCTTTCGAAAATCATTAAACTTGCTCGAAACGAGATTTCCAAGTTTTCGCCTCCCCAAACTTGCATTCCCTCGTCGTACGATCCAATATCATAGAAGAACTGTCGATCGATTGCAAATAATCCACCGGCAATTGTCGGCGTTCTAAAGACAATGATGTTATCGTTATTTAGTGGAAACAGTCCTTACCGGATAGGAACCGCCCGATCGTAGTTCCGACGTTCCATTTCTCTTTTCGGTACCGTATACCAACGGAAGTTCAAATTCCAGCTGAAGCCTCCCCACGTTGTGTCAGAAGCCGTCAAATACTCAAAGTTGTCGTCGGAGATAACGTCGATGATCGGCGCTACGACGATCTTTCTATCTTGAGCCACACGCTGCAGGAGAGGTTCCAGCCACCCTTCGGTAACTTCCACGTGAGCATCCAAAAACAGTAAAACCTGGAAAACAATACCGCATTCAAATGACATCCTCCATGTGAAACAAACCTTTCCTTTGGCCATATCGCTGCCGTGAAGGCGGGCTCGAATGAGACCGGAGCGTTCTGTGAGATGCACCAGATGGATTGGGATCGGGAAGCGGCGAATGTACAGGTCGAGAGGTTTCTTAAGGTAATCTAAAAACGAAAATGTCAAACGTAGAACAAATTTAGCTGAACCTCTGTCGGACAAATCATCAATGAGGATGATTTCTTTAATCAAATGGAGCGGACTGCGGTTGACGACCGAGTGGATGGTGCGCAACAACGTTGACCACGCTTCGTTGTGGAAAACGATGATGATCGAAGTGGTTGGTAAAGTCATATCGCGCAGTTTGTGAGCTGATTCGCGGCATTTCGAAGTGCGATAATCCGGTAAGCTTCGGTTCAGAGAAATCATATCTGAGGCCAAGATGTTGAACTGATTTAGCACGAAGCGCTCCTTCATTTCATCGTGTCTCCTCGCGTCGACTGTCGCTCCGCTTCCCATTTCACCAGGGCCATAAAGCGAAAACGACAAATCTGAAAGAAAACATTAGACAAATCATTTTTGATATTTACCTTTCATCAGCTCGTCCAGTTCTTGCTGTACGACTGGGTCCACAGGACCCCTTTGGCGATCTTCTAATTCGAGATTCCGCTCACTTCTCAACGGAGATCTGTAGAAAATTCGTATTAACATACTCTCGATAAATAGCTTCTTACTTAGCCCGGGTTTCCACCACTGCGGGGTCCAAGAAGTAGAATAGGATTACCACATCCAGGAGCATCCATACTATGGAAGTCAGAAGAATCGCTCGACAAACGTCGGGCCGTACTTTCATCACCACCTGAAACACAAGTTGTGGTGAGTAACGGATGCAGTGGGATTAAGCTCTTTGCTGGTGCGAAACCATGTAAATCGGGCATTTGCACAGAGAAAAGACTGTATTTAACACGTTCCGGAGCACAACTTTACACGCAAATAAATAATTTGAGAATATTTAATCAAACAATCTTTTGGAGGCAGAGAACTGCAATAGAAATGATACTTCGCATTTGAAAGAGAGGATTTCAGCGCTTAAATAAGTAGAGAGCAAAGGAATTCGGAGCAACGTGGAGCGGGTGAGCAAATGGGACAAGGGCCGCAGAGTGCAGCAGTCAAACCAGTCACAGACAGAGTTAGCCACGTTGGCCTGGTGACGAAATCAGACAATGCGACGAGTTCAGACAGACGATATTACAAATTCAAACATTCAGCGTTGCAAAGCCAGACCACTCTTGATAAGGAGTTTGGCGACGTCTACGCCATCGACCTCGACACGGCAGTTCGTGAGAGGCAGCGGGATCACGGTATCCACTCCATTCCACGTTGACCATTCAGAAACTGGGAAAAGTTGCACCGTTCTGGCATTTTTCATAAGATCCAGAAGAATGGCTTGTGTGCTGTCGGGCCACTTCTCATCCGGCGAGTTGGGCATGATCCCATCTAACTGAAAGAACTCTGTTTGAGAAGTTAGTCAGGTCCAGTGCTTACACGGCATTTAATCATCATCACTTTCATGAACGATCCGGCAGTCGTTAGCGCTTTCAGGTCGGAAACGTGAACGGTTTCATAGGAGCCGACGTCAATAGTGAAGACTGTCCAGGAGTCCTCAGATTTCTGCCGAGTGACGCGCACGCGCTCGTATCGCGTTTCGTCGAATTTGGCGATGAAAAGACCGCCAATAACGACATCGGATTCAGAGATCGGAGTGAGCGCTTCCCAGTCGCGGCTTAATGATTTGTACATGTATTCCGGAATGGGATCCTGAAACGAAGCTCAAATACTCATTCTCCATACAACGGGGTTCAAAGTATTTCGCACAAAACAAGATATCTCAGATAAAGTGCAGTACAAACCAAAAATACGTACCAGAGAACAGGGCCTGACGCTGATATTGTCAGGGTCGACCACATGTAAGATGTAGACAGGAAAAGGTTTTCCTGTGGTCATTTCCTTGGCGACCAGAGGCTCGAAATTCGGAAAGGGATTTCCATTTGCAGATGACGGCCGTGATAGCGAAGAATTCAAGCTAACGTTCGAGTTCTTGCGGTCGTTCGTTTTGCTGAAAACATGGAATGAGACGGGAAACAGAAGAAAGAATTACTCAGAGTCGCTAAGCTTGCTGGCGACGGACTCGGGCCTATTTCCGTTGTCAACGACGACCAAAGAGTCTTCGTTGAGCTCCACCAAGAAACGACGGGAGGCATCGTCGAAACGCACAAAGCGCACCTGAAATACGGTGTTGAAAATGGTCATTTCCTTGATGCCGTTGAGTCCTTTCAAATGAAATGACTGACCTTGGACGCGCCCTTTAGGCCGCACGCGCGGGAACTTACCTCACATTTCGCTCCTTCGCTATTAGCGATTCCGCTTTTGCACGAATCCACAAATTTGCTTCCAAGTTTCGCTGACATGCTGAGCATGGCGGGAAGATAGAACGCCGGATACTTCGCAGCATCGGTAAACTTGGAGTTTAGCGGTAAGATTTCCTTCTGTTCAACTCGCGCGATGGTTCCTCTGTCAATGAAATACACCATCGCAAAATCGGTTCCGACGAGGCTTTGAACTTCGACCCGGTACCAAAATTCCTTTGCTTTCACCGCATACACATTCTGCGGTTGAGGAATCATCTCTGCGGAAGCTTCGTCAATGGTCCTATCGGAGAAATGTTCCTTCATGGCCACCTTCACGTTCCAAACGCCATGCAAAATGTCGTGGGGTTCATGAGGCGAAATCGAAAATTTCGAAAAGTCATCGCTCGCCCATCCAAATGTGCACACAACAGGTGTTCCAAAGGTGCTGATACTTGCTTTATATAGCTGAAAAAGCGATTTTGAAAATTGATTTCATATCTGATCCATACCTTGCAAGCTTGAGTCGACGCGACGGTGGACTTAGCATGTGATGACGTGATGTTTAAATCTGAAAATATCGGGATTTTACATTCAAGAACCCCGAAAATCCTTACTAGATTGCAGTGGAGTGACAATATGGCTGACGTCCACGGACTCCGGGGGGTCCCGTTGACGGGTGTACACGAGAACAAGATGACCGCGACGCTGGAGCTCGAATTCCTCACTGTGCTCGATCTGTTCCAGCCAGTTTGAAGGCAGCAACGGTCCGAGAGAAATCGAAGAGTATCTATGTAAAACTCGAAATTCAGAACGGAATACTCGCGGGACAAAAAGGGGACGACGACACGCCCAATCGAAAACCAAGGCCAACGCGCTGCCATTCCGACTTTTATTGCTCAGCTGCAGCAAGGAACACAAAAGCGGTGTTGCGTTTTGAATCGTTAGTTCAGCCTCATTCGCGCGAATCCACCAACCTCTTCTCGTAGGTCTTCGCAAGGTAGTCGGATCGCACGCCTGTAGGAAATTCCTCGTTGATCAGAGCGTACAAAAGCTCGCGAATCTCCTCCATTTCGTCGCTGGTATCGACTAGCGGTTCTCGTGGAACTGCGCCCTCTAAAATTAAATCTATAAGTATACGCGAATCAGCGGCGAATCGCGGGAAATTCGCACATCGCCGTGCACCTACCTGAGCAGTTCCGCTCGAAAATTGCGTTTGTAGATGACGAGATGGTGGCCATGGTGAAGCTGACCCGCGAGATTAAGGCAGTCTCGAAAGACTCCGAATGGCTTACCTGAATGGGCAGGAAACGTTAGAGGGCGAGCGAGAGGCGAGTGGACACGAATCGGGGAGCAACATCAAAAAGGACGAATACTAATCGAGGCAAAACGCGCTCTTCACGCACAATTTGATAGGGAAAACAAGCCCGACCGATGTTTGGAACGTCGCGGCCGGAATAATCTGCCGCGATATCCAACAGGGCGCCGAGCGAGTGATGGCGCTATTTACAGGTCAGTCGATCAAGATTCGAGAGGAGCTCTTCATTACCTTGGCTCTCGTCTTCCTTGTACGATGCGGTGCGCGATGGCGAGCCAAATCGATTGATCCCGCCAGCGAGATGATCCAGTTTTTGGCGATAAACCGTTGCCGAATCACGGCGATACAAAGCGGCTACAGTTATTTGCGAGGTGGAACTCTCGCGGCCTTTTGAATCGAAAGGATCGCAGATGACACTGCTGACAACTGCTGAAGTTTGTAAAAAAACAGCACTGCCGACAGCGTCAGAGGCGGGTCGGCCGACCGCTGGGCTGAGGAGCCACCCAATGGCAGCAGAAATTCCTTTGCGTGGGAATGCCGTGTTTCAACCAAAGTTCCTTCCTTCGAAAAAGTTTCCTCCCTCGTTCATCTCGAATAAGCTTTCTAGGTCTCAAGCTAAATGCTATTGTAATTCTATACTCCCGAAATTTCAGCTCCTATCGAGCACTCCGGCCGGGATGATTTTTCGAGGTCGGCCTTTGTAACGACAAGCGTCCACTAGCGGTCCCTTTTACATCCTGGAAGTCGTTTGCTGACGAGGTTTGCAGTTTAAACCAATATAGAACACTGCTTCAACAGGCGCGCCTTTTAAACGGGACTCACGTTTGAAAGATATATTCGGACCAAAGAACTCGACTCTGAATAGCGGAAGTCGTGAAGAAGACGGAAAACAAATCGGACCTCTTCCTGTGGGTAATACCTTCCACTTTCAGCTACCGCGAACTCTGCTAACGAAACTGTTTGTTTATTTATGTTCGGTTATAAAGAGGGTGGAGAGCGGACAACGAGAGGGTGACTGTTGATCGGATCGGACGAACTGAAGCGCAGCAATCGGAGAAGTGGAAATAACACTGAGATTTGTAGGAGCGACTGGTTGAGGAGGGACCGACGGAATGCGTTCGATCTTTGCACAAAAGACGAGTGAATTGTCAGGTTATGCACTCCCTCACTAAAGAAAGTACATGTCGTTTTCTGTTTGAAGACACTGGCCGACGAAGGTGGCGACCGGCGTGTTCTCATCGGTGATTTTCGGGAGAAAGGAGACCCGCCAGCACAAAATTGAATTGATCGTGTCGTAAGAAAGTATTTTTAAGAAAATAAATAAGGAATCGTCAGTGAAGGACCATTTCTTGTTGTTGAGTGTCCGCCGATGGATCCCGGAAATACCGTAATCCTTCAAATCTTGATGAGCGCGGAACAATGTAGAACAAGCTAGCCTGCGGCTAGGTAGGAATTGAAGAGTTGGATAGCCGTGTTCCGGTAATAACGTTACATGAATCTGAAATCGCGGGCGATGCCGGTGACCCGGTGACCAAGATGCGATTTCTGGAAGAACAATCCGTCCCTACAATTTGTTCACCTCTCAACTTGACTTGTTAATATTTTAGATTGTGTTTCTGGCATTCGTGTTCCCTACGTTCTCCAGCTGATCCTCTCTGGTTCTCTTCGAGGAGATCTTCTGAGGCTTGCTGGCTCGTCTGTGTCTGAGGTCTCGACACGATCGCGACGTGTCGTCGTCATACGTTCGTTTATTCCAATTCCACATCAACGACGGTCGAATTTCGAGTCGCCGTGCGCTTCGCGTCAACTTCGGGTTTCTTCTTCTCGTTGCTTTCCTCGCGCTTTCTTCCTGCTGACATTCTTCAGCTAATAACAACGAGATTTCTTTGCAGAGCCACAATAATGACTATAATTGCCGCCGCAGTTATTGGAAAGTCTGGCAAAGGTGAGGATCTACGAATAGCGACGAATGCGTTCATCGTTTCTTTTTTCAGCTCTTGTCAGCCGCCAATTCGGCACGGAAACTCCATCTCGGACTCGGATGGAAGGATTCCTGGAAACTTTCTCCAAATTGGTCGGATCGGACAAATGTAAGTCTCCGTCGTCATTTCAGTTTAATTCAGGATTTCCATTTAGCCCAAAGGCAGCATACCTACATCGACGCGGAAAGCATCCGTTACGTCTACCAACCCATGGACAACATCTACATGGTCCTCATCACGACGCGCCATTCCAACATTATTGAAGATTTGGAAACTCTTCGACTTTTTTCGCGCGTGGTGAGTTCATTTTCATTTAGCACGTTTCATAGCTTGAGGACTGCAGATTCCTGAATATTGCCGCTCAAACGAGGAGAAAGAAATCCTCGACAAGGCCTTCGAACTGATCTTCGCTTTCGATGAAATTGTAGCGTTGGGAAGGCGTGAAAATGTGAATCTTGCTCAGATTCGTACTTTCACAGAAATGGATTCGCATGAAGAACGCGTCTTCAACCAAATCCAACAGGCCCAAGCTCGCGCAGCGCTGGAAAACGCCAAGGAGAAGGAGAAGCAATTCAAGAAGGAGAGGTCCGAGATGGCCAAGAAAATGCGCCCTGGAACAGGCATCTCTAGCGCAACGGCCATCAGTTCCAACACCCCCATGGCTTCAGCTATCAGCGACATGTCCGATATGAAGATTTCCGTTCCGAAGCCTTCGGCACCTGTTTCTCGTGGAGGTGGCAAAGCGCTTAAACTGGGTGCCAAGAACACGGGCGAAGATTCTTTCCTCCAGCAGCTTCAAAATGAAGGACAATCCATTGCAGCCGTTCAACCAACGGTCAGTGTTTTGGTGATCTTTTTCTTTATTAATCGAGTCCTTTTAGAAGTCGGCCAATCCTATTCTAGCGGCTCCTGTCAGCAATATCAAGCGCGAAGCTGTTCATGTGCGCTTGCAGGAGAAATTCTCTGCCAGGACCAATCGGGACGGAGCCTTGGAAGCCGCTGAAATCCATGGCAGCGCAATGGTCAACGTTTCGGATCCCGCATTTTCCACAGTCCAGCTCCAAATGAACAACCGCAACCAACACAGAGCCACTGTTCACGTGAATCCCTTCTTCGATAAGAAGGCTTGGCAAGAGAACGGGCAACTGAAGTTCAAGAATGCCGATAAGTCGTTCCCAGCTAGCACCGATGCCGGAGTTCTGAAATGGCGTCTTCAGTTGTCCAGTGAGGAGCAGCTTCCTATCTCTTGTAAGTGCAATTTTGTATCTTCAACGGAAGTCGACGGTTTCTGTATTTCAGTGAACTGCTGGCCCGACGAACGACCCGATGGATGCTCTGTCAACATCACCTACGCGCTCCAAACCAGCCAAACGTTGAAGAACGTCACCATCACCATTCCACTCCCGTATAAATTCTCATCCAGCTTTTACGTTTTTTCTAGCGATATTTAGGCCCGCAACTGCTCCCGTCATCTCCGAATGTGACGGAACGTACGAGTACGTCAAGTCCAAATCGCAGCTTCTCTGGACCATGCCCGTCATTGACGACGCCAACAAAACTGGAACGCTGGAGTTCACGACTCCCAACGGACATGCAGACCACTTCTTCCCCGTGAACGTCGTTTTCTTCTCCCCTGATCTGTTCTGCGACTTTGAGGTAAGTCAAGGCGCCTCTTGAATACGAGCAAACGACTGCTTTTAGGTGGCCTCAGTTCAGGATTCTGCGAACGGCGGAGCGGCGCCGTTTTCCACGGAGTGCCGATTCTTGGCGGAGAAGTATGAAGTCATCTAAATGATGACCAGTTAAACGTTACCTTCTAATTGTATCTAATTTATTGGGCCCCATATTGTATAACCAGATAAGAATTAAAGTAATCAGCTCGCGTTGGCACTGGTATGAAGCATCCACTCGAGAACCAGCTGGCGGTGAATCGGGGTTGAGAATCATGCTGGGATATACTTTTCGAAGAATTGTAGCACCATAAGTGGCGCTTTTTCGAAAACTTCTTTGGTGGGTGCGAGATCCAATTCGTCGGTATCGAAGTACTGTACAAGGAAGAGAGTTTCCCCCATCTGAAATTTCTTTGTGAACCGTGCGCTCTAGCTTGGTAGCATTCACCTGTTTGGTCGCAGCGATGATCTTCTTGGGAGTCAATCCACGTCGAAGTCCCGTCGCACGACTCAGGTGATCTTCTCCGGAGCGCTGTCTTGCGTTGAGCAGATGAATCTCCTGGCGTAGGCGGAATTGCTGGAAATGAGAGATTACAGAGGGTTCCGTTCTAGCTCACGTACCGCAATCAGCTCCTCGTCAATTCCATCTTCCGGTTCCCAGGAATTTTGGCTCTCGTCGTATCCAAGCCATTTCAGTAAGTATTCGGCTTTGCCATTGCGAACCCTTCGGTCGAGTACCTCTTCTACAACATATAAAGCCGAGGGTTGCTCCATCCTTAATCGACGCCCTGTAGTGGCCGTGTCGCGCTGGAGTTTCCGAATAACATCTCCGAAATTCAAGGCAAACAAGTGCTTTTGCGCGCACACATGAAGATCGCTCTGAGACCCACTGTAATTTCGAAGGCGGTTGCCAGCGCGAAGGGGGCGAGGCGCGAGCGAGAGGGGAAGTCCATTTAAGCCTGACCCCGCTGGTCACTGGAGCACATTTGATGTGCGTTCAAGCAGAATCGTGGTTGGTTCGGAGTTAATTCTCCAATGACGAGCTACGTCGAAGATATTGGATTTGCAGTAAGTATCTTGTTCTTGAAAGGCGCCTATAAGCACTGTATTTCAGAGAACATGGTTCTTGGTAGTCCGAGAATTTCCTCTACAGGTCCCTTATCCGCATATCACCGAGCACGATCCGATATCAAAGAAGGTGTGCGAAGAATGCTCCGAATGGATCGCCGCAACCGAGAGAGTAGCTGTTATAAAGCTCAGAGCCAAAGAATTCGGCTTTCAAGAACGTCAACGAGCTCTTGCGATAGCTGGTGGGAATCTAGTTTGTGGCTTCAACTTAACTCTCAATTTCAGCGTGTCAAAAGCATTCAAGAAGACTGGGAACGAAGCCCAACGCGGACATCGACATATCGAATCTCCTGCGAACACAAATCCGCCACTACATGGAGGAAAGGTATGTTTCGGAGTGGTGGTTGGTAGTTGCTATCAACTTTTCTTCAGAAACGGCCTTTTGTTCGTTTGGAGAACGGACATATTGGCTGGTCCCATTACAACCGCCGAACTCCGGCCCAAGATCTTCTCTCAAATCGAATGTTTCTTCGACGAATTGGACCAAATGTGAGTGAGGCGAAGTGAAATTGATCATATTCTTTGATTTTCAGGCTTTTCCATCTTTTATCCTCCTCGGAGCATAAGCAGCGACAAATCCAAATCGCTTTGCAACAGGAATGTACAAAAATCGCATTCAACGCGATTCGACTTTACGTAGATACGATTAAAACAGGGGTAAACTTGATGCTTATGGATGAAAGATATTATATAACCTGCTTTAGGTCGAGCTTATTAAGGTAGAGTGCCGTATCGTTGGCAACAAGCTGGTGATTCCAGTAGATCGCATCGCCGACGATCTGAAGGTGAGTCGTTTTGGCGGCGTTCTTAAAGACTACTGGTGCAGGCGCCCATCATCGAAACCTGTAGCAACGACCAAATAATCTTGACCAGTGAAACTGTGGACGACATTCTCGACGAATGCGGTAGATTCGTGGAGGTGCACTTGAATATCGACGAAATTTCGCGGCTGGACGTGGTCAAGCAGTTTAACAGGCTTGTATTCCACAGCAAGGTGAGAAAAAGAAGAACCTTTTTCTGGTGTACGGCTGGGAGTTTTAGCTCTCGGTTTCAATGCATGACGCACAACTCTTGGATTTTGTTCGAATCTCCCGCGAATATTTGTTTCGACTTCTCCGAGCTCCTAAGGTTAGATAAATGCAAATTCC
This sequence comes from Steinernema scapterisci, assembly GCA_000757745.1. Taxonomy (NCBI): domain Eukaryota; kingdom Metazoa; phylum Nematoda; class Chromadorea; order Rhabditida; family Steinernematidae; genus Steinernema; species Steinernema scapterisci. The sequence goes on from KN166378.1 coordinate 36,539, forward strand.
AGTTTGATGTTGAGCATTTCAGATTGTGATTCGCGCGCTTTTTGTAGTTGATATGACGGAAGTATGGAACGTGCTGCAGAAGAGAGCTTCCCAAATAATTGAAGAGTGCACTAAAAGGATTCGCGAGAGCTTTTCCACGTAGGTTATGGTTTCTGAAAATATTTTCAGATGTTTTTGTATTTTAGTAAAGTGTGGAAAATCTACGACGATCTCACCCAGTTTGGGCGAACAATAAATTTTAGATCCATGGATCCCGTGGCGATGCTCTCGAACAAGGTAAGCAGTTCAGCTAGAATTGAGTCACTATTGGCGAGTTCCAGGCTCAAGTTTTCAAGCTCAGCAACGAATTCCTGCCTAATCTGATCAAGAATCTTCTTCACGCAGTCGATAAGATGTTTTTGTTTTCTCAGGTTGAGTTTTACTTTTCTGTTCTAACGCAGATTGCATTTAGGTTATAAGATTCGAAAGCAGAGATTACGAATTAGTGACTACTGTAGCTGCACTCCGGATGGCGATTCCGAAGCAGGTCGCGGAGCATTCCGCCTTTTTCGACCGAAGAATCCACATTTTCAAGCAATTTGTCAGAAGTCGGCAAACGGTGGTCGAGAGAACTATCACCGAAGCTGCCGAGAAGCTGAAGAAACTCTTGGTGTTCCACGATCCCAAATCTGTGGACAGTTACTTAGAGGAAGTCCAGAAGTTGCAGCCGGAGGTCCAGGAAGTGGCGAAGCTTGTTCACACGCTGAACGAGTTTGAAGAGGTTGAACTTTTGGTTAACTTTTGGTCCATTTCTGGCTCACCGGGTTATAGGTGCTCGCAATGACCAAAACCGACGGAGAAGAAATTTGCATCCAAGCGCAAAATCTTATTCAAATCGAGATTCTTTTTGCCTGGACAAAACGATTCTACGATTTTCAAAGGTTTGCCGCTTTCCATCAATAATTGCCTCACAAGGCTTTTTTCAGGAAATTTATGGAAAGTACTCGCGTTGGCGCGAAGATGGTCGAGGGAAAAACGGTTCTCAACGAATTCGTTACCGTTTTGAAAACCTCCAGCGAGAAAATTGACAAATTTAAGTCAATCCGCCATTTCATTGTCCAGATCTCAATGGAAGTAGAGAGTTTAAGGGAAAAGTTTGAAATAATCGATGTACTTGGAAATGAGTCCATTATGGAACGACACTGGAAGCGGATGAGTGATGTTTGTGGTAGGGAACAAAGCTCTGAGCTGGTTTAATCTCGACTTCTTTGCAGGGATTGACATGAGCCAGCACTCCTCCTCGACCGTATCTCAAATGTGCGATTTGCATTTGGAGCGGTTTCTACCTTCTATCAAGCAAATAGTTTACGCAGCTGACCGCGAAGCTGGTATTCTCGACCAGATTCAGCAGATTTACGCTTTCTGGGAGGAGGTACATCTATCTTATGATATGACGCGATCCATTTCTGTTTTCAGGCGACTTTTTCAATGAAGATCAGCAAGTTGTTGTGGTCTATCAGCTTTCCCACGAATTTGGATCATTTAGCCAAAAAGTCCAGAACCCACGCAGAACAGATGACCGGTTTTGATGAGCACGTGGACGCAGTTTTGGGAGATGTCCGAGAGAAGATGAGGTAATGAGTTGACGACTTATCTGGTGTGACAAGAGAAGTTTAGGTACTGGATCGAAATCTTCCATAAGTTGCATAAGCTTTTATCCGATTGGAGCGATCTGCTCGAACAGTGGTTCCGTTTCGCACCGCTTATGATCGGAATTTCTCACGGAAAGATTCTCAAGACGGAATTCGAATTCTTCCGAAAGTGCGCTAAATACTTTCGGATGTTTGACAATTCCGTTCAAAATCGTCCAATAGTGGTGCACATTCTTGAGGAGAAAGCCGCGGCTAGCTGGTTAAGATCCGTCAATCGTCACCTGCATTCCATGATTAAGGTTTGTTTGCTTCTGCTTTTGTTTATGCTTATGATCTACGAGGTGATTTCAGGGAATAGCTGGATATTTCCAGCAGGTGAAAAGGCGTAACGCCCGGTTATGCCTTCTTTCGGACTCTGATTTATTGAAAATTCTCTCGAAGTCGAATCTGGAGAAACGATTGGAGGTCATGCAGAGAGAATGCTTTCCATTCACTAGGCTCATGAAAATCTCTGCGAAAAACTGCCTTGGAGTGGTCACTTTCGACGGAGAGCAGATAGAATTGGCAAACGTGGAGAGAGATTTCTTGGAAAAGGGCGACATTGTTGACGTTCTGGAACTCATCGAGGAAGCTGTCGATGCGCACTTTAATCAACGATTAGAGCAGCTACTTGAGAACCAGGATTTAACGAATTTAACCTCCAAATTTCTTGAGAATCTTTTCGAACTGTGCTCCTCTGGAAATGTCGAAGTTCCCATAGCCTACAAACAGAAGGTAAGCCGACGATTTTTTCATATAACTATAAATTCATAAATTTATAAATTCATATAACTTTTTTAGGACGGTCACGTGTACTTCTCGTTGAAAACGACGGCAACGCCGATTCCGCTTCTTCTGGACTTTTCGCTGAGTCTCTCTCTGCGGACCATTACGTAAGCTTCATTGTTGAAGACTTTTTCAATTTCTTTGTTTTTTTCTTTTTTTAGTCCTATATTCGCAAAGAAGTGGGCTTCAAGCCTTGTCCCCGTTACACAAGGCTCGATTATGGACAGCCGTTACTTGGTGAAGCAGCTCAATCTTGTGCTTTTTTGTTCTGTGCACTTTGTGAGTTGCCACGAGTTTCTGAGGAAAGAAGTCATGGATATCATCGTTGAGGTGAGTAAATGTGGCTCTGGTGATCTCTTTCCTACGTTTCCAGTTGCAGGCAGTGCACCAGAATTCAGTGTTGTTTGTTATGGAGAACATCGACCAGCTAGCTCCCGACGTCCGCGAATTCCTTTTCGAGAAGCTTGTTTCGAAACATCTTCCGCGTTGGGCGACCCACTTCTGCATATTCACTTTGATTTCTTTCAGCATTTCCAAGACTTGTGCTCCACACGTTGAGTCGATCCCTAATACATTCAACTGCCGAAGATCAGACGACTTTTCTGGCTGAAAGCCTCATAGGATCGGAGAGCGAAAAATCGGGCAATCGTATCACAATAAGCCCAAGTGGACTCGATGTAAGTTGCCAGAGGGAAGAGGTGAAAACTGGCCGCTATTCCCAGGTTTCGACCAGCTCAGGTCCAGAAACTCGGCGAAGTTCTATACGAAGGAGGCGCTCTAGCGTCAAACAGAAATCGCTCGCCGAGTCGCTCCTCCAGATGTTCATTGAAAGCATACGCAGTTCTCCTTGTGTAGCCTGCATCGGATCTATTGCTAAAGGAACCCTGGGAGAAGCACTTTGCAATTCAAATGCAATGGTAAGGGAGCAGGAGCTATTCCAGAAGCTATTCTTAAGGTCGCATTTACAGCTCACTTGGATCTACTTCGACTCGTTCACGCAAGACCAGATTGTAGCTTCAAACGTCGAATTCGCAGCGTATACAGGCGGATTCCTCTTGAGGGACTTGAAGGATTCCATGAAAAGAGACGCTGAAATGTTGCGGAGTGAGGTTTCCCCGGTGCCCTCGGAGTCCTCCGAGGGCCGCTGCTTGTCCATTGGCTCGAAACCGACGCGCTACATCATCTTCTACGGCCATCGCAAGTTCTTCCAGCACTTTTCCTTCATCGGCTCGTTGTTCTCATCCGAGTCTTCCGATGCCATTCCTTACGCCTTCATCACGCTTCCCGACGGGAGCAATTTCTATGCAGCCTCTAATGTTCGTTTCGTCCTCTGCGTACCGGAGAGCGACGTAAGTTGGTTCGCCGAGGACGTTCCCTTAATCCTAGTTACTATTTCAGTTGTCCTTGATTGCAAATTGGCTATCTCGATACGATATACGGACGATCGTTATGGATTCGCGTGTTGATCGATCCGTTTTTGAAGTTTGGTCCGAGTTCAAAACCGACCTACGCACTTTCCTAAAGGATCCGGATTTTGAGAAGGCCGTCGTTGACTGCTTCGAAAAGATTTTGTTGCCTCTCTACGACTCTATCGCGAAAAAATCATATGCGGACCTCTACCTTTTCTTCGATTTGTGCAAAGAGGTTAGTTTTTTGTTAGAATTACGGGATGTCATGTTTCTATGCTTAGAGCATGCTGGAAGCACTTCCGTACGCGTTTCCCACCAATTGCTTTGAGCTGTTTCGATCTAAGCTTTGCTCTACTGCTGTGAACTGGCTGGTGCTGTTTTCTGATGCTCCCGATTCTCTGATTGATGCTAAGGTTATCGAATTTGTGGCTTCCGCTGACAGTGGAATCACGTTTTCAGCGAAGATTCCTAATGAAGTCACTAAATGGAAACTTTCTAAAATGGTTCTTAGTTTCAGTTTCGGGATCCGTTCGTGAATATAATATTTCAGGATTTCGGCCGCTGGGTTCGTTGGATCGACGAACCGATGATTCTATCCAATACCAAGAAAGACGTTCCTCTCAACGAAGTCTTTGTATGTGCTCAGTGTTGATCTGTTCACGATTCCCTTTTTCCAGATCTCTTATACTTGCGTAGATCGAATTATTTCGTATGCGCTTTTGCACTTTGTTGAGCGGAGGAAAGATCTTATCATCACCGGACCGCCGCTTTCTGGCAAAAGTACCATCCTCAGAGTAAAACAATTTGTCAGCACTGTTTATGCTGAGTGATCCGTTTTAGGAAATTGTAAATTATTTAGGAACGACCGAAGAAACCTACGAATTCCACTTTTTCTCGACTTTCGACCGCTCGAGCCTTGAACTCATGCAGAAGAAATTCTACGCTGTTATGCGATCGCTGAACCCGAATAAGCAGTCGGTAGGGTACTTGGAAAATTCTGGGATTGCGAGAGATTTTAGGTGCTGGTGATCGATGACGTTCGCTATGAAAACGCCCTTTTGCCTCTTTTGGAGATGTTTCTGGACCAAAATTTGGTGATGGAGAAAGGCGTCCCAATCAAGTGGAATGCCTCTGTTCAGGTAACTCAGCAGTGGACTTGCAAGCGAACATTTTTGAATTTAGCTAATCTTGGTTCTGGAAGAAGCAGAATTTGAAATTTGCAACAAACAAGAGATATTTGCGAACAAGGTCGCAGTCATCCCCGTGAAGCCAACGACTGACGCGGACGCGAGGTTTGTGCTGGAACAACTCTTTGAGTGGAATCTCACCGTGAAGTAGGTTTTGAAGTAGGATCGTTGATGGCTTTACTTGTCTTTTTAGGACGTTTTCATCGGAGTATCAATCTGTTCTGGGACCAATGGCGAATGCCTCCGTTTCCATGATCCGGTTTCTTAAGGTTCGGTGAGTCATTTTTCTTGTTTTTACTTTTTTCAGATGGATTTATGGCCTACGATGGTTCGTTTGGCCAAAGGGTTTATGTTCGCCTTCTCCGTTAATGTTCCCGACGTTGTTTCGATGGTGCGTTTGTGGTGCCACGAAGTTATTCGCGTGATGGTGGATCCTCTCCGGAGCAAAGCTAAAAAAGCGGTCCTGGATTTTTTGAGAAACGAACTTTCAAAAACCTTGAACACGCCAGTTTCCGCGTTGTTTGAATCACTGAACGGCCAGCGATATTGCGGAGGTCTGGAAGACATCCAAGATTCGAAAAACGTAAGTGGACGAAGGATAATTAGCAAGAAAAAAAATCTGTGTAGATACAGATTGCGGACTCAGCTGTCAGCCAGATCGAGCGTTTGAATTCGCTGCTCTACTCGGAGTTGATGACCGCGGACGCCATCGACGGATTGGGCTACAACGTTGTCACCAACAGGAGTTTGTTCAACCGCGTCGTAGAGAACATCATCTACGAAAGCTCCCGCAGCCGCAGCGACGCCAAAATTGACGTGACTGTTACTGAGTGAGTGGGTTTTATCTTTAGAAGTCTTCCCAACGCTTGTTTTGAGCTACGTGAGCGACCACTGCCAACGACTTATGCGAATCTGTCGGCAGAGCTCGGAACACGCCGCCTTGGTCGGCAACCGCGGCGTTTCACGGTCGGCGTGCACTCAGGTGACAAGTTATGGAATTTTCGGGCAGCCATTGTTTGCGCATTGGGATCTTTCTACCGTAGTAACCGCCGAGCGGAGCTGGAAAATGTCAATTGTTGAAGGCATCCAGCTAGTAGCGAAGTCGAACCACCCGATCATGGTCATAGTTAAATTGGACTCCAAGGTGAGATTTTACTTCTATCTATACCTAATCGCCTGGTTTCAGGAAGATCGCGGAGAAAATCTCACTAACTGCATTCGCACTTTGCAAAAATGGCTGCAGAAACCTGTGCTCGATGAACTGATTTCGGACAACACGATCCTATCTCTGGGTGAATCCATTCTGGAACACGAGAAACTGCTAACCTCGGCAATGCAGTCTTCAGGAACCCGACTTCCTGGGTATGATTCCATCCTTTTCTTTTTCGAACTGTCGTTTCAGCCAACGAGTTTCTTATCTCCTTCCTCTCGACGCCTTAAAGGAAGTCAGGATTCTTCGAAACACGCTGTCATCCAGAATTTCCGACTTCCTCCATTTCGTTTTCATCATCGACCTTGGACTCGAAAAACTTTTCAAGTGGTGCAGTGTAGATTACTATCAGGTTTGTATTTCAATCAATTGGAGTATTATGGGAACATTCAGCCGATCGATGCTTCCAAATTGGACGAAATGCTGTCGAAAATCATGGCAGAGGTGGAACTGGAAAATCCCGAGAAGGTAGCCAGCGTGTTAAGAGAGATGCACTCGATGGCGCTGAAGGTGCTCCGGGGAAGCAATAGCGTTTCAGTAAGCGCAAATCAGCTTTACGCGATCTTCGACCAATTCAAGAGTCTTTACAACCGGAAAAAAGCGTACTGATTCTCTATCCTGTGTGTCCTTTGATTGAATGAGGCGCTTTCAGGTTTTTGGAAAACAGGAAACATCTTCTTCGACTTTCGTTTCAAACACTGGCTCTTATTGGCACCCACGGACTACAAGGCGGAACGTTTTCGACTGAGGAACTTATGAAACAGTTGGAGGACAACGAGCTGAACGTTTTGATGATGAAACGGGATTTGAACATGACGAATGCCCACCTCGAGGATTTCGAAATGGTTCTTTTGCGGTCATTAAGATCCAAAATTGAATTACTGCTTTCAGAAGATTGGAATAGAAGAGAAATCTTTGGCTGAGTTGGAAGCAGAGTACAGGAAGAACCAGAGGAAGGTGGATGCTGCGCTGCGGGTAAACAACAGTTTTGTTTACGTTGTTTGGGGCGCTGTTGGTCCGTCGGCTAGAGCCTGTGTCTGCCGTCCTGGCGGCGCGGGTTCGAGCGCGGCCTCGAGCGTTGCCTTTTGGTGCTTGGCGCACGAGTTCAAACGTGAACTACAACATTGCTTCATACTACCTATTCTTTAGCAACCAACCCGCACCTTCATGTTGGCCTCGAAGGCCATTGAGGGACACTCGGCGGCACAGTACAAACGTTTTGCTGCACTTGCAAAACCTTCTCTTGCGGCCAAATACTCTGTGGAGGCGGTTCGTGTGCTTACCCAGCCTTCGTTTGTTCCGAGTAAGAGGATGGAACAAATCAATTCCAAACGTGAAACTTTTAGAACGGAACACTTTGGAGACGTGGGCTCAATCAAACGCTCTCTTGCGTTCACAAGATCTGCATAAATTGCTCATTGAGTTCAATATCAACTCTGTTATCGGCGAAACAATCAAGAAGCTGAAGAGATACACGGAAAACCGGGATTTCCGGATCTCCAAACTTGAATCAGAATCTCCCGTCGCTGCCCATCTTTGTCAATGGGTCTTTGCGGTCATAGATTTGATTACGTAAGTTTAATTCCTGTTTAAAGGTGTTTGCCCGATGAAGGAAGTTCTTGAATTTGAATCTTGCTGGCTTTCAGAGCTCGAGAATCAATTAAAGAAGAAGCGGAAACTGTGCAAGAGCTACAGAAACTGATCGGAGAAAAATCGATCAATTTTGACATTCTGAAGCTTGAGCAGCAGAGAGCGTCGGCTGCGAAGGAAGAACTCGAGGATCTAATCGAGCAAATGAACGAGCGCGTTGTCAATACGCGGAGAAATGTCGACTACCGTATTCGGAGTAAACAGATATCCGAAGCCTTGAACCATAAGGTCGTGGAATGGTTGGTTTTGTCTCGTTTTCAAGATTTTAAGATGGGATTTCAGGTGGAGAGAACAGGAAAGAAGAAGCGATGTGCAGCTTGAAACACTTATTGGAAACTGCGCTTTGATGGCGCTTTCGCGAGTGATTTGTCTTCCCGAGAAAATTGACATTTCGTTGGTATTTCGTTTTCTAGTTGAAGAGAATGTTCAGGTTTCTGTTCAGAGGATCGAGCTAGAATGCAAGAAGGTACTCTCGGGTGCAGGAGTCCTCTTTGAAAATCGAGTCGCCAAACGTCACTTTTACCTTCTAGAATACTTCCGGTTGGTTCTCTCCCAACATCTTACGAAGCGCTACAGCGACCTGGTTTCAGATCCGTTTCGCTGCAGTTCCGATGGCCTTTGGTCGTTGTGCAAAACGGAGACGTTTCTCTCTCGGGAATTGTTCGTGTGCTCTTCGGAAACTCCACGACGATCTCTTGGAACTACGCGAACCGAAAGAAAGTGATAACTATGGCACTGAAGAGCGGTGGGACTGTGGTCGTCGAAGACTTCGACGGTGTGGTCCCGAGAGATCTTCTCCCGGTGCTCGGCCGTGAGGTCGTCTTCGAAAACGATCAACCGCTAATGATGAATCCGTTCGGGTCGAAAACTCAAGTGCATGACGAGTTCAAGATTTTCTTTGAAACTCACCTCGAGCTAGAAGAAATTCCTGCAAAGGTGACAGACGAGGTTAGTGGGAGTGAACTGCGTGGAAAACCTTGTTGGAGAATTTTCACTTTGTTCCGTTTCTTGACCCTCATTTCCACGGTTCTCTTCAATTGGTTTCAGCTGCAAGTGGTGATTGTGAGTTCCGGCGACGACATTTCAAAGGAACATCAAAGGGACACATTCATCGACGAACACGAAAGGTTGGCCATTTACAGTAGTTCGGAGAAGGTGCTGAATACGGGGTTTAGATCCGAGAACATCTTTCTCTTCAAAACGCTCTCCGAATGCGGCGCCACGGAAATTCTGGACTCCAGCGAGATCTCTGATCAAATCTGCACTCATGCAAATCTGCTCGCATCATCGTTGTGAAGCAGAATTTACGTCAACTAGCGAAACTTTCGGCAGAATTGTCCTCCGAGAACTTTTAAACGTAGGTCCTCTTGTAATAACGAATCAACTATTTTTGATGTGTAAACAGCTCGTGGCTATTTTGAGACTATCTTGCTTTAAACCACATTCAAGAGAGCTGCAGCTTAGCTTTTAAGGCGCTTCTGACGCGCTGATTTCGAAATTATTTTGAGATCGGCTCTGTAGAGTTTTAAGAATATCTTTGACGCAAATGGTCAGATGCAACTTTGCGAGGGATTTCTAGTGGTCGTTCGATTTGTGGCGTTTTGGAAATGCGCTGCCTCCTAATATATAAAACGAATCCTGGCGGTTCATAAAAATGCTTTGGTTGTTTTTGCGATTTCCACTGTAAAAAGGGTGTCTTCAAAGCGCTTATGACGCGCACATTTTGAGAGTTTGTTGAGGATTCTATGAAGGTATTAAAAAAATTGTTTCAGACGAATCTTAGAAGGACCTTGTCGAACAACATCGAACAATTCGAGTGGATCTCATAAATGCATATTTCATCTTTTTATTTTGTATATGAAAACCCGTATAAATCGGAGCTGATTTTCGAAGATTTCTCAGGGGATTACCGCGAGAAGATTCATTGAAGAGCGACCCATCGTGAAGTGTTTCGCGTCCACGGTTATGGCCTCCTCGTAGGAAGGACAAGGGGAGCCACGGGCTTCTTCGTAATCTGAGAACGAAAAGCTAAGATTCAGCAATGGTCACATAATTTACCTGGAGGGTCATCGATGACGATTCGTGGAACGTTGGGAAATGAAGCGATCGTGGAGATGGAGGGAAGGTTGATTTGAGGAAGAGCGTTGCGGACGATGTGAGCCGGTTTCCAGTGGTCGTTGCCTTTGGAGAGGACCGGAGGCCGGAAGGAGGCGAAGCGGAGTACAACTCCGATAAGAAGCAGAACGATGAGAAAGGAGAGGCTGGCAAACGCGGAGTAAACCGGGAATTCTTGCATCGGAGCACAGAAGAACAATACGAAGAAGGCCCGAAAGCGGCGGTTTAAGAAGCGTACGCGCTCGAACGTGAAAGTATAAAATCTTTTTGTTGAGAGGATTGTGACGGAAGGGACAACATCCGATTTGAGATCTCGGAAAAACGCCTGCGAAGGAAGAAGCTTGGCTGAGAGGACGGAGAGATTCGTAGTGACGCGCGAATTTCCATTATGGGATGGAGTCGAGTGGAACACGTCAAATGTTTCGATGAGTTGCTTGGATCACTAAAATCCGTCCTGACCTGGTGTTTCATGACTGTTCCGCCCTCAACAGGATGATTCCACTTTCGTATCTTCCGCTGTCCTTGGCTACTTAACGATGCCCAATTTTGCCGATATAGGGAGTGAACCTTTTGGGCTAAAGGATCAGAAGAAGAGCTTCGGTCGTTGGTTTCTCAAACCGTCCGTTTACACCATTACAAATCTACGCGTTCACCTGTTCGCTATTTTCCGACCCGCGAGCTAGCAAACATTCCCAGTTAAAACTCTGATCGCTGAGTCTTATTTTTGGCTGTAAACAAGCCAAATTATCGTGTTTACAACAGCTGGGCAATAAACTTTGCCATCTTACAGTCAGCTTTTTTTGTCCCACATAAGCACTTGTGAGCGGCAAAGTTCGAGGTGCACTTTCCTTTTTCATCCTGGCAAAACAGGATTCCGGACGAGCTGGCGTCATTTGGAGTTGTCCTTCGCGAGAACCATTAGACTTTGCGGCAACAGTTGGCGCGCATGTGATCGTCTTTCGGGAGGTGGAAAACAGCGGCTGGCAGCAGGCGTTCGTCGTTTCCCACACCACATCACAGATCTCAAAAACAGCGTAAGTGTTCTCTGTCGTTTCTTCTCTCCAGCGATGACTTTTGAAAATCGTATCAAGGCTGTCGGTTCACGTGAAGTCGGTCGTTGGAACGACGGGGAACACCGGGAAGCACAGCGCAGGTCTTTTTTAGAAACAGGAAAGATCGACGGGCGCCTCGCGAGCGGTTTTTGTAGGTGAGACCAGTTGCGAGCAGCCCGAGATGACTGAGGACAAGTCCTCTTGCAATGAGTCTAGGCGAATTGAGATTGTCAGATGAATAGAGTGTGGGACAATTAAGGTTTCAGGCGAACCGTGTTGGTGGAAATGTTTATCTTTTGGGTTTCAGTCACTTAGAAACCTCTGAACAGTCTTAACTTCCCCCATCAATATGAGCTCCTGTTCACGTGAAATCGGGGCTGCCGGGAGCAAATATTTCGGCGAAAAGGGTGTCTTTGTCGTGATAAACCGTTCATGATGTCATTGATCGGCCCGTTTTTCGACAATCTGGGCATTACTCTTCATTCGCAAGCAAGAAATTGTAGGATTTGGTGTTGGCGAAGTTCAACTTTGTTGACCCGATCAAATTGTTTACGAAAAGTTTCGCGGAGCTTTTTTGTTTTCCGACTCGACTCGAGAAATTGGAATTGCGTTTTTGGTGTTTGCGGACTGTCGCGTTCTCGCTTTCCTCATTCCTCGGTCTGAACGCTCGGAATCCACTCACTCCGACGACGTTCAAAATAAAAACAATCCCTGGCACTCGCGCTCGTCGTCTGCGGCCTCCTCTCGCTCGCCACTCATCTCTGCGTCTTTCGTTCTTTGCGTTCTCCACATCGATTCGGGGTGTTCGATGCGCCGTTTCCTCGTCCACGTGAACGTCCTAATGGTTCACGTGTCACAGATCACAAAGAGCGGCGGTGGGAGGTCCGTCCTCGTCTCGCCCTCTCTTATATTCCCATCGGCGGTTCCCAGTCGCCGACTTCAGATCGTCACTTTCCAATGGCGCCGAATCTTTCCGAAAACCCCGCAAACGGCGTGGAAGCCGCGAAAAACGCTTTCCGCCAGCGTCAACTCTCGTTTCCGGCGGTCGAATCTTCAAAGGCGCTCGACTTTCGCCGAATTTTCAAGTGAGTTCCGTTTCGAACAGAGTGCGACGAACGTTTCGAGAATTGAAGTCGTGTTTTGTGCTGAGGGTTCAAGGGGCAGTTTTGGTTAATATCGGGATTTTTCAGGACGACCCAAACGATGGAACGGAGTGCACCGTCGTCGCTGATCAAGAAGTGCGTCTCCACAATTCGTCGACGCAACGCGACTTTGAATTCGGACTACAGCGAAGGAGAGCCGCAACCAACGGTGAGCGATAGAGGGTATTTTGTTCGAATTTGGACTCCAGGATTTTCAGATAAATCTTCCAAATGAAATACTGACGCAGATATTCACGAAGCTTGAAGGCGCCGATCTTAGAAACGCTCGCGCCGTGAACAGAAGTTGGCGTCGAGTGATCGATAACACGAAGTACGTCACCGATACGCTGGATTCTCGACCCGTGAGTCGCTTCGTGGTGCGATCGGCTGGAAAGGGCGCCGTGGAACTGCGCTGGTGTGTTTATGGAACCGCCAAGTCGGGATCATTGGTCCTTACCGCCCAGCAACTCCGGATTATTTCCCAAACGTCGCTCGCATTCAGCTTTCGACATTTCGAGATCCAGAGACTTATTTTCAAAGTAAGTGGACCGATTCGACGAAACGTTTTCTTGACATTGCTTGAATTTCAGAATGTCACATTGTCGAACAACCTCCTCGCGTTCTTCACGCGCCACTACGCGATTTCACGCAACTTTGCGCCGATTTCGCTGGTTTTCGAAAGCGTCGACGTTTCCCAGGTTTCGCAGTCGGGATTCGAGCAATTCTTCGCCCTGACCGCACCACATCTTGAAACCCTGCAGCTTCGCTCTCTGTCAGGACTCCGTTCCGAGTCCTTAAATGACCACTTGATGAGCTACTTGGATGCCTCCAAAATAAGGAGCATCGAGATCTCTTCGCCAAAGTTCGGCTTTACCTCGCGGCCGCGAATTCTTCGCGTCAGCGACGTTACCTTGGCTCGTTTGAGTGCTGAAGGCAATTTCCCGGCGTTGCATCTCGAGAGGTGCCAGATTACTTCGCTGATGCTGGCCCATTATACCGAGGTAAGACTCTCAGAGTCGAAACTCTTGACAATATCTGCTTGTTTCAGAACTATCTTAAAATGGCCGCCTTGAAGACTCTGGCCATTCAAAGCCAGCTGTGCACAATCCGGAAATGCCCTGCAGTGAATGGCGAAGTGTACGAGCGCGAGTGCAGGCGCCGGAGCCTTTCTTGCGAGGAACGCAAAGACAGCCAGTACAGCGTGCACACGGATGACGGAAATACCGAAGCGGTGAGTGGTCCGAGATGTTTCTCTTAGCTTATCTCTTGATCTCTTCAGGCATTCACCATAAGCCTAATCGCCGACGAACTCCCGCAGTATCCGGCACTGGGCAGCGTCCATTAGGTTTCTCTCTTACTTTCTCTCTCTTACGGGTCACCAGAGCTTTCTTTTTAGCGCACATCTGTGCTATCTATCGCTTACAGTGTCACTATTTATATGGAATAAATGTATGAATGGTTCAGCGAGGAAGCAAAGGGGCTGGGGCACCGGAGAATGGCTCCTCGGCGCAGCTGGATCACTTTGGCCGGTGTGGATGGGTTATGGCGGCGCTGCAGCGTTTTCGTGCAATTGGACCAAAGTTTGCTTGAGTTTACGAGGACGTTTTATTGTTTTTGTGAGGGCAAAAGTCGGAGTCGGCGCGGACTCGTTTTGTTTCTTAATGTTGGCGACGGCTGAGATCTTGAACCTCCTCTTCAGCTGCTTGCTGCAAGGCTCTAGCATAAAGTCCCAGCACTTTCTAGCCAAAACGTCAACAAGCAGTTCTGCTCGATTGTCAATTTTCTCTGCGTACCGCGGCGTGCTTGTTTTTATTTTCTAACAGTCTTGACCGCATAAATTTTGGTTATCAATTGCGCATATCTCTCTTTAAGGCCCAGTCATGCCCCGACCGGTCCTCAAAAACTTGGCTCTCCTCCTCGCTATCTTTTTTTCCACATGTCGTAAGTTTTCTTAAATTCCATTATCTTTCCTAATTAATTCACCTCCAGATTCCCAAAACACCCGATCCGAACAAGAACTTCAGCGATCCGCCTTTAATCTTCTTCTTATTGACCCAGATGGAAAAAATCCGATTCTGGACGCTCTGCAGGTAGTCTTAATCACTTCGTCAATCGAACTCTTTTTCTATCTCAGTTCTCTATTTTCAGGTCGTTCCCGGCATCTCTACCGTACCTCTAACGGTTGCTCGTTTTATCGCCTCGCGAGGACTCTCTCCGGTGGAAAAACTCAACCACATTCGAGTGGCCGTGGGCGATTCTCTCCCCTTATCCTCGAGATTAGGCACCTGGGGAACTTACTTCGATCTCGTCCGCCTTACGCTCGCCCCTAAAGCGGCCGAGTTCAGGGATTTGGTGGCCGAATGCGAAGGACCCAGAAGGCACCAGTGCAGATTGTTAGCTTTCCTCCGCGAGGCGGTGCAGTCCTCTCCGGGATATTCGTTCCGCGGATTGGTGTTCTCCGTTCGAAAAACTTTCGAATGCATCCAAGAAGACCCTTTGCTTCTTTGCCTTCGGCGAATCGAGTGCCCCCGTGGAGATTCTACTTCAGAACGACTCCTCGACGGATCTTTTTCCGTGGTGGACTTGAAGAATTTGGCCACTTTTGTAAGTCACGACATTAGGATATTTTCAGTATTCTTTGCTCTCTTAGGAACACATCTGTTCAGCGCACCTGGCCACTTCCTGCGTCTCTCAAGGACGGAACGGAGTGTTCCCCCTTCTCCGGGACCTCGACAACACTTTAAGATGTCCCATCGTCAAAAGAAGCGCTCGATCCGTGTTTCCGGACCTTCGGACCGAGATGGCTCATGTACTGACGGCAATGAAGAATAGGAGTGCGGCGGAAAAGGCTCTAAACGTGTCCAGTGTGCTCTCGGACTTTGTCGCCCGGAGGCAGCCGGACGCCGGGGAAATGTACCGAATCTTCGACATCTTCCAGGATGTTCTTATCGAGGCAAAATGGGTTTGTTTATCTCATTGTTCACGACCTATGTTTTTCTTACAGAATTCTCCGCCAACCTGCACCTTCCCGGAGACCTTCTTCGATAAGAATGGGGCTCTTCGCGTAGCCGAATCCGGACAGCACCACCTCGTTCGCCATCTTCAGGAGATCTGGCGCACAACGCGAGATTTCCAGCGTGTGGCTGCAACCCTTCGCCGTACTCGATTTGAGGACGCACCAATCGGACTGTGGGGCACTTTGGGAACAGTGATGAGAATCTGTTGATGTGTTTGAATCGAGGAAATGCATGGTTTATTCATCCAAGTTTCGGAAAAACTCCGGACCCACACGGAACTTCGCGTAGATGAAAGTGATCACAATTCCCGTTAAGATTAAGAGGACTCCAACGGCGATGTAGATCGCGCCTAAAAAGGGGTTCTTGCCACCCATCCATGAGAGGGTCGACAGGACCATTCGCATTCGTAGAAAAGTGATGTTTTTTGAAGGTTCGAAATTCCTGTCGACGGCGACCTGGAAATCGAACGTCAAACGGGAATACCAGAACCCTTCTGAATTACCCTATATCGTCCTCTACTCAACCCCAAATCTCCTTCGGTTTCTACGAATCCATACGGTTTCCGAAAGGAGTTATACGCGGAGTTTTTGGCCCAGATGACGTAGGGGGGATACTGAAAGAATGTGTTCAGCACACTGGCTTTCTCGAAAAAGTCGCATACAGAGAATCCTTTTTCGCAAAACCTGTAAGGTCCTTTTCGATTAGTCAAATTCAGTTCAGCCATTGTCTGGCATATGTTAGAATTCCTAAAATTATTGCTGAAAAAGAGGTCGGAGGGGTGGAGAAGAGCGTCGCTGCTGTCGTTAATCTTGATTTCCGTCTCCTTGCCTTCCTTCTCGAAAAACAGTCGAAAGCGGTCGTAGAACATTGTTTGGAAAGAGTAGCCGCATGGGACAAACCCTTTGTGCTCTTCTGTGTTCTTGAGACTGGTCCACCAGGAGGGTCTATGTACTGTACAACTATGAATATTCTGAAACTCGTTTTGTTTAAAGGAAAACTTGACCATCCCACTTCTAAATCTCCCATCAACTGTTCGTTGGGCTGCGAATTCATATAACAACGATGACTTTGATAAAAATTGTCGATTTCGTAGAACATGAAAACTCTTCCAATAAGGCTCTCTTCCAGTTCGAACTCAAAGTCGGTTACATCCGTGTGCGAGGAGTTCTTCTGAACAGGAAACTAAACGCCGGTTCGGTTTCGCGTCGCACTTACGTGATATTCGTACTTGAATTCTTGAACGCCGTTGGAAGTACAGACGAGCACAATTCCAAGCAACAAGAATAAGATTCCGATAGAGAAGACCGAGGAGAACACAAGGGAAGCATTGGGAGTTGGTGACTTCCCGGCGAGCCTCTGCTGGGCCAGATTGTCGGCCAGCCTGTGGGCATCAGTGAGGATTCGATCCCGCAGTTTGGCTAAAAAAGAGCCAATGAATCAATCGCGAAAACTCATCGGAAACCTTTTAAGCTACTCTTCAGCGGTGGCCCACATTGATCCGCTTCAAGAACGTTGCTTGCGAACACTTCCGCCGTGGACATTTCTTCCGTAAACTGAAGAAAACGTTGAATTCGTTGCGAATGTTGGATGAATCACTCGCGCGTGATTCGCTTGTTCCTGAAATACATAATTCCCATTCGAATCCAAAAAAGAAGGAAATAGAAAGAAACCAACATTCTGCGATCTTTCGCAATCGAGTAAAACTGAACCGACCTCACTCCAGTTCCCCACGTTGTTTCAAATCATTCTGTTTGACCTACCCCCGGAATTCAGGCTAAAGGATGCATTGCGTTCGAGCTTCTGGGGCTGATTTATCAATTTATCCGATTCCGTGCATTGACTACAAAGTACTTCTTGGGAAGTACGTGGCCATGACTAGGTGCGTGGATGAGGGTACGTATAAACAGAGGGTAGAAAGAGTCGGGTGCTTATGTTTTATGGATTATTGCTTCAGTCCGATAATTTGTCGGTTGGCTCAAATGGCGAAAGGCGGTTTGGTCGAGCAATGGCGATCCTCGGACCTGGAACGTCGGGAATGTTGGACGATGACGACGATGAGGAGCGATCCTTTATCGACAGCGAAGCGAATGCGGAACTGGGGCTCAGCGCATTCGAAGACGAACCTGCTTGGGACGTAAGAAGGTCATTTGCCTGAAAATCTCATCTGTGGAGTGCTTGCCGGCGTTGGCGTACCGCGTAAAATCGGACTGTTGCTGACGAAACCGGAGATACGAGTCCCTCCGAAGTGGTGATGGTCGCGGCCGGGGTTAAGGAACAGCCTCCGGAGCCTGCCGTGGGGTGTTGACAAACTGTGGGGGCTCCGCAACGCCAGCAGTTATTCCTCTCGTAGAGGACTACCGCGTGCATTGCCTCTTCGTAGATTCTGGCTTCGGGAAATTCGACCTTGATCGTTTTCTTCTCGGGGGCGTACACGATCGAGCAGCACGAAATCTACATTTGAGAAGAGAATCGTGCCGAAACAAATACATTCTTTCGCCTACCTCGGCTTTATTCACGCCGTTTTCATAAAATGTCCACTGGCAGATTTCCGGACTGTCCGCTCCAGTATCTGAAGTTCACTTTCAATCTTCTAAATAGGGCTACGTGGAAATACCTTTGACAAATAGGGCTCGTTCACTGAATTTCACTACAAGACGGTCGAACAGTTCCAAGTTCTTCATCAGATTGTCGTCGGACATTGGAGTGTAGGAATACTTGTTATTGTGGCGATTCAGCAAAAGTTTGATCAGAGGCTAAAATGATAACATTTAGATTCTGAGAGGTGTATCCACAAGCTTAAACGTAATGTTTCTCAAAGTTCCGACATGTTTGTTACCATGTTCAAAAGCTTCCGTTTACCTTCCGAGTCGCCGCAATAACCTGCTCTGCTTCCTTTCGGGTGGAAACCGTCGGCACCCTCCGCATCGAAATCAGCGCCAATTCATCATGAGTGCAGGTGAATGCATTCACCCAATCTTGGCACTGCGTTATGAGTTCCTAAAAATCCAGGTTATCGTCATTATTGCCAAAAACGAACCTGGAGAAGGTAATATTTCGCCTCCGCTAAGATTTCGCGTACTTCGTGGAGTGAATCTGGCAGAGGAATAGTTCCGTCGCGGAGAAAATTCAGGATAGCGGGAAAATGCTTCCCACTTCGGTCAATAAGCACAAATCCGTCTGAATCGGTCATCACATCCAGACGCCCCGAGAACATCGCGCGCAGCATAGAATCGTACTTGACGAGAGTTCCCACAGTCGTGTGGAACAGCGATCCGCCAACATTCAGCTTCACGTAATGGGACGGAGATCCCCGCACCAGGGAACGACCATCTGAGTCGTCGGAAGGTGCCGCTGGAGGGAGCTCTGACCTCTCCTCCATTCGATCTGCAAATAGCAAATCCTGGAAATTCGACTCGAAGGGAATAAGGGCCGACGATTATCGATTGGAACGCCGCAGTATTCGATAGCGGACCAAACCGCCGTTCGCTCGTGCCGTTCAGGAGTCACAACACTTCATTTAATAAACAATCAACAATAAAATTGGCATAAAGAATTGACGAGTCAGATCATAAAATTCGATCAAAAGTTGGAAAGAGTGAGCACATCAATAAATATGGGCACCAAGGCACCCACCATA
>KN166378.1:55445-66685 GCA_000757745.1 Steinernema scapterisci
ATTTCTTCGCGGATCCTGAAGATTTGTCGCTAGCGTTTCCTTCGTCTTCGGCGCTGTCCGTGGCGGCCTTGGAAACGTGCTCAAATTCTTCCTGGGAGTTGCGACTTGAACCAGTGTCGCCGGCGGCCTCTTCTTCAGCAATTTCTTCTTCGTCATCGTCGCCGACAAGACGAGGAATCTAGAAACCAGAAGTTTACTCGCTCAAATGGTCGAAACCTACCTCTTCTTCCCCCACATCCTCTTGAGGCTCGTCAGTCTTCTTAAAATCGGCCGGAACCGGAGAAGATTTACGTCCAAAGCAGAAGATCGAGAGACCAATGACAGGAATGAGGACAACGAGGACGTACACAGCCCAAAGCCAAGGTCGTTCTTCGGTGGCCTCCACCAGGTCACTGAAGATACCCTTCGATGGGTTGGAATAGGATTCAAATGCCTTTTCTTGGGCAACCTTAACGTCGAACGTTTGCCGGGCGTAGTCAGCGGCAACTTCTTCATTATCAGCGACAAGAATGTTGTCGAAGACGATGCCGTTGCTCATGGTCCAGAGCTCGATGCCAACGGCAGAGATGGGTTCCAGCTGGCTGAACGGCTGAGGCTCAAAGAAATGAGGGTTGTCGATGATGCGGGGCTCCCATTTTCCCTTATAGTCGGGATTCTTGATCTTACGCGGCTTCCATTTGCCCTTGTAGAGGGGGTTAGCGACCATAGGTTTCTTCCAGGTTCCACATCCACTACGGCCTTCGCACTTGGGGTTAGCGACGACCGCAGCTTCCCATTCGCCGTCCATCTCGTTATCCCAGTCTTCGGGTTTCTTAGCCTCAGGATCAGGGATCAACTCGGACTCTTCTTCAAGCCAGTCGTCAGGCTTTGTGGCGCTTTCATCAACAATTTCCTTGGGCTGGCTTTCATCCCAGTCCTCGGGTTTCTTATCTTCGGGATCAACAATCATTTCGCGGTCGTCCCAGTCCGAGGGCTTTGAATCGGTGGGGTCAGCGATCTGCTTAGGAGGAGTAATCGCAGGTTCGACGTTCTAAAGAATCTTACACATACATTTCGTTTTGCGCAATATTCAAATACCGAGAGAAGCGATCCGCTCATGATCGCGTAGTTGTCCACGGATACGGTGAAGGTTTCATCTGGACGGATAACCAAGGTATAGAGATGAGTCGCGTGGTCATCAAAGTACTTGGAAACACCTCCAGTGGGCTGCGCGGCGTGGTGTTCCTGAAAAGTGGCATGCACAAATCGTCTTTAGGATCAGCAATCTTACATAAGTAGTCTTGTTGATGGGGTTGGTGAAACGAACAATCAGATGCACCTTGGCAGAGGCACCACACTTATCGGGCCCGAACATAATTGTGTAGGGGGTCTTGTCATTGAAGCTTCCGATGGTCTTCTCAGCTCCAATTGAAAGCAGTTTAAGGTATCCACCACCGCATTCTTGACCTTCCTGGTATTTCACTTCGTACTGTACAACGAGAGGCTTGCTCTCGCTGAAGTAGAAAGGCTTGGAGAACTTTGAAGCGATAGCGTGGTGCTTGGCCCTCGACTGGACGACCAGACCATTATCGCCTTCAATTACAATTTTCTGGGGAGCTCCAACAGCCCATTCTCCGTCGTACTTCGAAATCGCTTCTTCGACTCCTTCCTTCTTCGCTGTCGACTTGAGCCATTTCTTCCCAAGTACACTCTTCTCGGCGAAATCTTCAACCAGGTAAACTCCTTCAGTGGCGATTTTAGCGGACGAAAACTTCAGAGGAATGAATTCCTTCTCCGCGTCCTCGTCAACGGCGAAAACGCACGAGACGGCAATAAATGCCAACAACCAGAATGGTTGTCTGAGGTTCATACTGAAAATAGAGCAGAAATGTACATCAGTTCCGAGAAGTGGAGAAAACTTGATCCCCGATCAACAGCAAAGCTACCGCAACAAAGTAACACACCGACTTTGCCCGACAATGAATGTAGCAACAAACGTTTGAGTATCTGAATATCGCGAATGGAGTCAGCGAACACGGAACAACCGCAACTACACGAAGTAGCGGAGCGTGGTTATGTTACGGAACTGGAGAGCGAAGAACACGTAAATCGATTTTTGAAGCACGTTAATCCGAATCGAGTTACGAGAGCACGGAGAGGCTCACTCGCAGCCTGGAACCCAGATCGTCCGGTCGGCGAGTGACTATGGGACGAGACTGCGGCGGCCGGAAATCGTCTGAAAACGACGCTTGTTCTGGAAGCAATGTGTCAGAAACAGGTGAATCGCGGTGAGACCCGAAGTGGCCGTCACGATGCAGACAAAAATCGACTTTGTCTGGCGTTCCCGTTCCAGACGTTCGGAGGCGAAGAAGACGGTCGGTTGTGGCCCAGGCAGACTTGTGTTGCGAGACGAGACAGCCTGCTTGAGTTTTGAAGTCTAAGGAGGTCTGGGTGTAGCGAGGGAAGAGGAGGAACCGTTGAAGAGAAAAATCAGAATCTGGGAAGGATGGGATTTCCACAAGAGAGTTGACGAGTGGTGCAGTGGAGAAAAAGGATGAGTTGGAGAAGAGATAAAGGACGAATTTACTGCATCCGTGAGAATTTATGCCTGGGGAGTTACGGCAAGAAATATTCTGGAAATCAAACTTCGATTCTCTCATCATTTGCTGTTTTCAGCTCCAACACCAAATACTAAAATCGCGAAGGTTTGAATTCTCGTCACATTCCGAGGACTGTTGGGTCCTGTTTGATAATTCAAACATACAGGCCACTCTAAAACAACGCCATTGAGTTTTCAATCTGGTAGAAACTCTGGTTTATTGGCACGAGGTCTCCATTCAGCCGTTCCGAGGACCCACTTCCGGTTTCAACAAAAGTTCAAATTCTTGACGTATATTTTCTGGCTTGACTTTTTATCCATGACGAAGATCCCAAAGTGGTAAAGGTCGATGTAAAGATAAACAATAAGCAAGGAGGAACTCCGGTGGCGCTCATTGTTTCGAGGCTTTTTGAAGCGGTTTTTTTTCTTTCTTTGCTGGCTGATTGGTGGTTCTTCCTGGTTGCGTCCAGCGAATGCCAGATAAAAGGAGGTCGGAGTGTCCTCAGGACTCTTTTGTAGATTACGAAAAACGGCGTTCACGAATCGTTTTCTTGTTTTTAGCCTTCCTTTGCTTGGTAAATGATTTCGATTTGTTCTTTTTCAGAAACCAATCTAGAGCCAAGCTTTCCCACTACAATAGTTCCTCGTCTTTTCAGTGAGTCATTCGCGTGTTCTGAACCTATAATCTCCGATGAACAGATGAACAAGTTCTTCTTGCCCCTTTGTGCACTCGCCTTTCTTGTTGCACGTGCCTGTCTGGGTGATCCACAAACCAAACATTCATTCGCCGTACTGCGATTAGTGAACTTTGGTGAAATAAGTGCTGCTGAACACATTACCAATATATGAATAACGCTGATCTTGAACATTGCAGTCACATCCTGATTGATTCTACCGTTGACCCTTTTGCTCATTTTTGTGCTGTGAGCAGGTCGACGTCCAGGATTTCGTGTTAGTTCAAAAATTAATTTCCAACGTACAGCCACAACTTCTTCGGAAAGTTCTTATTCCATTTTATCTCCCATCCGGCTGTATAACCAAACCCTTCACAGAGTAGGCTTCGCTCTTGTGTTCCTGCTGGAAACTTGAAAGAGGATGTTTCCATCAGAGTACAAAAAGGGTTCCTCCGGAGCTCCGCTCTCGGCCCTTATCGGCCGCGCCACCGGAGAACAATCGATTCTTTTTATCGCGATCGCTTTCCTGCTTCCTCTCCTGGCTTCTTCTTCCTTGCACCTTCTCCGCTTCGAACATGTTGGTTTATTCGGGGAGCATTTCCAACCTGTTTCCGACAGATTCACTCACTTCTGACGTCACCTTATCCGGACAGGCTCGCGTCACTCCCTCCATCTTCGTGTTTTCTGAATAGCCCTGGAACAGAGTCAGAACCAAGCGAGGTTCAAGTCTTTGATATTTGAATTCCTCACAGTGACGAATTAGTGCTTGTGCGCCGATAAAAGAACGCGAGAATCCACAGTTTGGGAGGACAGCAAACAGTAACTGGCGAGAAGTTGCGTTGTTTTGGCGCACGAGCCGTTGATCGAAGGTTATCTTTAAGGATGTTTACGGTTGCCTATTTGCTTTATTGTGCAAACGTTGTCGAGTGCTGATTTCCGAGGAATTCATATGCAGGTTTGGAGGGCCTCTTTCATGTATTTCGATTGTTTCAGTTGTGGGAAGAAAGGGACGCATCTGTGTTCAAGAAGGACCCGAACACCTCCGTGTTTATATTTTCATTTCATGTTTTTGAGTTTCCATTAGCTCGATGGTGCATTCAGGAATTCTGAACTGCTCAGCCGGAAAACACTCCTGCTTGCATCCAACGGCTGCGGTCATTCCAAAACAAGCTGCAATCATCAATTTACAGCTTCGCAGATTTGGGTGCATCGTTCACGGGAAAACTGAGTTGTGTGCGTAGATCAGTCCGACTTTGTTTGGCGATTAAAAGAATCGTTGTGGAATTTCCCTTGAAGGCTTGTAGAGTGTCCCAGTCGATTTCTTCCAAAGTCCCGAGCACTTTCGGATCCTGCATTCCCACTCCGTTTTCCCTAGCTCATCATAATTCCATTCCTTTTCACGCAGCAAACTCTTAAATCACCTCCGCCACGGCGATAACGTTTTTTGGCAGTTCGATCGATCAGCTGCCCACATAAATCTCGCCCTGCATCCGTAAAGATAAATATTTGCCCGACGGTTCCAACTTTCTGCAACTTCTGTCCTCCCCCGACTTCCATCTCCTGCATTCTGTGATCAAGTCGATCTCGCCCGAGCGCGCCTGGCATGTAAACCGACTCACTCCCCCACTTAATCGGCTTTCCGGAGGGTGGCGAACCTCCAAATCGCCGCCACACCCGCTCTTTCCCAAACATCCCCAAAGTTGCCTCTCGTGCTTCCCCTTCGGCCGCGCTCCACTCGTCTTCGCGCTCATCACCAGCCGCGAAAGGCTCCTGCGGCCCTCGGAGAAGCCAGCTGCTTGTTTATTTTTTTATCGCCATTCAAATATTTTCCTTTCCAACGTTTTTGAGCATGTTTGGCGTTTGTGGTTTGATCGCGGTACCGTAATCCCCCTCGTAAGCGTCGCCCGGTAATCTCGGGTAGCCCTGGCTTCGCACCAATGATCATGGCCGGCCAGGAGAACAGTCTGGTGCTCAACAGTCCAATGTGCAAATCGAATTCAACAATGAAATCAACTTTTTTCCCAAACTTTTACATAACACACTAAAACAAATGGGGTTTGATTTTGGTTCGCTTTTCGTATTTTCAAAACGTTAAATTTGAAAGAAACTGTTTTCTTATTCATGAGAACGCAACGTCACTTTTCGACTTTCCTTGTTTAAACAACAATAAGAACGAATCTTCTAAAACGTCGCCTGCACCCGACCAACGGTGTGAATTAACTCGATTTCATGATTATACGCTTACATCTTTTTACCCAAAAGACCGAAATTTATTAATCTTGCCATTTTGTTCCCCCCGCCTGTTGTTTTCCTCCGCATTTCTTGTTTTTGGTGGAAACCACGTCCGCCGAGTTCTGATTGATGGCAACCTCATCGACGCATGGATGACCGCATCGCGCGTTGTTTCGGCTTTTGTTGAGACCTCTTGGACCAAAAACTCATTCTAATAAACTTGAGGCCGAGCGAGAGAATACCTGAAGACGAAGCATTTCATTTGGCTTTTATGAGATCGTGGCTTCCTTTGGCTTTTACACTCAAAATCTCAGTTCCACGCTCACCTCCAACTATTTATTATTCAAAACAATCCTTATCCACAACCTGTTTTCTCTCGTCCAGCTCATACATACCGTATTCCATTTACTGAAATACGTCACTGTGGCGGCTCTGATCACAGTCAATCTCACTATTTCTATATTCTCCGATAAGCTGTTTCTGATTGCCACAAAGAAATTGCTGCAGACGTGTTTACTTAACCTTCTTAGAAGTGCTTGCTACAGACTAGTGGTGTGTGCGGCAATTGAGTTAAACTTTACTTCTAAGACTTGGTCTGAAGAAACAATGGAAGAATTCGATTCAGTTGGCAACGTTCGAATGGGAAACCTTGCGTGACCCAAGGAGCGCTCGAGTGAACAGTTACTGGGATTAAAATGTCCCTGATCTTGGTGTCGGCGGTGATCTGTCTGCCCTAAGCCGTTTTTTGGGCTTCTTACGTAGGTAGCCGATATGTAGCAAAGGTTCCGAGAGCTTATCGA
Source organism: Steinernema scapterisci (assembly GCA_000757745.1). NCBI lineage: Eukaryota > Metazoa > Nematoda > Chromadorea > Rhabditida > Steinernematidae > Steinernema > Steinernema scapterisci. The sequence goes on from KN166378.1 coordinate 61,730, forward strand.
CCGGCTTTTCGGTGGCGAATCCGCTGCACGATCGACTGCTTATCACCAAAGCCTTATCGAATGAATACAAAAGCGGCGAATCGGAAGCATGCGACAAATTTGCGCGTTTCAGTTGTTCGTTTGTGTTGGGAAGAGGCGTCGTGCGAAGCGCGGACGAGTGACGACCGATCAAAACTCAGTTTTGATAACCCCTAAAGGGCATAAGACTTCGCAGGACCTCTGACGTACATCAGCCGCAATATCTGCCTCCGCGTGACTTCCATGGATGCAGAAAGAATTTAAGAAATGTGGCGTTTTGCTTGGGAAGTAAGGAGAGTCGTCTTTTGGGATTTGTTGCAAAGAGAGAGATGACCGAGTTCGCGGTTTCTCATTGGATGGATACGGTATTACCCTGAACTTGTCCCATTTCAGATGGTGAATGCCGCCGCACTAGCCGCGTTGGCAATACTCGCGACGGCGGCAGCCTCCAACGTCACAACACAAAACGGCGACGAGGCTTGCAGTGTTCAATTCCAGAACTACAAAGACGGTCAGTTCTTTTAGAAGTCCCCGTTCCGAATATATTGTCTTGCAGATTGCGCCTACGTGCAGGCTAACAACGACGCCTGTGAAGGTGGCGGCTACCTTCTCTGGACCACCTACGTAATCTGCCAGCCGAGTTCCCTGGAACGCGGCTTCACGATCTTCGGCGCGGTTCTGTTTCTCGCGTTCCTGTTTCTGCTGATCACCGCGGCCGCCGACGACTTCTTCTCCACGAACGTCTCAGCTATCATCGACCACCTCAAGATCTCGCAGAACATCGCCGGGGTCACGTTTATGGCCTTCGGAAATGGCGCCCCTGACATTTTCAGCTCTCTCGCCTCCGTCATCTCCGTGAAGCAACCCAAAGCGGGACTCGCCGTCGGAGAACTTCTCGGAGGCGGAATCTTTGTCACGACCATCGTGGTGGCTTCGATTGTCCTAGCGCGGCCTTTCCACGTCATGCGCAGACCCATAATGCGGGATATTGTGTTCTATCTGGCCGCTGTTGCTTGGACGATTTTCGTGTTTTTGTACGGGGAGGGGAAGCAGATGCTGATTTGGGAGCCGATCGGGTTCATCGTGATCTACATTATCTACGCCCTCACAGTAATCATCGGTCGCTTCGTGAGACAGCGTTCGAGGCGCAAGGAGAAGCTGGAGCGAAGAAGGAGGTCCATCTATCCTAGTCGTGAGTCGTTTGAAACCGAGTTTATTCCTTTTACTGATGAACAGTTGGAACTTGTTGATGTTGAACCGCTTAGCCGAACATATGACTTTTCCCGCAACGAAAATTTATTTTTACGTTCGCATGCATCTTAGGGATTTCAAAAGGAACTAAACTTGCTATGTTTCAGAGATTACGTCGATCGCCGTGATGGAAACGGAGAAGAACGAGAAGGATTACGGTACCATGTCGACCAAAGGCGCCCCAACGATCATTCTGGAATCCAGCGAATCCGTAATCCGGAGTCGCGAGCAGTCAGGGATGGATATCGACAGTGTGGTGGAGAACGGAAAGTTCTTCATGCGGGAAGACGACGACGAAGACTCGCCGAGAAGCCCCGAAGAAGATACCACGTCCACGGATTCTTCCCTTGTTTACGTCACTCACGACCACAACGTCCTCGCCGTCAGCGACGTAAAGGCGTCCGCAGCCCATAGTAAGTTCGGCCTGGTATTTCTCGTTTTGACGCGCTTTTAATTTAGTTCCTCAACTGCCGCCTCCACCAGAAGTGGACATCACGTGGCACGGAGTTCTCCGCGATTCTCTGAAACACTTGAATCCCATCGATTCCGAAGAGTTCGCTGACGCCTCTATCCTGGGCAAATCGTTCCAGATCGTTAAAGTGCGTTTTCCCTTTGGCGCAGTTTTTTGGAGATTGTGGGAAGATTAGGGTCTTTGACAGCACGATAAACCGATCGCCGTCCAGCGACGTCATTCGGTAAATTGCTGTTTTGGGTAAATTATAGCTTTCGGTTTTTGTGGATACGTTAGCGATTTGATTGGAGATGATAGCACAGAAAAGAGGAAATAAGGTTGGGTATCTTTTCAGGCTCCGATTATGTTCATCCTGAAATGCTCCACGCCTCTTGCGGAATCGTCCTGGTCGAAACCAATCGCCGTTCTACACAGTTTCGCGGGTCCAATTTTCCTAGTTTTCGCATTTCAATGTGAGTTTTTCGTATCGAGTTTCATGCTCATTTTGCCATTTCCAGTGGCTGGAAAGGCTCCAGTGGCCGGAATCGGGATTTGGGCCTACGCTCTGATGGTGTCCGCCGTGATCGCCGCGCTGCTCGTTGTTTTTACGGAATTCGGAAAAACTCCCAAATACTACAAGGTATTATTGTTCGTTTTAGGCTTCGAGTTTCGACTATTTCTCTTCAGCAATTCGCCTGCTACGCCGGCTTCATTATGTCAGTCGCGTGGATCTACGCGGTTTCCTCGGAAGTCGTCGACGTAGTCAACATGATCGGGATCATGTCCGGCATTAGCCACGAAGTTCTCGGGCTCACGATCCTAGCGTGGAGCAACTCGATTGGAGATCTGATCGCCGACATCTCGGTGGCGCGGCAAGGATTCCCACGAATGGCCATTTCCGCTGCAATCGGAGGGCCCTGCTTTAGTAAACGGCTTCCTTCGGTGTTCTCACCCTGAAATCTATTTTCAGATCTTCTCATCGGCTTCGGATTCCCTTTCCTCATCGCCTGTGCCCAAGGCAAGGATGTTTCGGTATGCGACCTTTACCGGCGTTCTTCGCTGTATCTGACCGCTTTTAGATCGATCTGGACACTGTGAAGAAGATGATGCTGATTTTCCTCTCGCTCTCGCTGCTTGCCTCCCTTGTCCTGCTCCCACTCCAGAGGTTTAACGCTCGAAGGCCGTACGCCCTGGCCCTAATCGCCCTCTACGTCATTTTCCTTGTTCTCGTCGTCTTGGCCGAACTCAAAGTTTACTCCTTCTAGTCCTCCGCGTTCTCGTTTTATCGCTCACGGGTATCTGCGTCTTTGTACATATGTTTCCAAGTTCTTCTTCTCCGTGTTTCCCATCGCGTTTCTGGTCGGGAGTGCCTTCGAATGATCGATTTCGTTGAATCGGGTATTCGCATCTGTTGTAAATAGGATACTGTATTTACTCTTCAAGGGTGCATGTAAATGAGATTACGGTGAACTGAGGAATAAACAGGTTTTCATATTGCGGGTTCGGGAAACCAGAAAAAGAGCCCATAATGGAAGTCGTTTGCGGACGGAGTGAAAGGCGATGGGCAGCCTTCAGCGGACCGCGGTTGAGAAACGAAAGAGGGACCGTTGCAGAATTTGCAGAAGGGTGAAAAAAACGAAGGACAGCTCTTGAGAGACAGGCGACATTGAACTGTGGTCGACGAAAGGACGTAGGGAACGGAGAATGATTGGGCATGAAAACAGCGGATTGGGAGAAGTTGTAAACCGGGATCCCATGGAGTCTCGGTGTTTTTCAGTTTGTGTAAGTGCACCGGAGCTGAGATCGGATTCGCTTGCAAGGGGAAACACAAATCGCTTGTTCAAAAATCGTGTGCGAAGAACTCAACCAAACTTTTGAGCCCCGCGAATTCGTTTCCATCGGCCTCGTACGGTCCTCAGAGGAAAACCACAAACCCTGCCGCCGAATTCTCGTCGCGCCGTCGCCTTTTTCTGCCCGTTTGCATAGTTTAGTTTAATTAAACAAATTGGTTCAAGGCTGAATGAACGCGCATCCATCAAACGCAGTACTCGTTTCTCGACTGGGGCCGTCAACCCACTCTCGCCAATGGCGAGAGTGTGGGTGTCGAGTCGCCACCCACACTGTTCCCCGCGGTCAAAGGAAAAGTGAAACCGAAAGAACGCGACTAATCGCCGATTCGATCAAAAACAAACACCGCAAAAAGTGTAAATCGACACAAACGACCTTGACTTGTGTTCCTGGAAAAGGTCTGGAAGAACAGAGGTTCGGGACGTTAAGACATCAAAGGAACTGGCGGATACCGTAACCCTTTCGAAGAGTCGAAGAATCTGCTGTCGCTATTAAACCAGATAATTCAACGATTGTTTTGCGGCGGCGGCGTCGAAAGCGAACCCCGACCGGAGAACGGCGAAACGCAGCCCAAGGAAGCGAAAGTGTCGTTGACCCTAATTGGCGACGAAAAACGCCGCCCGGAATTCAGTCGAAAGTGCCGACTTCGGCGGCCGGCGGTTGGCTCCTGGGTTAAGGTAAATGAGGAAAAGGCTGAATGGACCTAGTTGAGATTTATGGAAAGAACGATGGAAACTTGTCGCGATTTCTTAGGTCGGAGCTCCTGTTATATCTATCTGCATGAATATTCGTGATTTTTCTCAAATATTTATTTTCCACCTGTTTCACCTTTTGCATCCAAATAATTTGTGCAGCCCAAAATCGGAGAGAACTCATCTCCACACACTTTCTCTTCACAGCCTTTTTGGACAACTCAAACGGCGTTCCATCTCTATTAACTGTCTTCCTCTTCCTCTCCCCGGCTCTCTCAAGGCCTTTCCTCAATCAAGGCTCAGTTCGCTAAACCGATCATTAAAGCCGTCGAAACTGCACATTTTCTCCGCCGCCCCTCCCTCCTCCATGCGCCTCCTCCCCGTTCTCCGCTTTCTAATCTTTTCTACCGTCTTCGCGCACTGTTTTATGTGGCAGAAGCAGGCGAATCGCTTTTGAAACTCCGTTTACGATCTTGTTTTATCGGCTCCTAAACCTGGACTCCTCTTCAGATTCTCTTTTCCCTTCGAGTCGAGAACTCCTCTCGCGGTTTGCCGACTCGAATGGACCGCGGTCCCATGCTGATGCGGCTGATGGCCGCGTTGGCCATTACAGTAACCCTGGTGACCCCCACGAAGGCGCTGACGAAGAACTTCGTAAACCAGTCGATGCCGGAGCTGCGCCCTATGTTCGTGGTC
>KN166379.1:1156-29442 GCA_000757745.1 Steinernema scapterisci
TGACCTGAAACATGAAGAGTGAGGACTATCAACTACCCACCTATCCGTCCTAATTTCGATGCCTCCCTAAACCCATTGACAGCTCTAACTCCGATCTAAGCCTAGCTCAAGCGTCAGACTTACCTGTAGCAAATAGAGCATCCACTCTCCTTTGGTTCAGGATCTTCTCATCTTCCTGGGCTTCATAGAGGTAGAACAGCGTCTCCGCTTTTGAAAACAACAGCCGGTATTGGGCATACAATCTGCAGGCTTGCAGAAAGAGGAAGCGAAGAGCGAGGCGGTCAGAGAGGATCAGAAGACCTGATAGCGCCGAAACTTGGAGATCAAAAGGAGCTTCGGGAGAATTCCTTCTGAAACTTGCGAAGTCCGTTTGCGCTCACATCTAAAAGTTGGATTATCAGTATTTTATTCGAGCTGTATAGGATGAAACTGATGCTCAACGCGCTCAAGCCTCCATTTCAGCAAGCCGGATCCGTCCTATTCCAGCTAACAGCACCCGTCTTCGCAACTCAAAGTACCGTTCACAAGCATCAATCACTTGAAGTCGGGAACGGTGGACGATGTGCCATTTGAGTATTCATGAACGTCCCTGAAGCATAGCTACCGAATGTGGACAAAACGAAAGGAAAACTCACGTTCGACCAAAGAACAAGGGAGCCACAGAGATCAGAAAAGCCCACCACATGACGCCGGAACGTGGGGAGGTAATCACCGGGAGCAGCCGTCTCGGTCAGTGCCCTTTCTGGAAACCTACCCCTCTGAGCAGTTGTGGGCGTATCTACAAAACTTCAATATCAGATAGGTATCGTTGGGACGAACTCACGTTTCACCGCAGGATTAGAGCAAAGAGATGCTCACCGTCTTCTCTCTTTTGGTCTCCTTCATTATAAGGATTTGATATTCGGAAGAATCTTCATGGAGAGCTTGATCCTTTCTGCCAAGGTGTATTCAGGAACGCGCAGACTGAAAAAAGTCAAAAGTTCCTAATAACAAGCTTATCTGTAGCGAGTAGAGGATCCATAATTGCTTGGTTCAGGATCTTCTCAAGGCCTTCATAGAAATAAAGTGTTTTTGCTTCCAAAAACAACGTCCTCTTCTTGTCGTCGTGGTAGTCCGTCGTGTAGTGCTCTGAAAGTGATACATAAGTAAGTGAATATAGCACCTGCCTGTTGGGACAACGTGGGGAAGACGCACAGCGGCCAAAGCGACGAGGAGGACCGACCGCACGGCGTTGAAGTCGTGGGACGAATGGCCGGCTGAGATCTCCAGACAGGTTTTGTCTGATGGAGCTGGACACGCACCTTCATTCCGGACGATTCGCTAGATATGAGCGGTCGGTCCTCTGAGCGATCGGGTTTCGTTTGAAAGTGATCGTTTCCGTTCAGGATCACATCTAAAAGTTGGATTTTCGGTATTTGATTCGGCAGCTGGGTCACCCGACTCGGGTGGAGATTGGATAAGACCTCTGCATGGTATTTCCCTCCGGAGCCTTCATCGATGCTCTGGTTCGGGTTCAGGGGGACAGCCGATAAGCTTCTTTCCCTTCCACTGTTCACTCGCGCTGAAAATGGAAGAACTCATTGCTGTCAGGAAATGGCAACTTACAACTCACAAGGATGCAACATTCACCTTACCTATAGCGAGCAGAGAGCATCCATCCTCGGTTGGTTCAGGATCTTCTCATCTTTTTGGGTTTTATAGTAAAGAACGCCTCCGCTTCCGAAAACAACAGCCGATAAGTAGGACATACGATCTGTAGGTATGAACAATGTGGGGGAGGCGAAGAGCGAGACGGCCAAAGAGATCAAAAGACCTGATGGCGCCGAAACTTGGAGAGCTAAAGGTCTCTGTTTCCGTTTGGTATCACATCTAAAAGTTAAATTTTCAGCATTTCATTCGGCTGTCGGATAGAAATGATTACCTGCGTGCTCGATCATCACTTTCAGCAAGCCCGGTCCGTCCAATTCCAGCTCACAGCACCAGTCTTCACTAATCAGAGTATCGTTCACTAGCGTGGAGCTCTTGAAGTCCATAACGGTCGATAATGTGCCATTCGAGTATCTATGGGCGTCCCTAAAACATAGCTACAGAATGTCGACAAATCGAGAGGGAAACTTACGTTCTTCAGCGACAAAGAGTGTTGCTTCATTTGCACCGTCTCCGAAGAAGTAGACGTGTGTTGGCGTCCGAAAACCAGCATCATCTTCTCGTCTGTGTGCCAATTCGAGTTTTTGTAGACCTTGCACATTCGAAGATTTTCAGAAATGGCCGCCGAAAACTTCGACTTCACATCCTGGTTTGATTCCGAACCTCGGGATTCACCCTTCTTGCCTTCGCCGTCGGGTTCCATGAAGCAGTCAACCAGCTGTGTTCAATTCCAGTCCTTACCAAAGCTGTAATAGACATAATTGCATAGCTCCTGACGTGATCAGCCAACTTACCACTTGTCGGGAGAGAACTCCAGGAACCCTTAGACGGTGCTACCCGAATCCAAATACGCAGACATGGCAGACGCCCTTCTCGCAGCCCGTCCAGATTTCGTAAGGGCCGTTTCCAGCTACGCCCCAGTCGTCAAACTTCCTTACACGGGCTCCTGCTTCGATGTAGTCGCCGGGCGATTGACGCTAACGTTTTCCAACGCATGGATTGTAGATTCCACTCTGGAAGGAGAAAAATGATTGCGCGTTAGGCAGTTCAACTAACCGCTCATGAACCCTGGCATTCCTTCGTATGCTTAGAAGTCCTCTTCGTCTTCACTTTGCCAGATTCGTCCTTTTCGATCTTCACGCAAGATTGTTGCTTGCAAGCATTTGGCACATGGAGCCTGGGACCGTCGTCGATGGACCCTCTGAGCGAGCAGTTGTGAGCGTATCTACAAAACTTCAATATTATATAGGCATTGTTAGGACAAACTCACGTTCCGCCTCTTTCCTTCCTTGGCCTCCTTGAATATGAGGATTCGATCGGTCGGGAGAACTTTCATGAAAAGCTTGTCCCATTTCACCAAAGTGTATTCAGGAACAAACAGACTGAAAATACTCAAAAGTTCCCGGAAGCCAGCTTACCTGTAGCGAGTAGAGCATCCATAATTGCTTGGTTCAGGATCTTCTAGGTCTTCATACAAGTAAACAGTTTCTCTGCTTCCGAAAACAACGTCCTCTTCTTGCCGTCGTGGTAGTCCGTCGTGTAGTTCTCTGAAAGTGATACATAAGTAGGTGAAGTAGCGATCAAATCATGCCATCTGCAAACTGGGACAACGTGGAGAAGATGCACAGCAAGACGTCCAGAGACCTCTCCATGGTATTTCCCTCCGGAGCCTCCTGTGATGCTCTCGGGCTCGGCTTCGGGTTCTGGTAAGAAGTCAATAAGCTTCTTTCCTTTCCACTGTTCACTCGCGCTGAAAATGGAAGAATTCAGTGCTGTCCGGAGAGGGCAACTCACCACTGGTAGAGATGCAGCATTCCATACAGATCGATGCCTACGGGTTCTCCATTATACGCAAACTCACATCTCTGATGGGGGCAGCTGTTTTTGTACCCGCGCATAGGAGGATTGGAATCCCGTACATGGCCCAATCATCAAAGTCATGCTTGAAGGGATCGTCGGTAAGGTGAAAGCCCGGAGCTTCGTGGCGGCGTCTCCTAATGCTAGAGTTGAAAAACTTGCCCTGAATCGAAAACTCGAATCCACGTACACATCTTGGGTCACAAACCTTATCAGAGAAGCGAGAAAAGTTATCTAAATGCTCCAAACTGCTCTTCACCTTCATCTTGTCGAGTCCGTCCAGCTCTAGCTGAATTCATCCGTTTTGAGCGTCGTTAACGAGGATCAGCCAAATGTAGTCGTTGACGGTGATGGACGTGTCGTTGGAGTAGTTGTAGGCGTATCTACAAGGTTCAGGTTAGGGAGCGAGCCAAGTACAAGTAGAAAACTCACGTTCCACGTTCCATTTTCCTCCTTGGCGAATTTCCTGGATTATGAGGGCGCGATCGTTCGAAGGAAGCTGGACGGTTCGGAGACAATATCCTTTACTTGAATGCCCTGAAAATTAAGGATAAGTCCACATACACCTTCAAAGACCTACTTGCAGCAAGGAGTGATATCAGCTTGTCCTGGTCAAGCACAGCTTCATAGGCAGCGATCTCTTAGGAGTAAACGATGTCCTCGCGTCCGAATACAAGAGCCCTCTCCTCGTCGGTGTGCCAGGTCGAGTTCCGGCAGTCTGAAACATGGGGAAATGAATTGGGATTAACCGCGATCAGAACAAAACTCCAGCTTGACAGAGTCCGGAGAAGACGCAGAACGTAGCGGTGAGAGCGATGAGGATTCACCGGGTTGGAAGCGGTCGGTTCTTCGTCAAATCGGGTCTCCGTTTGAAAGTTGTCGCTTCCGTTCGGGACCACATCGAAAAGTTGGAATTTCAGTATTTGACTGTCAACCTCTCTTCTCGTCGCAGCGAATTTCTGGACAGATTCACGCTGCAGCTCATGGACCTCAAGACTAGCACCACGACACTGCCAATCCACGGAAACGAGCCGCCTTGAGCCGACGAGCCAACCCACAGGTATGGTCAGCGTAGCCTTATATCCTCGTTATTTTGCTCATCTCGCTTTTTAGGATCTTGTTCCATCGACGAGTTACAAGCCTCCGGGACTTCAATGGTTTATCAATAATCTCAACTTGTTTAAAATCCGTTGTTTAAGTTTAGGAAACTCTAACTGGCCTACATTGAAATTATTGAGTCTTGAGTCGAAAAACGCTGAAAAAGACCTTGAACACTCAATTGCTTGCACGCTGTCGAACTGAAGAATCTTGTCCCTACGACGTGTCACAAGCCTCTGAGACTTCAACGGTTTATCAATGATCCCAAGCCGGGCGCTCGACAAGCTTCAAACCGAAGACGGACCCAGAAAAGCTCATTTCGACCTTTAACGGCTTCAGTGGAGAAGCCATACTGCAGAAATGGCCGCAGTTCCTGAAGCTTCGGCAATGTAGGTTTCCCTCTTCTGTGTTTTGACCTATTGACGGTGCTGTTTAGGTCATCAAGTTCTCTCATGGGCACAGTGAAATCCGTGAGGACTTCGATCAATCTCAAGGTATCTGAAACCCTGACAAGCGACAAAGTGATAGCCAAGCCTGAGGATTCATACATGAGATTCTTGACCATTAACGGCTGGATTCTTCGCGTTCTGATACTTACAAATCCTTGCCTTCGTGCCAAGACTCACTTTGATTTGATCAGAATTTGATTGTGGCCGCCGGAGACGAATAGGTCCAGGGAGGGTTGGGATTCAGGTCTTGGATGTTGCGTTCTACCAGATTTCGTTGTCTTTAATATCGTTCTCTGTTAAGGCCTGTATCAAGTGCAGTCGAGGGAAACGAAGAATGATTCCAGCGTCGCTCGAGGAAAAGCCCAATGAAAGAATCTGGACAAGGTGCGGACTTAGGAAGAAGTGACGACTCATTTTTTGCCATAGCTTGCGGGGAATTTTGCCGGTCAAAATCGACTCGCTGTGTGCTTGAACTGTCTGCACCCGGGTATAGCCCCAATGGTCTTAACCTAGGAAGGACCTTAGCTATAACCTCCATTTACAAATTATGAATTTTTTCAAGTGTGGCAAATGTGAATGTTAGCAACCACATCGTCTCTTCCTTGTGCGCTGGCAGATAGGGTCCTGTGGATGAACAGAAAACCGGCGAAAACAGAATAGATAAGAAGTCATCGGCAAAATGTGAGTGGACGACTCATTAAGTTAGGGTTCAAGATGATTTGCTTACTTCCCCCATCAATCTATTTTTACGCTTATTCAAACCCTCTTACTATTACATTCATCACCAAGATGCCACCAAAATCCGTGGTTTTCGCTTTTATGTGAGCTTTTTTTCGGATTTTTTAGAGCTTTCTTGCCTTGAAATGGATGAAGACTCAGCCGTTCTCACGCGCTCTGTAGGACAAAATGGAAGAATCATATTTATTTTCCTGCGTTAGTGAACTCATTTAACTGTTACAATATTTTGCTTAGGAGTTCAAGAGGTGCGTATATCAATCTTCCGTCTTATCGAATGCCTGACACCAACTGAAGACTGGGCATTGGAAAATCGAGGCGGCCCAGCTCGAGATGGCCCATCTCCTCAGGATCTCGTAACCCAGGCTGCTCGTGAATTTGAAGAACTCCGCCGATTGAGCGACACATTTCGACGTTCTAGGCCAGATTACAAGCGTCCGGAAGGTTTGAAACTAAAGCTTATCATGCTTGAACTACCGTGATACTCTAGCATTCGGACCTCCTCGTCCAATCGAACCCTCAAGCTCTGCATTTGGACGTCGACGACCGTTGTCACTGTCTTGAAAGTGTGCAGCCTCTCGCTTGCAGTGTGGCTACAGAAACAGCGGAAACGAAATGTGGAAACTGAGTAGCAAGCCTCTTATTCGGAGTCTTAAGCGGCCTATGCGTTAGTTCCATCGCCGTGTGACAAATGATGACATATTGTACAGAGTATGACGCTAGTTCCGGTCCCTTCAGAACTAGACCATTCAGCGATGCCGAGATGCCTCAAATGGACGACAGAGAACGATGCCGATGCGATGATTGCGCCACGTTATACGAATACAAGCAGAAGAAATCGTAATTTAAAGAGGTCCAGGAAGCCTTTCGTCCTATGTTTACTTCAGTATGGCTACAGTAACCCTTCTTTATCACAACCAAATCAGTCCAACCCATACTGACAATTCAAACTTCTTAAAGCCAAACATGTCCTTATGTCACCGAACTCAGTTCCACATTCCTTGAGTGCCCGAAGTGGCCTGATAATAGAAGTCCGCGTTGAGGTTACAGTCGAGCCCATTCCCATAGCAGTGGCACCCGTCGTCGGCTTGTATAAGAAGGCATCCGTTATCGTATTGCTCCGTCTGTAAACAGCTGGGTTGTCAAAAAATCGATATGTATATGACGTCTTACGACTGTGTCGCCATAACTGGCGAGGCCTGTGGGTCTCTTCATGTGTGTGTTTACCGCGGGAGGCGTGAGTAATGATGGGACGGCTGAAGTGATCACATCACTGACTGGGCTTCCCTGAATGTTCTCTTGAACTCGGCCTTCCAAACTTAGCGTCTGAAGCTTGCATACAGCCTAAACGATCTCAGAGTAAAATTCAGTTATGGTGTTATCTGACCTGGATCATGATTGGCTGTTCGTCGCCCACATTTGGAATCGTTCCGGAACCTTCCAGCAGTTGTTTTCCGCCATGTGAATCTAAGAGCAAATCATAAGAATTCAACAGCGAAAAGTTGGGATTACCGGCGTCCATACTTTAAGAAGCTGCTCTCGGTCTTACAAAAATGGTCTCTGGAGTTCAAAGTATGTGCTGATTAGCTATGATTCTAAGCATTTTCACCGATGTTGTCAGAATCTGAAAGGAAATAAAGCTCTTGAAAACGTGGCAATAAAATACATGTGAAAGATTCAAAGTTAAGACGGAAACTAAGAAAAAACACAGATCTCAGAACGCGTAAAACCGGCGCGAATGTAGTGCGCTCCGTCAAAAAAAGAATTGGAGTCGTAGAGCAAGCCGAACTATCTGAATGCATCGATTGTATTGACTGACTGTGTACCTCTCGACGCAATCGATTCACGGCCAGAGTCTCGTGCATCCCCAGCCGTAAGCAGCACAGGTCTCTAAAACTCATGTTTCAACGTATATTAAAGATAGGCATGAATCTCGATCTTGCGACAAGTTTAAGTAAGCTCGAACTCCAGCTCAAGAGTAATCAAGAGCTGATCCTTAGACCAATTTGGAGGAGGAGGAAAAAGGAATTGCTGTTTTTGGGTAAGAGCGACCTTAAAAGCTGTGGACGTTATCGTTGACGTTAACAAACTAACGTTATCAATGTGCTCGCTGACACAGCGAATAGAAAACAGCGAGTACTAGGACGGCGCAGGAAGCAAAATCAGAGGTTGAGGTTGTCAAAGATCAGAAGAAGCCGCAGACTTCTTGCTAGTTTCAATACAAAGTGTTATTGCCTAAAATTTGACAAAAATGTAATTTAAAACAATTCCCTCCAATCTCAAAAATTGTAAAATTGTAATATTTTTTATATAAGGAGGAATTGAGACTGGTTCAGGGCCAGTGCTTTCCCGTGCGGAGACACAATAATGAAAACGAAAGTAACGTTATAGCAGAGCACCATGCAAACACCAACAGCAGAGTTTTTATATACGCACCTGTAAACATTGGTGCCTTAAAGGTGCTTGCGAGTTTAGCAAAACATCAAAGATCAGACTAGTGGACAAAACGCGCCGTATCTAAGCGTTATAAATAAAAACGTTAAAAAATTGGCGTTAACTACACAGCGAATTCTGCAACAGACTGCAACGACTATTTGAGCATGTAGTTCTCAGAAACAGACAAATTAGAAAATGCCATTAAAAAAATATTTACTATTTAAAGTTAAAAATGGCTAAACACCTTGTAGACTGTAAAGTTCTAATGTACTTGCCTTAGAATCATCTAAAGTCCCATCAAGTCCCGTCAAAAAAGTACATTTAAGATTGTGGCAATTAACAAGTTTTATTTGCGAATCTGAAGGAACTGCCACAATTAAACGTAGGCATTTTTTTGATAATAAAGTTTTCAAACCTTAAATGCAGTTTTCGAAAGAAACGTTGACAATTTTTGTTGTCAAACTGTTTAGAATTTCTACTAATAAACTTAATTAAACGTGACAGAAGAAGTTTATGAATTGGATCAACAAAAATAATAATCTTAAAAGATTTAAGAAAGGAAAAAAATTCTCCCTATTTTCGGAGCGGCAGATACCTTAAGAGCTGAAAGAACAACAAAGTGAACAAACTAACGTCATCAATCTGTTTGCCGAGACACGAAGAAGAAAACATCCAGTACTTGGCGACCCAGGGAGCAGTTACAAGATGTTCCCGGAACAAAAAAATGTTTAATAGCGCAGTATCGGAATCAAGTTTCAATTAGATCCAAAAACCAAAATTAATCTGCAAACAGGAAAATTTGAAGACCATCTTTTTGTTGCATCAGCTGTCTTCAAGCAAAGGTTTAACCTTTTAACTGCGGAATAATAGTGATCTAATAATGCACCTTAGTGGTCCAATTAACAGAAGCTGATAAAATTCTTTCGTGATTGCGTTTGCTTTGTCAGCGGCAGCTTATAAACGCTTAGATTAGACATTAGAAACACTGGATTAGAAACGGTTAAGCAAACATGTTGTTTACAAGAGAGGCACAAATCTATTTGCACAGGTACTAAAATTAGAGAAGATCCTGTACTCTAAACACTCTAAACTAAAATCTTAATCTTGCAGACTACAAGATTCTAATTTGCATTTGCAACGGCGAGATATGAGCATCATCAAAAAAGGTAGCGAAGAATTAGGTCCTTAAGCATTTTAAATTTCTTGATTACAATTTTGATATTAATGATCACCTTGATGGTTGATTTTTTGATTTTTTTTACTATTTTTCGAGTTTACAAAATGATGAAGAATATTGTAGTTATGGTAATAACGATGTTTAGCCTAATTTAATGATTAGACCAAGATTTAGCGTAAGAGAAGGCTTTTACTTAGGCATTTGCGCTAACTCTAGCTCTAGTTTAGTCTTAAACATTTGAAGCTTTTAAATTATTTTTTGAGTCATTAAGGATGGTTCATAAGCACAGTAAGGTTCATAGTTAATTTTTTGGTAACAGTACAAATTAAATGCTCTAAATGTCAATGTTTTAATAGGACAGTAGTGTTGCCGGAATTTTCGGTGTCTGTAGACGCATGGAGTTGCACAAAAGAGGTACGCTAAGTACTTAAAACTACGTTTTCCTTTAACTGTTTTTAGAATTACTTCACGTACTTTTTGCCTGCACTTTAGCAGAATTTTAAGGTTTATGGCTTGGAGCGTGAGCAGACACATTTTTAGATTTGCACTTTTTTGTCGATACGCGATTACAACTTCAAGATGATGGAGAGCACTGTATGGCCCTATAGTCATTGCAGAATGAATCAGTGCATACTTTGTTGCTTACAATTTCCAAACTCGTTTGAATTTCAGAACTGATCTATGAAATTCAAATGACTGTTTTAAAGATGAATGTTTACCACTGCTATTTTTAGCTTTTTTTTGTCGGGCGAACCTCAAGCGCCATTTTGAGTCATACACAAAGAGCATAAAAGCAACTTTTTGGAAGAAAAACATAATTTAAAATTTCTAATTGACTCTGGAAACATGGCACTACTGATGCTTCACCAACTCCCTAATTAAAACTTGTATTTTAAGCTTTTTTGGACATCTTTGAAAATATTAAGTTTTAAGTAGAAATGATCGCTCCTTCAAATTTTTGAATTCCCGCATTTTTCTTTTCCCTTGCCAACAAGAAACTACCGCAACCATTTAACGATTTAAAATCGGTAAGGTCCCTCAAGTCATCGGAGAATGAGTCAACGTATACTCTGTTGCTTACAAATTGCGAACTGCTTCAGATGGTAGAACTGATCTCTAATATTTTTATGACTTTTTTGAAGATGAAATTGGTGTCCATGTGTTTATCATCTATTTTTAACACGGAAATCAGAGTTAAGTACCTCCCAGACGGAACAAATTTCTCAACAAATCTTGTAGTTTTGAGTCATGGTCATGAGAGGGTGGTTTCACGTAGTCATTAGCTAGAACTGTTCTGTTACGACGATGTTCGCATTTCGTAATGGGCGTTGGTCACAGTTAAGCTTGAGATGACTTTGTTAGCAACGTCAGTTTAGATTAATATTTAGCAGGCGTCCGTAGACTTATCGTCCAGTGTTCTCGTGGTCTTTAGCAAGAGAGGACAGTAGTGCTGGTATGTATTCTAAATTTGTGTGTTCGTAGTCTGCACTATTACAGGTTTTAATGCATTCTGATGAGATTTCTGGTTTTCTATTTTTGCAGGTGCTGTGTAAGAAGCTTGAGGCATCGAAGTATAAGGATTTTAGTGGTTTTAGTGGTATTCGAACTATATAAGCTTAATGAAAAGTTGGGAAGACACTTTGTTTTCATTATTGCCTATGCGTTATCAATGTCGTTTCGCGATGATAAAGGAGAATCGATCGTTGACTATTTGCCTTTCGCCAACCGTGTTTGCTGCCCTGCCCGCGCGCAGTTCTGTGTTAGCAACCAGCGCTAGAAAGGAACCGTTTCTCACGCTAGATCTTTACGTGTTGGGAACCGATCTTGCAGTTTGATCTGAGCGAGAATCTAATTAAGGTTGAATGGCTTAGAAAATGGCTTTGTTGTGTTGATATTAGTTTCAAGTTGTTAGGCAAGTTGAAGTTTGACTCTGGGTTGACTAAAAAGTTTAATTCGTTTTTAATTTTTTGGTTGGTGAATTTTGCCTCTTAACTTTAATATTTTAACTTTTTAGAGAACTTAATTTTTCGGCTAAGATATCAAATTTTGTTTTTTGGCTATTTTCTTGGCTAAGATATCAAATTTCACTAATTTTACGCGTTCTTTCTTAGCATGGTTTAAAGTTGGAACTGAGATCGCGTACATAGTTTCCTTGAGTCTGATTCTATCTTAAGGATTATGAAAATACCATTTTCAAGTCTTAAAACTAACAAAGCCAACATATTTTTGTGCTCCCTACCGGCCATTCATTTCTACCATATCAACGGGTGCGTGGGACTTTTGCCTGTTTATGTCACCGAGTTTATATACACCGAGTCAAATCGTAATTTAACGCTTTTTTTGTATATTTCAAGTTGTTTTTAGAGCATGGATTCAAGACCATTTTCTCTATCTTCTGACGACAGCCCAAAGCCAACCGAACATTTCTGCGACATCTACCTTATGCCGGGAACTATACTTCAGATGCCGATTCGCTACAAAGACCTCCGACTAATGAGTTCTAGTCAAAGAGCCATGACTTTGTAAGTTCTGAATCACCTCTTACAACTAAGTGTCAATTTACAGCGGAGCTATGGATGAAGCCACAAAAGACCACGTCGCTGTCAAATACGTTTCAAATTTAGACGACAGGGAATTGGTCCGTTATACGTTGAGAGAAATTAAGCTGTTCCAGAGGTCTAATCATCCTAATGTAAGGCACATTTCATCCTTTAGAGAGCCCAAAAATGCCTTTTTAGATAGTGAAACTAGTAAACGTCTTGTCCAAAAGCGTGTGTCTAAGAGAACCCGATGTGGACGTAGTCTACATAGTCCTGGAAAAGGTCCAAGCTTCCCTGACCCATGTCATCAACATGGCTAAAGTTGGGAAACACAAGTTGACCCAGAAACACACCAGTTTTATGACTTATCAAATCTTATGTGGCGTCAAGTATCTTCACAAGTCTGGGATTACCCATCTGGTATGAGAAACCCGAAGATCTAAGGAATTCACGACCTTACTTTAGGACCTGAAACCCGACTGCATCGGCGTCAACGAGAAGGGTTGTGCCGTGAAACTGTTCAGTTTTGGCCTTGGCCAAAAGAGGCCTGACAACCGGAACATGTCTCCCTACGTGGTGACCAGGTTCTACCGAGCTCCGGAGCTCCTCTTAGAGATGGAGTTTGAAAACAAGGTCGACAGCTGGTCTATCGGAGCGATCCTTGGAGAGATGATCCTGAAGAGGGTTCTGTTTCCAGGCCAGAACTACTTTACCCAATGGACCGCTATTGTCACAGTTTTGGGAAAACCCAAAAAGGACTTTTTTGACAAGATGGACAACAAGACTAGGGATTTTGCGCTTAGGACTGGACCCTTGCCTGGGAGGACTATTGATCAGCTGTTCCCGGATGCTTTGATTCAGTCTGAGGATAGGGAGCCTATCAACAGTAAGCCTCGGTATAGCCATCAAGTTAAAATCCGAAGTTTTCAGTCCCCAACGCCAGATCCTTCCTTTCATCAGTCCTAAAAATAGACCCGACCACAAGATGCACCGTGGAAGAAGCCCTCAAACATCCTTACGTGAATTACTGGTACGACAGGGCTGAAGCCGACGTTCCAGGAATGAAGGATGTCAAGGAGCTGGAACTGAAACTTCTGAACGAGGAGAGGAGTCTGGAGGATTACAGAAGTAAGCAGAAGATTAGGTTTTAAAGTTTAAAAGGTAATCTTAGGTATGCTCTGGAGAGAACTAGAAACGTATCAACGAGCCCATGATGTGCTTGGGACAGAGAGACCAGATTTAGCTTTTGGCGGATATCAGACTTTTATATGAAGGCGGTATTTTAGCTATGTGCCAGCTATTTTTAAGCAACCTATTCCTACTTATGCGAATTTCATAAATTTTTAAATTTTAAAAGAGTCCTGAAGGCTAAGATTGCCAAGCTAGAAAAACATATACGGAAATGGCTATTTTATCAAGATTTATGTAAATAGCCTTGGAACTGAAAACAAGATCCTTGTGAACCTAAACGTGATGACTTGAGAGGAGTCCGAGGCTTGGCTATTCTCTTCGTTGTTCTATTCCATTTCTACCCAAGACTTTTTAAGAACGGATTTGCTGGTGTTGATATGTGGATGCTTCCCGGTAGATGGCCGGAAAACGCTTGGGTGCGTCATACCTGTAAGTCCTCTTAACATAACCTAAAGGGTGAAACTTAGGTTTTAGACCCAAAACGGACATTAGTAAATTTAGCCTCAATTCTGTTATCACCAAATCTCAGTTTTCGGATCCAAAACGGTTCCAGAAGCGTCATAGCTTATCGAGCCGGTGGACTCGTTTATGAAGTCGTCAAAGACAACTTTTCCAACTGTGAAGTAGCTACTTTTACCAGCAGGATTATAACACTTATGAGACTGGCAGAGATTATTGTGACCAGCTTATGCGGGATACTCACAAGAGAACTGAGGAAATGAAGCCAGATGTGCATGTAATTATCTTACAGTAAGCTCTACCTCATTTATGCCTATCTAATGACTTGTTTTAAGACTGTTTGGTCAATTCTACAAGCCTATAACTAACCTGACAACAGACTACGTAGTCGTAAATGGCTTGAAACACATCCATAAGCTGTCTAAATATGCCAAGCACATAGTTATTGATGGCCCATCAATTGTGTTTAAAAATGAGCCTGCACTGGTTATAGCCAGAAGTCTTACATTTGGAAATACGGAGATCAAAGCGGATTATCATTTTAAGGTGCAAGTTTCTTTTGAGATTTCGGCTTTATTTCCCGTTTAGGACTTCTACAAACTTCATTCTAACACCCTGAAAAGGATCAACTACATAATCTCCCAATGTCCCAAATGCATCTTTTTCGACATGCAGACCAGGAAAAGTGCCGAAACTATGATGATAAGACTTTCCTGGCTTATTATTTGGACAGTGACCATATTTCTTACGCGGGACAAGAAGTCTCATATCCAAGTTTGAAGAAACTGATGCTTAAGAATTAATGTTCAATTCTGTCCGATTTTTGGCTTGAAGTTACTTATAGCTGTACCCAGTCCTTAGTACAAAGTACATTTATCAACACCACGTAGAATCAACCCATACAATGCCTCTACAGATCCCGAAAAGTTTTTTCGGAATTCTGAAAATGGATTTCCTGACAAGGCAGACAATTACAGGTATCTGAATGGGCAGTCTGCAAATGTCCTTCAGGAACAGAAAGTCCATGACCGAGATTCTCTGGGCGAGGACGTGGCTGCAGAGGAGGCAAGCGTTGAGCAAAAGTGTTCAAGCCGCTAGCCTCAAAGCTGTTGCCAGGATTTACGGTCCTCGATGATAAAAAGGAAGGTCCAGGAACTTCGCTAGGTTGGAGTAGTTCTAAAATTGTGTTTTTAGTAGCATTTGGATAGGTACAGAGTAATTACCGTTGAGCGGTTGGCCGCATGGGTAGAGCGGTTCTTGACCACCAGTCTGACGAAGATCCAGAGAAGCTCTGGCCTGTTGATTCATTTGACTGCGCAGGTTTCTGTTTTCCTCACGCAACTTTGCGACTAATAAACGAGCTGACGCGACGCCATCGTCAAAACCTTTCTGGTACTCCTAAATTTTCTTGATATTTGAAGTTCAGAAATGCTGAAAAAGTACTCGTTTAGATTTGCGTTCTCGGCAGAGTGCTGTTCTTTTAGCGGCTTCAGATTGCACGCGAGCCGGTGGACGGCCTCCTTTGCTCTTCTTAGGTGGCATGGCTAAACTGAAACCCGATTGTAAAATTGGATTGAACCTCTAAAGCAAAACGCGTGTCTCACATGACCAAACGCGGACTGAAGCTTCCTGACAGTCGAAGACGTCCCATCGATTTGTTTACTCAATTACCAATTGGTGTGGTGATAAGACATGTGCAGGCCTCTCAGGGCCGCTGACGGCAAAAAACGATTCTTTTTGACTTTTTGATTTTAGTCGTTAAAAGGTTCTTGAACATGAAAATGACACTTGTAACCGAAAGAATTAAACTTTATTGAGAGACTTGAACTGTAGCTACCAACTTAGACAATGCCCTCAAAGCTCCCGAAAAGTTTTTTCGGAATTCTGAAAATGGATTTCTTGGCAAGGCAGACAATTACAGGTGCACGAATGTACGAACTGTTGTTGTCCTTTCGGAACACCAAATCCGTGAGTCTCTGGACAATTAACAGGCTGTAGAAGAGGCTGTTTGAAAGTCGCTCGGTATTTCTGTGCGTTCAATCCAGTTGTCTCAAAGCTGAAGGTAGCTGTAGGGGCCAACAAAGGTCTCAACGGTTGACTGGATTGGGCTAGACCTGAAAATTCGTTTATCACAGGTTAAGTTAGGAAAGATTGGTTCGTATACAAAGGATGGCAACTGACCGCATAGAAAGACTGGGTTTGAAGCAGACGAATGACGGAAATACAAAGAAGGACTTTGCGAAGTACTTGAGGAAGCTTTTTGAGTCATAACTTTCAGCTCTTTTTTCAGATTTATACTTTTAGATTGTTCCAATTTTCGCTGACGGCAAAGCGCTGTCTTTTCGGCTCCTGAAGTATGAACAAACGCCTACTTTTGGCCTTTTTTCTTGTTCTCAGAAATCTGATTTTTAGTCGATGGCATTGCGGTTCAAACTTCTAAAACACACAGTTTGCCCTCCGAATGATGACGCATATGCACTCACCGCTCAGGATCACCTCGTCACCATAATCTGCTAGTTCGCATTTCATTCACCAAATCTTGTTGGCAAAATGTTGGACAAATTGATAAGAAAATGCGAGTGAACTATGTTTTGTCATTTTCAAACCAAGGCAATCGATTAAGAACTCAGCTCAAAGCCTGTGGAGACGGAACTCAAGTTTCTCTTAAAGACGTCTTTACCAAAGACATTCGATTTTCTAGAATTGTATATTATCAGCTTAAGGCCAAAGATACCGAGCACCAACTAGACTTTAGTAGTGAAGAAAAAGAGCTTTTCAAGAAACTCTCAAAAGAATTTTTATATAAATTTAATTTTGGATAGTAAACTTCCAGAATTTGTATGGAAAGTTCCTGCTGCTGAAGTTGGAAGCGACCACTTTGGTGAGCTTGAGAAGACGTTTCTGGAATACCATTTATTTAAAAATCCACTTTTAGAAAATTTTACTTTGGTCGATCACAAGTAACCTTAATAAAACTTTAGATCTTGACGTACCATTTTCGAAAACTGTTTAAAACGCTGTTAAATGAGCTGAAACGCTCAAAAACACTATCTAAATAGCCCAATTCGACTTATTTCGCGAGATACAAAAGCTAAAATTGCGGAGAAGCCTTAGATCAACCTGAAACTTTCAGAAAATTCTATGTACTAAACCAAAAATCGGGATGTTCTTGGCTATTTCGGAAGATAATTTCAAAGCCAATCCCAATTGGACTTTTACAAGAGTGTTTCTTCTAAAAATACTGTTGCCCCAACGTCTGAAAATTACTAATTTAGTGTCAAAATGCATCTTCCACACCTTCCATACCGTTCACACCTTATCACCCAAACTCGCTGTCCTAACGTCCAAGACTTGCCATAATCCAGCACACAATGGATAGCGTCCCCTTCGATTTTGTCGACTCCATCGCTCAACAAAGTTCCCGTGAGCCAGTAATCTATTTTCCTGAATTAACCAGTCGCCTTTGGGAAAACGTTGGGCAAATCCACATAGCGAACCGAGTGGACTATCACCTTACTTTTGAAAACCGGAATAATAGCTGGAATACTAAGCTTATGAACTGCAATAACGAAACCGAAGTTTCCATCGAAGACATCTTAAGCAGTGATACACGATACGCTTGTATTATTCGCGTTGATCTTTTGCGATTTGAGACCGGACAACCATGGAACACTGATTCAAACCAAATCGTGCTTATTCGAAAACTTTTAAGAACAGTGTTCGTAAATGAAATACTTCTCGACGACTGCTTACATGCAGAACATCCCGCATTCCTATGGAAAGTTTTCGCCCCTAAAGTCGGCATCATCACCAACGGTAATTTTGACAAAACAATACTGGCATATCACTTATTTCAAAACCAACGTTTGGATGTCTTTACAAGTTATGATAATTTCAAATCTTTTGATTTGTTTAAATTCATAAAAGCATGTGAACAAGAAAGAAAGCTGGAATTAAGCGAACAGTTCCAGCAGATAAGTGTTAACTACGATTTCGGCTGTAAATTAGGATGTTATTGTTTTTTTCGAAGAACCAATTTGTGCAAAACTGAAAATGGATTTGCTAGAACGGTCAGTGTTGAAAACGCGTACGTGCTTGAACTTGTGCCTTTACTTTTTGTTGGCTGCTTTGTGGTTTTATTTTTTGCTTTTGTGTTTTTTAGGATTATTTTATTCAGTTTAAACTAAATATTTTTTACAGAACAAACTATGTTTTTGAAAAAACACCGTTTCGGGTCTGTGAGTATGTTCTGTGCTTCTAGTCGCACGTCAATTTTTTTTTAATTGATTTTGTCTGAACAGTAAATGAGGTGTAAAGATGCACAAAAATGTGATTTACCCATGTGGCGTTCACACATCGACCGCGTTCAGAATTCGCTATTCTTGCGTCCAGGACTTGCCATAATCTAGCCTACCATGGATGACGTCCCGTTCAAGTTCGTCAACTCCGTCGCTCACCTAACTTTCCGTAAGTCAGTGAGCCGGTTTCCTGAACTAGCAAGATATTGAACAAACTCATAAGGAAAAGCGAGTGGACTAATTTCTAGAAGATCAGATTCTAGAGTTTAAGGGGAAAAATTTCAGGTATGCTCTGGAGAGAACTAGAAACGTATCAACGAGCCCACGATGTGCTTGGGACAGAAAGACCAGATTTAGCTTTTGGCGGATTCAGACTTTTATATGAAGGCGGTATTTTGGAGTTCAATTATTCAATCCAGCTATATTTTACTACTACGTATCAAATAAACGTGGCAACTTCACGATAAAACCACTCGATGACTCTGAAGCAGATGGTTCCTAGATCGGAATTGAGGTTTTTGAGACGTCCTTTTGGGACAGTTGCTTCTAAAGTTTGGATAGGATTCTCGGGAGCTTGGTAGTGACATCGACGTTCGGGGTTACGTCGTCTCCATAGCAAGTAGGAAAACTCCGTGATTGCCTCTGAAATCAACGCGAAAGCCTCTTTGGGACTTAACCTTAACCTCGACTCGCCCGCAAGCCTAAGACCCGATTCCCATAGTTTTCTGTTTGCTTAGATTAGATTTACGTTGAACTCTGTCTTTAAATTAGTTTTCGCTATTGACTGGCATCCTGCTGGCTTCATCATAAGTCCAGGACGACACTGTATGCGTTGTCAAGGTGCCGGACTATACTCATCCCGAAATACATTTATTCTGACTACTTGGAAGTTGCCCAGACAATTCTTAGAGATCCCAATAGGTCCTTTCGGAGTTTTGGTAACGGATGTCCTGACACTGCGGACAATTACAAGTATCCGAATGAACGGACTGGAGTCCCTCAGGAACAGTCAATCCATGACCGAGGTTCTCTGGACGATCAAGAGGCTGCAAACTTTGAGCGTTTGAATCGGTTGTCTCAAAGCTGGAGCCTGGATTCGCGGTGTAAGACGATGGATAGGACGTTCCAAGTACTTCACTGGATTGGGATAGTTCTAGAACTGTGTTTAAGCAACAGCTGGATAGATCGAGAGCATTTACCATACAGCGGTTGATGACCGCTTGGGTACAGTGGTTTTTCAGACGAATGGCGAGGATTTAAATGAGGTCGCATGGAGATGCTGGCTTGTCGACTCACAACGTCCCGCTGGTTGCGGAGTTGTCTGATTTCTTCGCGCAGCTCCGCGATTAACGAAGCTGCAGCCTTTTGACCTGACGCGAAGCCCGCGTCGAATCCTGCGTCGAAGGCTTCTTCGTATTCCTAAATTACCAGTATGTTCGGATCCTAAGAACGGTGAAAACGTACCCGTGCAGCTTGTCGTTGCCGACAGATCGCTGTCCTTCGGGCTTCTGGAGTTTGCACGGGAGCCGATGGCCGGCCTCCTTTGTTCTTCTTAGTTGGCGTTTCTCCATCTGCTGGCATGATTACTTCAAAACCTAAAAGATTGACTAAAAATAGAGCCAAAACAAAAAGCATGTCTCACATGACTAAAAGCGGACTGACTCTTCCTGACAGCCGAAGACGCTCTATCGATTTGTTTGTTTAATTACCAATCGGTGCGGTGATAAGGCATGTGCGGGCCACTCAGGGCCGCGACAGGCAAAACACTGAAATCTATCGCTTCTTCTCTTCGAAACTCCGATAACGGATTCCCTGACAAGGCGGACAATTTTAGGTCTTCGAATAGATCGCCTGCAGATTTCCATCACAAACATCAAATCCATGATCAGAGGTCGAAGGTCTTTGGAAAATCAACAGGCGGCCCAAGAGGCTATTGGAAGGCCTTGAAGCAGAAGGTACCTGTAAGGACCAACAAAGGTCCTAAGGGTCGGCTGGATTGAGCTAGACTTAAAATACAAGTCCAGTCAAGGTCGATTGGTACGTATAAAATGATGATAACTGACCGCATAGGGAAACTGGGCTTGGAGCGGATGGATGACTAAGATGCAAACGCGATCTTTGCCAAATGTGGGATAAACTCTCATATCGTCATTTTCAGACTTTTCAGATTTCTGCTAACGGCCAAGACAAAGATGCTTCATCGGTTTGTTTGCCCTCCGGATAAGGTCGTATGTACTATGTGTTGGCCAATCAGGACCGTGATAATGACATTGCTTAGTTTGTGGAATTACCAAAAAACGCGGTCTAACTCAAACTTTTTTTGATGGCCACTTTTGGACTGGTAAGTTTGGTATATGTAGCATACTAGCAAATGGTTAAATAACCTGTTTAGTGGTCTCACGACCGTGACTACAGAGCTTCCAGTGGAACTTTCAATGGCGAGAAGAAGATTGGTGGTATTCTCAAAGGGACTGAGTGATCCGGGAGGAGCATAATTTGAAGAGAATCCGAACACCTCTGGACTCGATTGTCATATATCATTGTATCCTGTATCCAAGTTGGTTAACTACAAGTAACCTTAATGAAACAATATCCTGTTTTGATGATTCTCACTTTAGATCATCGTGCTTGAAAACTGCTTGAAACGCTCTTAAATGAGCTGAAACGCTCAAAAACGATGTCTAAATGGCCTAAATCTGTTTATTTCGCGAGATACGAAACCTGGAATTCCAAAAAGCGCTAAATTGGACTTTCAGAAAAGGGCTTCTTCTAAGGATACTGTAGTCCGAACGTCTCCACAATACTAATGTAGTGTTAGAATGCACCTTCCATTCTTCCTTCACACCTTATCACTATCCCTTGCTATCCTAGCGTCCAGGGCTTGCCATATTCCACGATACCATAGACTTCGTACCATTCACCTTCGTCGACTCCGTCGCTCATCTGAGTTCCCGTGAGTCAGTACGTCATATCTCTAAGCTCGACAGTCATTTCTGGCAAAAGGTCGGGAAGACGCATAAAAAGAAGCGAGTCTACTACCAGCTAATCATCTATCACCAAGGCGATTACTTAAGAGCTCGACTTAGAAACTGTAAAACTGGAACCAGAGTTTTTATCGATGACGTGCTAAACGGGGACATTCGATACTCTAAGATTCTGCGCTATGATCTTTGGGCTCTTGCAAAAGGAGATGAATTGTACATACATCCAGACGACGAGGAGCTTATCCAAGAGCTCTTAGAGGAGATGCCCGTAGAAGAGATGATCTTTGATCGAAACCCCAAGACGAAAATAGAGTTCCCGGAGTTCTTTTGGAAGGTCCAAACTCCAAGAGTTGGCGTTATCACCAACCGCGAATTAGAGCCAATAATGCCATTTCTAGAATACCATTTATTTGAAAATCAGCGTTTGGAGGTCTTTACAAGTTATAACATAGTTAAGTTTCTCAATTTCTGTGATCTTATAAAGCCTTCTGAGGAGCAAAGGAAGCTAGACTCGAGCCACCGATTCGAGAAGCTTGGTGTTAAGTGGGGTTCCAGTAAGCTCAGAACTTTTTGTTTTGTCCACAAAGTTTCAATGTGCAAAACAAAAAATGGAGTCACAAGAATTGTCAGTTTTGAGAATGCGTATTTGCCTTGGGCTCTGATTTCGCTTGGTGGTCTTTGCTCTGTGATCTTATTTATCGTAATTGCACTATCACTCTTACTTTTTAATTGCATTCTTTCTGTATTCTAAACATGAAACACATAAATTTTAATCTTAAGGGTTATTCTTGAGTTGGTTAATCAGAGTACAAACAAGGTGGCTTTATCATGGGTCTGAGCATACAAGTAATAAACGGGAGCAGCTGGCTAAGACAAAGAAACGGTGGCCAAAATTGGAAACGGTGACCAAGGCCAACTTTAAAGCTTCAAGTTTTCAACTAAAACCTAAAACACCCATAAAATCAACCAGAAAAGCATATAAACAAACATCAAAACCACAAAACAACTAACAAAAACAACACAAACACCAAGAATAATATAAGCATTCTCAAAGCCGACCGTTCTAACAGCTCCATTTTCGATTTTGCAGAAATCAACCTTACGGATAAAGAAAGAATATCCTAATTTCCGGTCGATCTTGTAAGAAACACCTACCTTTTTGAATTCGTCACCTGATCCAAGCTTTTTCTCTTGTTCGCACAGCTTTATAAGCTTACAGAAATTGAAAAATTGATGCACGTTATGACTTGTAAAGATCTCCAAATGCTGGTTTTCAAATAGATGGTATTCCAAAATTTGACTTTCTATGTTACTCATGCCGATGAGGCCAACTTTGGGAGCTGGAACTTTCCATAGAAATTCAGGGAAATCCGTTATCTGATTCAAGTTTCTGCTTTTTAAGAGTATTTCTGCAATAGGCAAGTTCTTTAAGATTGTTTCAATACGCTTCATTTGGCCATCATCAATGTTTAGATGTTGGGCGTCCTCAACGGCCGAGAGATCATAGCGGCAAATCTTAAAATATCGAAGGTCTCCGACTAAGAGGTTTTTCAGAGAAACGTTGGCTCCGTTATCACTACATTCAAGTTTCGTTCTTAATTGATTATTTGGGTTTGATATAAGCAAAAAGAAGTCCGCTCGCTTCCTTTCATGAGTTAGTCCGACGTTCTCCCAGAGGAGACTTGCAAGTTTAGCAT
Organism: Steinernema scapterisci; assembly: GCA_000757745.1. NCBI lineage: Eukaryota > Metazoa > Nematoda > Chromadorea > Rhabditida > Steinernematidae > Steinernema > Steinernema scapterisci. The sequence goes on from KN166379.1 coordinate 23,725, forward strand.
AATGGCTAAATGAGTTTCGAGAAGTCTGATGAGCGACGGAGTCGACGAATTTGAAAGGTAAGGAATCCATGATGGACTGGAGTAAACCTTGTCGTGGTGGGTCAATCAACTTGAAGGTCTTGACAATGAGGTCTATACGTAGAACGTGTGAACCGCATTTTCACGCCTTACTCGTTAAGACAAAGGGGTCACACTTCGTGCATCAAATCCGCTAGTTCTGCGTCCAGAGCTTGCCATAATCCAGCCCACCATGGATAACCTCCCGTTCGAATTCGTCGACTCCGTCGCTCATCTAAGTTCCCGTAAGTCAGCAAGCCAGTTTTCTGAACTAGTCAGTCTCAACTGGCAACATATCGGGCAGAATCATAAGGAAAAGCGCGTGGACTATTTACTGTTTTCCTGGAACCGGAATAATCGATTCATAGTTAACATTGAAAATGCTGAACGCAGAACCAGTGTTTCTATTGAGGACGTCTTAAGCGGAGACGTTCGATATCTTAGGATTGCTCGCTATGATCTACAGGACGTTAAAGCAGGACACCAGCCGAATATCAATTTAGGCCAACGCGAGATTATCCAACTACTTTTAAGTAAAATTCCCATAGAAGAAATCTTAAACTTCTTAAATTCTTACACGCATATTCAAGTCAGTCATCCTTCAGCCAAAGTTAGTCATCGCCGCGCCACTATCCAGTCTGTTCGCAGCTTTGCTCTTTTTTTGTATCTGTCTCATGCTTAGTGTATAATAAAGTGAGCCATGGTAGTCTGAGCCTTAAGAGGAACGCACAGATACTAACGTTAAGGGTAGAAGCCAGTCAAGCGAGAACATCCCGCTAATACAGGACGTCTGTAAATTCGATTTCTTTGAAAATGACTGCTTAGTTTTGACAGTTGTTGTTGAAGAGATTATAGCTTGGAAGTGCTTAAATCGCCTACAAATTCATTTTCTTTGGAAATGACTGCTTAGTGCTTAGATAGCTTTTAATGTGTAAAAGTTGTTGCTGAAGAGGTGATAGCTTGGAAGTGCTTAAATCGCCCTTAAATACGCCGAAACGCTCAAAAACAACGTCTAAATGGTCCAATTCGGCTTATTTCTCGCCTCTGACATTCTCCCCTAGCACCACTAAATCCCAAATACAAATCATTAACAATTTATTATCAAAAAAAGTGAAAATAACTTAGGCCTTAAAAGAATTTACCGGTTTGCAACACAAAGCAAATGGTCCGTTCGATTCCATTATGAGTTCTTGTGAGTCTCTGTTTGAAATATCTCGTTCTGGTTGAAGATTTCACGTATTCGGGCTCAAAATTCTCCCAATAGAAGTCACGCGAAAATCCAAGATTCCATAATTGTTCTTGTGTCACCTTACATTCCTTAAAAGGCTCCATCTTTCCACATTCCCAGGAATCCATTAACCATTTTAGACTCCCGATTTGGATGAATCTGCTTGGATAATCTGATTGGACGTTGAAAGATTGGATAATTCTGTCACGTTGAAAGGCTGTCGATGATTTAACAACTTCCAGAAGATCATTTTCAAATAGCTGGTAATTGCAGACCTCTTCTGGAACCGGATTCGTGACATCGAATTCCGTTACAGGCAGTTTGAACAGAAAATTGAGGGCTTCAGGAATTACAGATCCGGTGACTTGAAGCTTCTTAATCGGCACTTGCTTGAGAAGCGTTCGGAGAAGGTCGACTTGGTCCTGATCGACCTGTATTTCTTGGTCCGTAGAGCTGCTTATGTGATAGCTTTCAGTTCTGGAGTATCCCAAATTTTCATCGAGGACATCTCCAAGAGGAAGCTCAGCGTTGGAAAACTGCTCTGTTAGCTTTGTTCCCACGCCAGCGCTATCAATATTAACCTCAAGGGGCTTCTTCTTAAGAAGTATTCGGAGAAGGTCGAATTGATCCGGATATGAGCTGTGCGAGGTTTTGAGTTTTCGGGGTTCCTGCTCGACCTGTATTTCTTGGCCCATAGAGCTTCTTATGTGATAGCTTTCAATTCTGGAGTATCCCAAATCCTCATCCAGGACATCTTCCAGGGGGATCTCAGCGTTGGAAAACTGATCCGTTAGCCTTGTTGTCACGCCATCGCTATCGATATTAACCTCAAGGGACCACTGCTTGCGTTTCTCACGGTGAGTTCGAATCACCTCACTCCAGACTTCAGCTGTTCCGACCGGAGAAATGCAGTCGAGGGTCTCTTTAGCGATGAGGTGGGCGACGGAGTCGACGATGACGTAGGGGAGAGTATCCATGGCGAACTGTGGCCAACGCTGGGATTTCGATGGCTTATATAGGGATGTCAGAGGTTCTCGCATCGCATTTGAACTCATTTACACCTCCAACACACAAATTAACACAATAACCAAATTACTGTAACCGAAACCAATAGATACCCTCCGCGAAGCACAGAAGACGTCTCCGTCTCGTCGACCAATCCACGCTGGGCTCTTCTGCCTTCGTCCACGGCGTCCTGGTCGTCGAAGTAATCCTCATCAAATGGTTCTTCGACGGTTTCGATCTCTCGGGACTTGAAGGTGACGACGATGGGCTTCTTCGTGCTGCCTTGAGGTGCAGGCGTCAGGAGTTCAGGTTGGGGAAGAGTGCGATCCGGGATGGGAGCGAACGTCGTTGGCGTCTTGGTCGTCGTGGGCGTCTTGGTCGTCGTGGGCGTCTTGGTCGTCGTGGGCGTCTTGGTCGTCGTGGTCGTCTTGGTCGTCGTGGACGTCTTGGTCGTCGTTGGACTGGTTGTGGATGTTGTGGACGTTGTTGAAGTGGTCGTGGAACTGCTTGAGGTCGAAGCGGCCTTTGTGGTCTTCGTGGACTTATTGGCTTCTGTGGATGTCACGGGTGCGGGTCTTGAGGGCGTCTTGGGCGTCGTTGAAGTCGTCGTTGAGGTCGTCGAGGTCGTTGAAGTCGTCGTGGTGGTCGACGTCGTCGAGGTGGTCGACGTCGTGGTCGTCGATGTCGTGGTAGTTGACGTCGTAGTAGTTGACGTCGTGGTCCTCGTAGTGCTGGTTGTCGTTGGAACCGTCGGGGAGAAAGTTCTCTTACCTTCATTCCCAGGAATGACCCTAAATCCGACTTTTACCAATCTACAAACCCATCCTTAGAACTCACTGCATATGATTACGATCCGGAGGCAACATGAGGACTTCCGGAAGCTCGTTGAGGCTAGGTCGGATGATCCGAAGCAGGCAGGGATCAAAGGCCCCCAACTTGATCCTCTCTCCGTCCAGGAATCGCAGCCAGTCGAATCTGAAACTCACCTTTCCATAATCCAAACCCCAAAATCAGTTCTTACACGTTGACAGATTCCAGAATCGTGGCGAAGTTCCTCGTCCTGATGTACTGGACTTCGTGCTCCGTCGGGGTGACCAAGACTCTCTCGGGGTGCTCCCTGAATGAAGCCTTAGCCAACGAAGCGCAGATGGGACAAACCAGTTAGCGCTGAAGATGGCGTTCCGCTCGTAACGCTGATTGAGGATGTTGAAATCCCGGTAGGGATAATACTGCGACATTTCCAGCTTCACAGGCTGAAAAAATCCTAGAATAAACCCCTGAAAGCGATCCTTACAATATCCGCATTCGGCCCTGTTATCGTGGGATCCACTCGCTCGTAGGCTTCATCCTAAAAAGCCGAAATTAGCCCCAAATCCCGAAAAAACAAGGGTCTTACGTAGGTGCTGTGACTCCAGCAATGGACCTTCGCTGTGGTCAGATATCCGCTCAGGTACTTCATTTGTCCGTTCTTGTAGCGGAAGGCTCTTGCGTGCGGGAGGTAAACGGTCATCTCGGGGTCGCAGATGTGACCGTCGTTGTCGTAGCTGTCCCGGAATTTCGGGAGGATGGGATGGCTTGGGTCAAAGGCGAGGCCGATTCTTCTCCATCCTTTGGCTGGGAACGGGGTGTAGAGGATGTCGCTGAAATGAGAAACGTGGTTGAAATGGGTCAGGTGCAGGCTAGGCAAGGACGAAAGCGGCAGGAATATGGAACCAGGCTAGGGCAGGTGGGATGCAGAGCATGAGGTGGGCAAACCGAGCTTTCTAGGCCAAAGTAGGAATGCCGATTAAGCGTCAAAAATCCCCAAATTATGCCGCGAAATTTAGCCCAAAAATAGGACCAAAAAACCCAAAAGGAGAAGCCCACAAAATAGCTGAATGCGGCTAAAAAGACAGGCAAGATGCACCCAAAGACAAACCATAAACTCACTGTCTGGATCTAGCTTGTCCCTTCCAGTATTCCACGTCCGAGTCGTGGCCTCCAAACCGCAGGAAGATGATGGTCCTGTTGTCGTAGTAGTACATCTTGATCTTCGTCGATCCGCATCCTGTTCGCCGCTTGTTCCTGGCCAGTTCTTCGTCGATCCGGGCGTTCATCTCCAAAGCGCTGGTGAACGCTTCCATCCGGACGCGGAGATAGCCATGACATGTGGCGATGTGGTAGAAGTTGTTGATTAGCCGCCGGAAATCGCAGGAATTCACTGAAAATAGGGGAGAATGAGCGAGGGAAAAATTAAGCAAAAATAGGTTGATTTGACGCGTGGTCCTGGCACGAAAGCTCATGCCGCATTTCGCATCAAAAAACGCGCCAAATTCAAAATTTGAATTTACCGTTAAAATGGAGAGACTGACGGAAGTTCACGATGTGTTCGTGAATGGAGATCGGATCCGTGTAGTATTCGGTGTGATCTTCCAGATCCTCGAGATCGGGACCACCGACGGCGACGTGGAGCGAGGCGAATCCGAGCAGGAGGAGAAGCCAAAGACGACCGGTTGACAGCGGAGACATGAGCGGAATTAGCCGACCGGCGGCTTCATGGCGCTTTTGAGGGTAATCAGTCTAGACATGTCTAGGACCATGCGAGCGTTACCGGATATAAGCCACTTCTGGTGGTCGCTCAGCAGCTGACCGGTCGGTTTGGGGGTCATTTGGATGAAGATACCACCGGTCTCCCGTTGTGCGCCTGTCGCAAGTGGTGGACATGGAGACTTCAAGAGCAATTAGTCTAGACGTGTGTTTCGTGACGTCATAAGGTCAGCAGCCTTTTGAAGACAAAATCCGGCCGCCTCCCCGGCGTCCGAAAAATGAAAATGAGATCAGGAAAACTCTTTCTGGAACAGACATTTAAACCAGACACATGTTTACAGGATGGCGCATAAGAACCCGTCTAGCTCGAAGGGGACTCGACCGGAGTGTCTGGAATTTGCTCATGTCTGAAATTGTTGGGCTGTCAGTTCTCTGACATTGGCCCTCTATTTTCGTCTCCAGCTACCATCCGAGAAGCCTTTAGAGAATTTCGGGTGTAATTAAGTCAAACAGCCTTGTGAGCCTTGGTTTTACGTCGTCTGGAACTGATCATTCAATATGACGTTGTCTAGGAGTGTACATGACATTTCCAAACCACTTACTTATGACAAAGCAAGCATTTATCATCCAGCAAGCATTTATCGAGTCATCCAAACAGTTTTCTGGCAAACAAAATAACGTTCTCCATATTGACATCCACTGACTCCGCACGTCTATAAAAACGTAAAATTAGTAGTGAACACCACTTTGAACATCAAACTTACCACTGGACCTTGTCCATTAGGACACTCATTGCGACTTCCATCATAATATCTCATCCACACTCCACCCACTTTATCCAACACTGGTAATGATGAGCAAGGATACGAAAAGTTTGGACCTTGGTCGTATGCTATTTGAGC
>KN166379.1:34290-69300 GCA_000757745.1 Steinernema scapterisci
CATAAAACAAACTCATAAGAGCTGAATCTTACATAGCGAAGATCGCGTTTTAGGAGTTCTTCTAATGACTCATTGCCATAAAAAAAGATTTCAAGTTGCTCGTCGGTAACTTTAAGCACAAAATAATAATCAATTCGCTGGTCCCTGTGGACCTGGCCGACGTCTTTCCAGAGTCCTTCACCAATTTGGAGAAGTTTAGAAATGTTCAATTGGGGCAGAATGTGAAAGACGGAGTCGACGAAGACAAAGGGGAGGTCATCCATAATGGGGTCTAAACAATGCCAGATCCGGAGACCTGATATTTAAGCGCCCAATGTGGGAAACAGTGCGTTAAGAGTCATGCCAGAAACTGTTGTTTTTCAAGACACGCAATTATCGTGGACTCAACAAGTCAAAATAATAAACAAGGACAGTTCGCTCAACTCCATTCTTAACCTTTTCCAGGTGCAGCCAATAAGTTGTCGTAGTACAATTAGATATACGCTTAAAACCCAACTTTTCCAATATTTGCGTCGCAGTCTCATCTTTAGCGATCACATTCACAAGTCTATCTTGTTTCCATGACTCGACAAAAGTTCTCATTCCTAAGAGTGCGGATCTATGAGACGACTTTACAACTTCTAGACGATTGTTTTGGAATAAATGGTATTCCAAAACCTCGCGCGGAGTGTCGTCGTCAATTTCAATTATTTCGACGGGTACCTTCCACAAAAAATCGAAGTCATTTGAAAGAGAACCCATGTACAATGACATCAATTCCGTTGGAACACTTCCCAGAAATGTGCGCAGTAGATCAGTTTGCCGTTCGCTGAAATTTGGATTTATATCCTTACAAATATGAATACTGTACCAGTCAATTCTAGAGTACTTCAGGTCTCGTTTTAGAGCGTCTTCAATAGAGACGTCTTCCGCATAATCGTATCCAAAAGATAGAAGAAACACACTTGTGTGGGAACTCGTGCAGTCAACACACAAAAAATAGTACATACGTTTTTCCTGATGCGTCTGGCCAATTTCCTTCCAGAGACCTCCTTCGACTTGCTTAAGCTCCTCGACTGAGCCGTGAGAGAAAAGGTGGACGATAGAGTCGACGAAGATGAAGGGAATGTTGTCCATGATGAGCTGTAAACAGCATGTAGTTGATCCTAAAATCTATTATTTATGGGTACGAGGTGATAAAAGGTGCATCGAGATTCAAATTGTGGGTCCCGCCCTTCCACAGATGCATCGCAATGAAAACCTGCGACTCATTCCCATTGCTTATGCCCAACCGCGTCATCTCTAACGCCTTTCAGGTCAAATGTGCGATGTTAATGGGTGTGCTGGGTCCGCGCGGAACTCGGACAGATCTCATTTTAGATCTAAGCCGAGCAGAACAACTCCGATGCACTGTTTCCCACATTGGGCGCATAAATATCAGGTCTCGGATTCAAGCGTTGTTCAGAACCCATCATGGATGATCTCCCGTTTGTCTTCGTCGACACCGTCTTTCACCTCTTGCCCCAATTAAACATTTTTAAACTTCTCCAAATTGGTGGAGGACTCTGGAAAGAAGTCGGCCAGGTCCACAGGGACCAGCGAATTGATTATTATTTTGGGCTTAAAGTTACCGACGCGCAACTTGAAATCTTTTTTTATGGTAATGAATCATTAGAAGAACTCCTGAAACGCGATCTTCGCTATGTAAAAATCAGCTCTTATGAGTTTAAGTTCTACCAGAACGCCAATTTGGACGTTAATCGAGAACTTTTGCTTCTGTGTGGAAAATTAGTGAACTCAGTGCCAATTCAAGCAGTAAATCTTGATTCACCTTACGCGCCAAAATCTCTAGACTTCCTTTGGAAGATACCCACGATCAAGATTGAGCTGAGCTTCGAGATCGCCCAAGAAGTCTTCGAATACCATCTATTTGAAAACGATTGTTTAGAAGAACTCGCTGTCTCCGAGAAATCCCTAAATCATCCAAATCGAGGTCGCTCGTTTCACCGAATGATGTGTTTTATGGAATCCTGGAAACAAGACAAGGTTGTGGATGTGGAGAAATGCGTACTTACGAGAGATCAGTTAGAGGAAATTGGCTTCGAGTTATACCAGGTCGAGGACACTGCCGTTTTCTGTCTCATCCTAACCAAGACTAAACATGGAGTCCAGCGATCTCTTCGGTGCATTTTGAATTGAATAATTTGGCACCTTTAAATTCAATATTGTCATTATTTTCGTAGTAGTCAGCTTGTAATTTCTTAAATAAACCCGTTTTAACAAGACGAAAAAGACGTGATCGGTTTGATGAAACTCCAAAGTCCAAGTATGGTTCTAAAGCTTAAAGCTGCCGAAGCTTCATACTTACGCTGATCTGCTGCTCGGCGGTTTTTCGAGTTTGGCGGATTGGGACTCGACGCTTGTTTCTCACATTTGGCTCATTTTATGGATTGTTAGCACATCCACAGCCATTGCGGGTTAACTCTCCTTTGTCTTTGTCGACACATTGCCGTGGCGTCCTCTGCTAAGTGGTGTGAACTCGAGTCATGAGCACAAACCGAAGGTTAGTCGAGCGATCTCTTACGTCAGTTTGCACTTTCTACGCGTTTCGCTCAAATTTGTTGGCTCTGATTCTTAACTTTCCCGTTTTTCAGAATTCTCATAATGATAGTCCACCTAATCATCCTTACTATTCTTCTCACTGTCCCATCTCAAGCTCATTACCAATCAGTACATGTGGCTGGAGGCTTCTTCTGTGATCAAACACCACAGAATTGCTATGATCGATACTCCGAAGATAAGATACTTGGAATGAACCCTGCTGTTGTGTCCATCGAACTCCTAGAACACAATCTTTGTAAGTCTCCAAAGCAAAAACAACTATAAACTTGGTTTTTAGTCGGTTCTGACCGCATCCTCAACAGCACTGCCGCGTTTGCCGACGAAGGATACGCGCTAACGGGTAGAACAAACCAGTTCTTCCCAACAAGGCCGTACCTACGGATCCTCCACAATTGCATCGAAGGTCGCAACCGATGCTTCAGCGCCAACATCGCCATTCCTCAGGACCGTAACGCTCAGTTTCTGTTTTTGAACGATGGACGCCTGGATTTAACAAAGCTTCGTAGGAACAAGATTGACTGCGTGACTTTGAAGAGCGTTGTTGAACCTCAACTTAAAGCCAAACTCGAAAAGCTTTACGGCAAGGAGGCGTTGACCAACTACAAGCTCAAAAACTCGGCTACATTTGTTACAAAATCTAACTAAATTGTGTGTTTTAAGTTTGAATAAACGTTCCATGTTGCGAGATTATGATTCAAATCTGGCAGTTTTTTGGCGTCGAAGTTTTGTCTGCCAGTCGTGAGCCTCTTGGTCATGGACTCTCCTAACTTCATTTGCTCTGTCATTCATAGATTGCATGTGGCCTCTATTCCCGATGACCCCGTCTGGACAGAGGCTTCCAAACGTCATTTCATCAAACGGGTTTACAAACGTTCATTATACGGAGTCCACTCATGCATTATCCTGGTTTCCGTCCAATTCGGTCGCTCTATGAGAAGGTTTGAAACTGGAATAAACGGTTCCACGGACTCTTTCATCTGCCCAGCGTTCTTTGACACATCCAGCTTGATAAAGTCGACATTCCTGAAATAAGCTCAATTTTGAAGTTGACTAAATGATATGCATCCCCACCTTTGGAAGATTCCTAAAACGTCGTCGTTGACACTTTCCGGATTTGAATTGGAAACCACGATTGTGATATTCGGCATTCGTTCACGGAGTCGTTCCAACAACTGAGCCAAAACACCGAAATCCTGCTCCCGATCCCAAGTAAATTCTACTCCATCGGCTCGTTTATAACACAGAAACTGAAACTAGGATATTTACCAAGCCCAAACTTGCTCAAGAACCGACCTGTTCGAGGTTATCCATGAACACCCGTTCTGTTTCTTTTGACTTAAGAACTGCATCCAAAGCGTTCGGAACATAGTTAGCTCCGATTCCTATCAAAAATCGTGGTTTTGGCACTACCGACCACATTGAATACTCCATGGTTGCCATTTGAAAAGAGTAAGACGAGTAGAACCGTCCAGAAAGAAGAACCTCAGCCGAGGAGATCAGCACATGGGAACATTTATGAAGTTTCAGCTCGTTCTCGGTAAAGTTTTTGTGATATTCTGCCCACTCATCCTCGCTAAACGAGCATATTTTTGTCGGTTTGGAGCTTGGGGATGCTCTCGGAATCCAAGACTTCAGTTCACAAGGTGATTTCTGGTGATCAGCAAGGAAATTGCCAATTTCAGAAGTTTCCGGGTTCGCCATCGGTGACGATATTCCTTTACTATACATCCCAATGACTGGAAGCCTTGAAACGAGCTCCTTGGCAAACTCATAGGTCGGAGTCCAGCTCTTTTCGTGCTGAAAGAATGACTCGCTTGGGGTTTCGGTCAGCAGATATGTCAAGTTTCCTTCTAGCTTCGGAGTGTCCCAGAAGAACGGTCGACGCCCAAATACTGGTCTGGCCCAGTCATAGATATCGACCACTGGATGTTGTCGTTCTACACGGCGGTTTGGGACAAGGTCAGCCACGACTTTAAGACCACAGAAGCCGTAATCTAGGTAAACGTCTAAAAATGGATTTAGATCTTTGTAAATGAAGAATTCGTTACTGCGAGTAAGTCTCAACTCTGCTTTGAAGTCGGATCCGTAGTCGCTGTAGTAAAGCCGACTTTGTGGGACCCAATACAGCGATGAGAAGTAGGGGCACAGATTACGCCAGTTTGTGATCTCCGGCACATATCTGCTGCTGATGGAAAGCGATATGAAGAGTACTTTGCCACTTTTGATACCTTCTTCTCGTAAGTCCTAAACATATAAATTGAGGGAGATCAGCCTTCAAGATCCGGACAATCCAAGGTCTCTGACAAACTGAATCCCGGACAATCCGAAGCTTCTGACAATTCGAAACCCGGGCAATCCGTGATCCAGGGGACAGAGAAAAGACTTGGTTAGTGAGAGTCCTCGGATTGTAAAGGTTACAACCTCGGACAGTCAGACAGTGGGCCCGGATTCTTGTGAAAACCCAAAAGTTACCTTTAAGAAGTTCTCAAATGCCCGTGAAGAATAAGTCGCCGGACTGAAGTCGAACATGAATCCGTCAAATCCGTGGATCTTGGCGAACAAATGTAAGCTTTTCACGTACTTTTGAGCACTCTCATAGTCATTTCCAAACGTTTTCCCTGAGATCCCAAACAGTGTGGTTATCTGAGTGTACTTTTTGAGGCTAAAACGTGGCTTTTAGTAACGCTTTCAACTATTAACTCACTCGTGAATCTGCTTAAGAGTGTTGTTCAAGTTGAGATCCTGGTCTTGATTGAAATTGTTGAAGTAAACCAGACGAGTGCAGGCTGACTGTTTGACTGAATCGATAGCCACATTGTCTTTGTTCGACTGAAACTTGAGATTCAGTATAAAAGTAAAAAATTCATTAAAAATACTACCTTGGGGATGTGAAAGCTTGGGGATGTGACAGAGTGGTACGATAAGGACAGGTAAGAGAAATGCAAGCATCGTGCAGGTGAAGCTAATGGAGCACCGGCAAGTAGCACAAAGGGGGGGAAAGGTTTAGTCTCACGCCTAAGACGCTGATCGTTTCACACTTTGAGGTCAATCTATGGATCCCGCCTCTTATCATGCCGATCTGTGTCTACGTGGGATCCATACTTTTGACACGAGGTAGTCCCAAACCAATGCACCTGCTCACAGAGGTCCTGAAAATCCCAAACCCTGAAAGTAATGCCCAAGTTTCCCTTTCGCATCACTTCCACAAGCATATAAGCTTCAACCATGCTGATGTATCTTCACAAGTGCCTAGTACACAAGACCTCCAAAGCATCCCAACATGGCTGTCCAACCTCCCCAGATCGATAATCTCCTGAAGATCGACGGACATCTTAAGTTGTTCACCAAGGAAATCAGCCGGCGTTACGGCGCTTTCCAAGACGCCCTCAAGCGGATTGAGGAGGTAAGCTAGTTTCCAGGATTCTCGGGTTCTCCCGGCTCTTGGATCCCTCGTTCAATTTACCCTAAATCTCCTATTTTCAGTGCGGTGGAATGGAAGATTTCACGTCCGGCTACAAGAGCTACGGCATGGTAGTGCAGGCGGACAACTCAATCCTATGCCGAGAATGGGCTCCCGGAGCTGACCGCTTGGCTCTGATTGGAGAATTCAGTGAGTCAGGAATCCCTTTGAACTCGATCTAACCTTTTCTTGTAGATGGTTGGAACCACGATTCCCACGTTTACAAGAAGACCGAATTCGGTAAATTCGAGCTTCAAATCCCAGCCACGTCTTCCGGTGGATGCGCTATCAAGCACGGATCCGCCTTGAAAATCGCTGTCACCAGGAATGGGCATACTGTAGACAAGCTCTCCCCCTGGGCTCGCTACGTAGTTCAACCCCAAGGCAACCCTGTTTACGAGCAGATCTTCTACAACCCCGAAAACCCCGTGAAGATCGACGTACCACGTCCTCCCAAGCCTGCATCTCTCCGCATTTACGAAGCCCACGTGGGGATCTCCAGCTGGGAAGGAAAGGTCAACAACTACCGAGATTTCGCCGATAACGTCATTCCTCGGATCTCCAAGCAAGGCTACAACGTGATCCAGCTCATGGCCGTCATGGAACACGCCTACTACGCTTCCTTCGGGTACCAAATCACTAGTTTCTTTGCCTCTTCCAGTCGTTGCGGGACTCCGGACGACCTGAAATACCTTGTGAACAAGGCGCACTCGTTTGGGATCACGATTCTCTTTGACGTCGTCCATTCCCACGCTTCCAATAACGTCCTGGACGGGTTGAACGAATGGGACGGAACCAAGGGATGCTACTTCCATGACAGCCCAAGAGGAGTCCACACGCTCTGGAACTCGCGGTTGTTTAACTACGCCGAGATCGAAACCCAACGTTTCCTTCTTTCGAACCTTCGCTGGTGGGTGGAAGAATTCGGATTTGACGGTTTCCGCTTCGACGGCGTCACTTCTATGCTCTACCACTCCCATGGAATGAATGACGGCTTTTCCGGTGACTATAACGACTACTTTGGCCTGAACACGGACACAGATTCCTTGATCTACCTGATGCTCGCCAATCATTTCCTCCACAAGATGCACCCGAACGTCATCACTATCGCCGAAGAAGTCAGCGGAATGCCGGCCTTGTGCAGGCCAATCGAAGAGGGCGGCCAAGGTTTTGACTACCGACTCGCCATGGCCATTCCTGACTTGTGGATCAAGCTCTTGAAGCACTCCCGGGATGAAGATTGGGACATCGGAGCCATTGTCCACACACTGGAGAACCGCCGCTACTCGGAGAAGCACGTCGCCTACGCGGAATCCCATGACCAAGCCTTGGTCGGGGACAAATCCATCGCTTTCTGGCTCATGGACAAAGAGATGTACGACTTCATGTCCACGATGAGCCCCATGACGCCCGTGATCGACCGCGGACTCTCGATGCACAAACTCATCCGCCTGCTGACCTACGCCCTCGGAGGAGAAGCCTGGCTCAACTTCATCGGGAACGAGTTTGGCCATCCAGAGTGGCTCGACTTCCCCCGCGAGGGAAACCAGCAGTCTTACCACTACTGCCGGCGTCAGTGGAACCTCGCTGACGACAATCTCCTCCGCTACAAGTTCCTCAACAACTTCGACCGCGCCATGAATCATCTTGAAGCCGATTTCGGATTCTTGAGCAAGGGTCCAGCCTACGTGACCTGGAAGCACCAGGACAACAAGGTCGTCGCCTTCGAACGCGCTGGACTCGTTTTCGTCTTCAACTTCCACGGATCCCAGAGTTTCAGCGATTACAAGGTCGGCGTCGAGCACCCGGGAGAGTACAAGCTGGTGCTGAACAGCGACGACCAGGAATTCGGAGGCCACAATCGTGTGCAGGGACGCGGCGTCCATTTCTCGTTCCCTGAAGGCTTCGCTGGACGTTCGAATCATATCCGCGTTTACGCGCCAACCAGGACTGTGCTTGTGTTTGCTAAACAGTAGGGAGTTGAGGAAATAAACTTTGGAATCGCCAAAATCATGATTTATAACGAGCCAATTACATATCACAAGAATCCTTAGATCGACATCTCCGGGGCTTCCCAATAAACGGCCCAGATTCGGGGTCTTCTTTGTCCTGCACGCTGTGGACGATGACGCTAGGAATGAAGAACACTATGGCGAGGAGAAACACAAATAGGATTGGGATCAGGACTGTTGGCATCGCGTGGAAAACGGGGAATATGACCAAAAGCCCGTAAAAAGAGCTCTCAAAAGCGCGCACGGGAAAAGCCAATTAAGATTCTGTCCTCGACGCGCTTCTCGCCGCCCTGTCCCAAGGCACCCTACCAGATTGAACCCCAGAAAGAGATGAAATACAGTTAATCTTCATTTCACTGACCGAAATTCTTAAGCTGGAGGCTGAGTTGTCTTCAAGTAGGCGGCGTACTCCGTGCAGAACTTCGCGATCGACGGGCGATTCATTCCTTTGGCTTGGAGATACTCGATGACGACGCGGTGGAGGAAGATGTATTGGGTTTCCGTTTGGACGGAATTCGCGCGTCGGGTCCGGAGTTCCTTGACGATCTCGGGTATCTGGAAAGGGGTACTGCTTATGACAAAGCGGAAAGCTTCAAACTTACGCTGATCGGCTGCTTGGCTTCAAGCTTCGACATGATGATCTCCAGGGCGACCACGGTGCCCGTTCTGCCGATTCCTAAACACTCCAAATCAGTACCCTAAACTTCCTCAATTTGACCTACCTGCCGAGCAATGGACGACGCAGGTCGAATCCTTCTTGGCCCTCGTGTAACGCAGCATCCGAAGGATCCCAAGTCCGCCTGTGGGGACGTACTTGTCCGGCCAGTCCTTCCACAGATACATCGAAACGGTGATCGGCGACTCCTTCCCGTCGCTCACCTCTAGCTGCGTCATCTCGAACGCCTTGTCGAACAATGCGTTGTGCTAAGCGGATCATTTAAAACCCGAAAATTGGAATTTCTACCTACCTTAACGTTCTTCACATGGATGGTTCCCGCTTGCCTGCTTTCGCCTTCGCCCAGAGGCCAATATTGGGCGCATTTGACCTTGCCGTTTTCCTCCACGCGGCACAGCATAATGATCGAGGCGACTTTTTCCTGCCACAGCATCCGGTAAAAGTCGTTCACCGTGTCGTTGACAGGACCCTGGGTGCAAATAATCTTGAAGGCTGGGCCCACGTCGACGACCCAGTTTGCGTGGATGTAATCAGGATCCGGAGGGCTGTTGTAGGTGAGGACGACGCGGGTTTTGTCGTAACAGGGGACGTCCTGGTATCTGGAAAATTGGAGTTATTAGGTCGTAATTATGTCATCACTTTAGGTTATTTTTCGGCAGCCAAATTGGTCTCAAAAGGTCCGGAAATTGCTTAAAATTTCCCGAAGAGGCGCAATTAATTACTTCCAAAAAATCCCGAATTAGCCCATAATTATTACCCGTTTGTCCCCAAAACCCAGCTAATTTAATCATGAAAGTCTTACCGATTCTTGGTCTTGTTGGCTTCAAAAGCCACCGCAGCTCCCACCGGCGGCAGCACCTTCGTAGCGCGTATCTCGGCGTATTCCTTCTGCAGCCCGGCGATTCCAGTCTGGCTCAGCCTATCCACAAAAGCGTTCATCAGAGCCTTGGATTCATCGTCCGGCTGCGCTCCTCGGCATCTCTTCTGCTTCCCTGGAATGGTGGCATCTCTGGCCGTCGCCGTCTGCACGGGCTGGGAGTCCTTCTCCTCATCCTCGGCGTCCACGGTGCCGACGTCGTCCACGGTTTCTTCCACCGTTTGCATCACGGACGCCCCGGTGTTGGACGATCTTCGGCGGCGAGTCGCCTTTTTCTTCTGAAATCGGGCTCAAGATGAAACGCAGTCAGAAACGAGTTCAACTTACCGAACCCCTCTTGGTAACACGGCTAGGAGTGCGCGTCATGACGGTTTAACAGCGCGATCTTCGAAGCTTCGGCCGGAAACTCCTCGATGTCCACAAGCTGGTTTCCGCTTCGAAGGAACCGACCGACTGGTGTAAGCGATGACGACTCAAATGAGGCTCGGTGGGCGCCGGCCGGTCCTTGCATGGTCTGTCTAGACATGAGTGGTCTAGAAAGACCCAGCCATGGCTGAACAGGCGAAAGTACCGTCTCCAGACGACTTGCCACAAGTCTAGACACGGCCTCGCACGACCGCTTCGTTCCGGTTGTCCTGAACAAAATGAAACCGGTAAACTGTTAACAAGCGTTTCAGACACTTGACGGCAGTGTCTAGACCTAAGGAAACAAGGGACCCGATCAACCCTGACCCAACCCAAATCAGCATAACCACAAAATTACAAATTTATAGAATCACAAGAAATATTTTACAACAATGAATATAAATAAACCCGTCGCTTGGCAGCAACAACAACATAGAAATATATCTCCTGAGCTCAACAATTACAACCTACTGAAAGACGTATGGTGGCCTTCTCTTCAGGACATGGTACGTGCCCCATTCGTTCTTCCATTCGGAGAGGACAGGCACGTAGAAGGCGCGGTAGAAGGCGTTCGGCGAGTGGTTCGCGAGGAGGAATGGCTTGCTGAAGATCGATTCCCATACGTCCTAAAAATAGAACTTATAGAATTCGAAAATTTAGGATTGGACTTACGGTTTTCTTAGCGAAATTCGGCTCCAGCTCGGTCACGTCAGGCGTCTCCAGGTCGATCAGATAGTTGCACGTGTCGACGCTGACGTATCTGGACGGCTCCTCCTTGTTCTGGTCGTTCATCTCCGTCGGGATCGCGCTGGTGATGGCCGGAATCTTGCCCTTCTTGAAAGCCTTCGGGAGGATTCCCTTGAACTCGCTCTGGATGAAGTGGAATTCAATCTTCCATTTTTCCCGTCGGTTCAGGTTCATCGCGTATTCGGGGAGGAAGAAGGACGACGCGAAGCGGTACCATTCTTTGCCCACGCACACGCGAGCGGAGCCCTGAACGAGATTAATTAGAACAGCTTTAGAACTTGGGATCTTACCACTAACTTCAACTCTGACATGTTGACATCTTCGGCGAGCAATGGAGCGTTGAAGTGCTGGGACAACGCGCTGTAGCCTTCGATGGGAGCGTTGTAGGCCTTGTAAACCATGAAGACCCGGGAGGTGAAGAGGACGAAGGAGATCACTAGGATGGCGGCAGCGAAGTAGGTGGCGATCTTCGATCCCTGTGCGCCGTGGAATCGCCAGCCGTATTGAACGATCGCGTCCAGTCCTATGGCGGCGAGGAGAGCGATCATCGGGTAGATCGGGAACAGGAAGCGTTCCTCCTTGTGCGGCTGCAGGAAGAAGATCAGCAGCCACAGGGCCACGGTAGCGGCGATGAAGATCACTGGGAGGTATCTGCGCCAGTAGTTCTCGGCTGAAATCAGACGTTTAGAACTCTTCCTCGAGGTAGGATAACTTACGTTGCTGTTCGAAGTAGCTGCGGTACACGAAGTAGCTCAGCGGCACAGCGATGAGCGCTGGGAAGACCAGGATATTCCAGTTGAGGAAGAGGTTCTTCACGTAGTACGTCCAGGGTTCCACGCCGTAGAGATCCGGTCCGTGGCTGGAGAACACGTTGTACATCACGATGTTCAAGGGAGCCTGAAAATTGGAACTTTAGGAATACAGCTAAGAGAGTTATGAACTTACGATGACGAATTTCCCGTAATAGTACGTGTCCACGGCGCACAGGAGTGCCAGGACGGCGCCTCCAGCGATCAGAGCGTAGGCGACAAACGCCGAGAATCGCTTCCTGACGACGAGCATCTCCAGGACCACCGGTAGCCCGAGGACTGCGGCAAACGGCCATCCGACGAGGGCGGAAATTGCCGTGCAGAGAACCGAGAGGAAGAACTGGTTCTGCAGCCACAGTCCAACGGCCAACGCGTTCAGCTGCATGCTGAAGGAGGACGGGAGGAACGCGACGGACGCCTGGAACAGCCCCGGGGATAGGATGGAGCAGATGATGTAGTTCCTGGCGATTCCGTTCCCAAAGCGCTTCTCGAACACCTTGTAGAGGTAGAATTCGATCAGCGATGTGAAGATGCCGAGGGTGATCCGGACGCCGAAGAAGACTCCCATCTTGGCGATGAAGGGGATCAGGAACTGGATGATCCTGGCTGGGAAGGAGATGAGGTAGAGGTATAGGTATGACCTAGCATGAGAAGCTGATTAGGACAAGGCTATAAGCGAAATGGACTTACCTCAGGGCGTAAACGGGAGAATATTCCCAGGTTTGGAATCCTTCGTTGTGGAGGAGTAGATGCATCGGCTCCCAGTAGTTGTAGACCTCATCGCAGTCCGAGATCCCGTTCCAGAGAGCTCCGGAGATGCGGAGGGCGGCCATGAGCTACATAACCAAAATCAGAATTTTTCCGAAATTCAAAAAACGCTTACCTTGATGATCACGATCGTTGAAAGACCGGTCTCGTTGTCGTCGTCCTCTTCTTGGAAGTAGAGCTTCCCGAGGATATCCTTGACGGCAGGCGCGGCGCGGGCGCGAGGCGCTTGTTGCCCGATTACGCGCGGCCTTGGCTCCAGCTCATTATTTTGAGCCTTCTTCCTCCTTGAGAGGGTCGACATACCTGGAACAGAAGACACGGTTAATCTGGGAATTTTTGGACAGCGCGACGGCAACGTTTCACGCGTATTTGACGTCTGGATTTGAGCGCGATCGGCAAATTTAAGATCCACAAAACTGACGAGGTTGACGCTGATGTGAGGCGCGAAATCTTCAAATATGAAACACAAATGCGAGTCCGATGCGCAACATTAAATAGGATCAAATATAAGCTATAATCGATGGAACACACGTCGATCAATATTGGCTGAAAAGACACGCAGATGAGAGGTAAAATCAAGAAATCACGAATTTCCAGAAGCGACTGACTGGCGAACTGACGCCGACGGCGACGCTGCGACTTCGAGGTGCGAGCGAGAGGCCGTTGCAGGTTCAAATTCAAAGCGCCAAAATCGTGTGAGGACCCACGGAGGTATTCTCTGGCGGCGAGTGGTGAACACCGGCTAGGAAGCTCTTTGTGATGATGTGGAGGCAGCGCAAGTGGTTTGTGAAACGTTTCAAAGCAGTCGAAGGAAGAGTGAAATGACGGTTTCAAAGGTACAAACGATTAGTGAAACGTTCCACAACCGCTCAGGTCGGCTGAGGAAAAGTGGAATGGCTTCCCAACAGGTACCTACGGTTCGTGAAACGTTTCACAACCGCTTCGACCGTCCGAGGAAAAGTGAAATGGCTGCCCTAGTTAGTGAAACGTTTCACACTTCTCCTAATCTGTTCCAACGTTTCACGTGAAACGTTTCACGCCGTTTAACCCCACACAAAAACCATAAAACAAGCCACGATACAACCTGAAACAAAACCAGCGGATAGGATTCTCGGACTGTGTACCACATTTGCATAAAATTTGCTCGGACATTCTCAAACGCGTGAATCGATTTATTGTCGCTACTACTCGTATCTGTTTACTATACACCGGAATGGATGATGAATATATACGTTTGATATGTACATAAACACATAAATCACGTTTCAAATAACTTCGAAGTCACGTTCCGCGGCAGCCACGGCTCGTTTGTCCATCTTTCCTACTATGTCGGACGGGTAGATTTCGGTCTGGAAATGAAAAGATAAGATAAGGCAGAAGAATGAGGGCTGAAGCCCGACTTTGACTACCTCATGCCGGATAATACGATTATTCATGTCTATCGCCCAAAGGCGACTCTCCGTCGAATCCACAGAAATCGCGCGGAGCTTCGCCGGCAACGATTTCCAGTAATTTCCGGCCGGATTTCCGGCTGTTAAGCCACGTAACCGATAGAGGACGTTGGTTTCTTGGGCCAAAGCCCAAACCACGTTTTCGCCCACGGCAATATCAGCTACTTTCGTGTCGCTGCTAGCTTCAGTCCATTTTCTCCCCGTTGGGAAGTCGTTGCTGACGCCAGTTCGAGCCCATGAACGTCCACTGCCGGAGGCGAAGATCCATACGTAGCGGCCTGTGCTGGACACTCGGACCTGAAGCGTGGGTTACGGTAAGAATGGACATGGATTGGTGAGTTCTCACCTGGTCGATCTTCTCATTGCTGGCCTGTTTCGGCCTGTCCACTCGCTTCCAATGGATCTCTTCCAGCTTCGTAGTCCAAATCGTGCCTTCGGACGTGAGTTTCCAGATGGATTTGGACGAGACCGCGATGCAGAGGACAGATCCATAGTGCTCCTTCTTAAGATGGGTTAGATCCATCTGTTCCCATGCGGTTCCTGCAGGCTGCATATCGCGGTCGATACCTCTTCTCATGTGAATCTGGCCCAGGACATCCAGAGCGAAAAGTTGGCCTTCGGCTGCACATAGCATCGAGATCTAAACTTCAGAGCTTGATCCCAAGAATGCCAACGAATCCTTACCGCAGCCGGCTTCTCTCCAAAGAGCGGAAGACTCGTAAAATTCCGCTTTTTCACGTTGAACATGTAAACCTCGGAATTAGGTCGACACACGTAGAGGTAATCTGCAAAAACTGCTTCATGAATAGGCCAAAATCAAGTTCACATACCTCTACTTCGGTCACACAATCCTCCAGCCGCGATCATCATAAAACAGTCATTGAGCCTCAGCTTCACAGGCACAACATGCCGGAAAACGTGACCAGAAAGAGGACTTCTGGCGACGAAAATCTTAGATCCGACGTTGATGAAGACCCCAGCCGAGCAGATTTGAATGGTCCACTGCTGGATCGGCAGGAATTTCTTGATTTCGCTAGGAGGTTCGTTGTCGATTGGCGAGCAAACTTGAAGCCAGCTTTCGGTCGACGTCCCAAACGGATTATTCTCGTCCACGCCGTTTGTGAACCAGAGTTGGCCCATGGAATCCAGGGCCCATCCGGAATGTTCAAACAGGGCCACGCTAACCAGTTTTGAGGGTCCGACAGGCCTGAAATTTGACATTTTACGCTTGGCCACAGAGAATACACTTACTCAGCCTCGACCCAATCCAACCCCATAGGACAATGCCTCAATCCAGCCCTGATGATTAAGGATCCTGTGTCCCTCCTGATCGCCCAAACGGCGGTTTCAGAAGCGGCGATCTGGGAAACTGGCCAGGCACATTCAGCTCTGTAGAGGATTCCCATATCTGGGAGCTGCATTTGGACAAAAATCTAAAATTTCAGGTCAGCCGAAGTCAGATTCAAGTGAAGCGTACGCCATTTTTAGTCAAATACCAGGCGTTGTGGTTTGTGATCGCAGCCTGGAGCACACCTGAGCCTTCGTTCGCCTGGACGGTCCATTTGGAAGCGTAGGCGGGAGTTTCTGGGTCGTGGTTTTCGGGAGAATAGGCGATTCCTTTGTCGATTCGCCACAGGATTGACGCGGAATCTGGAAATCGGCTGGGGTTACTGTAGGCCATTCCATTCTCCTTACCGTTTAGCGCCACAGAAGAAGCCGAATACTTTAACGAAGCCCAGGCGCAATCCACGTTCTTGGGGGAGTTCACGGAGTTGAGCGGCCGATATCGGGTCTTGTTCTTGGCGGAGCACACGATCACGTATCCAGAGCAAACTGCGAAACTTGTGACCGGGAATGGTGTTATGATCTAAAACTTGAAATCTTAGTTTTAGGTCTTAAGAGACCTATCCTTACCCGGTTCCAAATATCCACCTGATCATTGATAATCTGGACCGTGGCTTTGTCCTCATTTCGCTGAATATCCCTCATAGAATTCAGCGAATTCTGAGGGACGGAATACGTCAGTTCTTCCTCTTTTCGGGGGTTCAGGTTCAGGACCGGCTGGTGTTTCCCGCGTTCCTAAAACCATCCTTAGTTAAGATATCTAGGAAAGCAAAGATACTCACCTTCCGCATCTCCAGATCTTTCAGGATCTTCTGGTACCCAGATTCTACGTGTTTCTCAATGTTGTCTTCGGTGTCCTCTTCAAATATCAGCGATTTCGGGTCGACTGTCGGCATTCGGACCTCGAAAACGGGCGACATTTGAGGGTTTTCGTGGGCTCCGTTCTGCTTGGGTTCCGGCGTAGCCCTGTCCTCTACTGGAACTTCGAAGTCTTGGATATGTGATGTTGAAGGGCGCTCTGGAATTTCATAGTTACAGTATACCCAGAGTTCGAATGTTAGCTTACCTTCGGGGACATTCTCCTTATCATTTGTCCACCCGAGCACCTCGTGAATCTTCCTAATCTTCTCCTCATTGAGGCTCGGCAACGAGTTGTCTTCGGATTCATTTCTATGCTCAACGATTGGAGGTGGAGGAGGCTTGGTTGGGAAAACCACTCGTTTGGTTCTCCTTCCTTTCCTGCGGACGACTTTTACGGTTGATTCCACAGGCGGCTCTTCTACGACAGCTACGAGCTCTGATTCGCTCACAAGTTGTGTGGGAAAGTGGTTTTCTTCGCCTTCGTCGGTGGCGACGTGTTCTAGGTCACCTAAAAAACGAGTAAAATTGACAAAACCTAAAGTTAAAAAAGATCGCTTGAGGACGGAATCGAACCTAGGTCCCTTCGCGTGGCAAAAAGCGCCTTGAACCACTTAACCACCAAGACAAATCGCCGCTTATTAAGAAACTACCATAACCGTCTAGTTTTGAGCTTTGACGCCACGAACAAAAGATGTCTCCTAGACACGACCTCCTCATTTTGAGCCCTCCAAACAAATGTGGGCGTCCTACACACACGTCTGCTAGACGAAAAGCTGTCTAGCAATTCCCTTTCTCATCCGATCCCCTCATTTTGAGTCCCCAAAGCCGACCTGACCGGTCGGTCCTCCCAGAACCCCGACCTGCACCCCAAACCCACCTCCATTCATCACCGCTCCGTGCTTCCCAGCGCTCTTGTGCTGCTCTATCAGATGAGCGATGTTCGCTGGATACTCGCCGCCGTTCTGCCGCTCCCAATTCTCGTCCGACGAATTCTCCTTTGAGAAGATATTCAGCGTCCGTTCGTCCACTGTTGTCATCAGTTTGTTCAGTAGAAACGATGACGCTGGAGCCGCAGTAAACAGAAGCTTGGACGCGTTTTTGTACGAATTCACTAATCCATTCTGGAGAAGATTCGACGCCGATATCACTTCTGGAACAGAGTAAATATTGACTTTGGTGATCATCGAGTGAGTCACTTGCCTTGGGGCACAGTTAGGAATTCCGGGGCTCGTGTGTCCGAGAGCCTCATGACGCGCTTATCATTGGTTAGGACAAAGATGAATCCGTCCGCTGGATCCACGGCAACATCCGAAATCTCGGAATCGCCAAGAATAGTCGTTAGGTCGTAAACGGAAGCGACGGAATTCGATTCAATATTGATGAAAACGACATTTTGGGTGTCGTGGGAAACCAGGAAAGAATCTTCGCCAATTGAAATCTTCTGGAGGCGGCCGATCAGGGGTGAGATATCCGAGCTGCTGAAACTGCTAGCTGTATCTGATCCTTGGGAAGATTCCAGGCCGTCGACGATAAAGGAGCAGTAGCGGAGAGATAGGTTTTCGAGCTGGAAATGGGAAGAAAATAGGATAAGACCTTACTAGAGCTAGAGATAACACCTTACCTCTTCTTTTAGGTCCACAGTTTTCCTGAATTCTCCGTTGAGACCATCGAAAATGGAGATTCTCTCGCCTCCTTCAGCCACGAACATCGTTTGGTGGTCACTGGAAGGTCCGGTGATGCAAATGCCTCCGATCGGGCTCCTGAAACATCTCCATTAGCGCAGATCAAGAAATCGAAAAGAACTCACGATTTCCTAGCGTTTCCAGCCTTCATCTCCACCTCGATCATCGTCGTGCAGCTGTCCGCAACGTCGATTAGGGAGCACTTCCTTGAGGTGACGAATCCAAGCCTGGAACTTGCATAGGCTATCTGAAGCACCGAGTCGTCCTGGCAGCACACGAAGGAGCAGGCGAAGACGTTCTAAAATAGGAACTCAGAAAATTAAGCCTTTTAAAATCCAAAATTAAACCTACGTTTTCGAAATTCACATGGGTGACAACAATCAAGCCAGAATCATCCGCGCTGAAGAGTTTAGATCCATCGTGGGTCCACTGGAGGCTTGTGACAGCGTGGCCCTTGTGCGCGTCTTCCTGAAGAGATTGTCGGATCTTCTTGTTCCTTCCTGGGATGCTTGAAGGCAGGCATATCAGAGCCAGAGTGCCTGATTGATGCCCTGCAGCCAGATAATCCGCCTCACCACTCGAAAACAACGATATTTTCGTCACCACTTCGCTGTAGTTTGTGCGAAGCCTAAATTCCAAAAGCCGGAGATCAGGTCATAAAAGAGGCTTAAACTCACGGCTTGACGCTTTTCTGGATCCTTCTGTTGAAAAGAAACAAGGCGCCGCATTTGCTTCCAAGTGCGATGTAGGCTTCGGATACGGCGAGGCAGGAGAGCTGCACTGGAACTGTTCCGAGGTCGAAAGTTTCTGGGACCTGAAAAAGGGCAAAATACAGGAATGTTGATCGTTTAGGATCATGTTTACGTAATCCCAAAATGACGCATTTTATGGCTCATAAATCAGTGTTTGTTTGCATAGAATTAGGTACTAGATCGGCGTGCAGGCGGAGGATCATGGCGATGACAAAACAGGTTTTCGAACTTTGAAAATAGAGCTCGGCGTTCGGACATTTTTGCAGGGTCCCTTGGCGCCTGGGTGCAGTTAGGAACGGAGATCTGGGAACCATAACTCGCGCAAAAATCAGTCGAAATCCAGAGCATATGATCAAGGTACAGAGGCGATGAGTGCAGATTTGCAACGTCACTCCCCAGGAGCTAAAGACGTCCCACAATTTCCACGTGGTCTTATCGATTCCCTGATAAAATGACGCTTCTAAAGGACCCCAACGGAACCGGAAAGGGGAGCCATCGACTTCTTAGGCAGGAAATCCTTAAGTGCTCCTACACGACCATAATTTCCAGCTTAAGAATTGCAGACGTGCCACCTGAGATCAACCTGAAGACAGCGTCGTTGTCCCTCTCAGCATGCCCCAAGGAAACGTTTTCCCAAGCGCCACCTACATTATCCCATGCCGTGCGATCGATTCCAAATTAGCCATGCTGGCTCCCAGGCAGCCAATAGAGGAACTGAATATATACGAAAGCTGAAACATACCTGCTCGAGAACGGCGCGGCAATTGTCGACATGCCGGAAGACACGCTTGGAGTCGTCGGTTTCCTCTGTCATCGCGGCCGGCAAGAAACGGGCATCGGAGAGATTGTGATCCAGAGCGAGCAGCAACGTTTTCCTAGTGAAACAAAACACGAATTTCGTCACATGCGCTTCAGTGTGACGCTTCGGACCAAAACTGAACACCGATCAATCGATGTGACTTCGACTTACCTGCCTGCGCTTCTTTCAGCTTGTTTACAGAAGACGGTATGGGTTTTACTAGTCGTGCGTTGTGATACCAATCAGTGGTGTTTTGCGGATCTGTGGCTTGAAGTTTGAAAATAGTGTTATTAGGGACTTTTAGGATATTGCAAACTTGGAGAACTCTAAAATTTGTGCACAGACACTATTTTTTTAGGAATTATCACGGTTTAGCTTCACTTGTATCACATCGCTAGCGTCATTTATTGTGCGCGGTTGAACGCTTTTCGAAATGCTGTTTGCAGACAAACCTGACGTTGTCTGGTCTGCTTTGTGTCTCAAATCAGCTTTTCCGTAAATCTATGGCTTCAATTCAGACGGAGATTTGTTGTTGATAGATTCAGACTATTTTCGCGCGTGCGTGAGACACCTGTGTCTGAAATGTGGACGTCATCTGTCGAGCAGCGCGTTTTCTGTCTCAATGCGTTCTCCATGAAATCAGCGCATTTCTATTTCAAGAATGTTTGTCTCCTAGTTTGTCTCCTAGTCGCGATCGTTTTGCTGTCTAGTCTGATTTGATGTCTAAAATGTGCGTGCAGCGTCAATTTCTGACGAACTTCAGGTGTCTGGTTAGAATAGATAGACTTCGTGCCTGCGAGACAAGTGTGTGACGCTTTACGGATTCATTTTCGCTACCAGCCTGAAGCGCGAATCGGTCGTGCCCGAATTTTGAAAATCCCATCCAGATTTTCATGTTTTCCGCATCGCGCATCGCTTCTTCCAACCCAAATCCATTTGCGTTGACGCGTTCCTTATTGTCGCATTCCTTTCAGGTTCAAGCATGGGAGGACGCGACTACCGAAAGAAGCGGAAGCAAGGCCTCGACGAGGACACGTCTGCCGAAGGCCAATCCCGGCGTGAAGCCCGAGAGCGCCGTGAAGCGAGGGAGCGCGAAGAACGCGCGCGATCTGATTCTGATCGCTCCCGTTCTTCGTCCCCAGCAGAGAAGAAAGCGAAGCGCAGCAAGCGCGATTCGTCTTCCGGAGGAGGAGGAGGCGGCGGCGGCGGAGGGTACGTTGACAAATTTTCCTCGTTTACTAGGCAGCTATTGCAGTGTTCGCCTTTTTGCAGCGATGCAGAATCGATGTCGATCGAAGAAACGAACAAGCTCCGTGCGCAGCTGGGATTAGCGCCTCTGGAAGTCGACGACGGACCGAAGATCACGGAAAGCGAATCCGGGGACCCGAACGAGAAGGTCGTCGTCGAGGATGGATTCGAGTTCCGGCACAAGCCTGCCGAAAGCCTGACGGCGGCGAAGGAACAATCGAAGTTTAAGGAGAAACTTGAGGTAAGCAAAATTTTTCAAATTTTATACATCTGATCCTTCAATTTCAGGCCTCCAAAGCAGCCCGAAGAATCCAGAGCAAGGTCCTCGCATCCAAGGGCCTAGCAGATTCCGACTCTGAAGAAGAATCTGCCGCTGCCTGGACCGCCAAGATGAGGAAGATTGAAGAGGAGAAGAAGAAGGCCCAGGAAAAAGCCTTCAACGAGTTGGAAGAAGAAATCGACGAAACCGCTCGCCTTGAAGAAGAGAAGCGCAAGAAGGCTCGCGCGAAGGCCCGGGCTGCCGCCAAAGCCAAGGCGAAGGCCGGAGATCCAAGTCTCGGAGGCCTGATCGTCGGCCATTCCAAGGAGGACTTCCTCGATGGCCGTGATACGATCCTGGTACTCCAGGACAAGAACGTGCTCGACGATGACGACGAAGAGGTTCTCATCAACCCGAACCTCGTCGAGAACGAAATGCACAAGAAAAACGTGGAACTCAAGAAGCGCAAGGATCGCTATCAGCCCTACGCAAACGCCGTCGACGAGTTTGGCAACCCTACCAGCCAACTCCTCGCGAAGTACGACGAAGAACTCGAAGGCACGAAGAAAGAAACGTTCCGGCTCGATGACAAAGGCGAGCTGGACGTCGAGAAGGAAGCTGAAGAAGCTCGGATGCGGAAGAACTTGGAAATGGCCAGCCGTAACCTGCAGAACCTGGAACAAAACAAGTTTACCGTCGCCAGCGAGTTCTACACCGAAGAGGAGATGATCTCCTTCCGGAAGCCCAAGAAGAAGAAGGGCGAAAAGAAGCTCCGAAAGCGGGGCGGCGACAAGGTTCTGAAGGCAGATGACCTGGTGCCACAGGCTGCCGACGAAGACGACTTGGGATCTCGCGAATCCCGGAAGAAACGTCTTGCCGCTCGACGACAGAACCGTGGCCAGAGCGAGGAGATGGAGGTAGATACTGCGAAGAAGGAGCCGGAGGAAGAAACCGAGGAAGGCGAACTTCCTGACGATGACGCTGCGGCCAAGATGCAGTCGTTCGTTCAGTCGATGAAGAAGGAAGACGAAGATGAAGAAGAGGAGAGCGAAGATGAGCTCGGAGGCGTCGACATCGCTGGAGTCATCGTGGACGACGATGCCGAAGATGAACTCCATGCGATGTTGGACAAGGCGCGCCGACTAAAGCAGCAAGAAGTGAAGAGAGAAATCAAGGAAGAATCCGATTCCGAAGACGAGATGGAAACAACCAATGGCCGCGCTGGGATCGTCATCGATTCCACCAGCGAGTACTGTAGGAACCTTGGTGGAATCACCACCTACGGACTCGCTGGAAATCGAACCGACGTCGACACGATCGATTTCGAAGATTTCAAGACGAAAGAAGAGCCTATGGAGCAAGAAGTGGTGGAGGACGCTGGCAAAGGGTAAGTGAGATCCTTGGTTGCGTTTTTAAGCATCTAGAATTTTCAGGTTTGATCGCAGAACTCGCGAGAAGAGCACGCCAACTGAAGATGAGGAAGAAATTCCCAAACCTGTGGACAGGCGTGGAGAATGGGTGGAAACGACAGCTGAAACACAAGTTGTCGCTCGCGAGGATCTGGAGAGAAGGACGCGGTACCACGGGGATCGGAGGATTAAGAAAGAAGTAGGGAATGAGCCTAATTATCGAAGTAACTGATTCTGTTTCAGGAATCCAGCGACGAAGACGAATACGAGAACGCCCTGGGATCCGAAACGGACAACTCCCGAGGACTCGCTGGAATGCTTCAGGTCGCTCGTCAACGCGGATACCTCGACGACTCCAAGAACCGCAAATCCCAAACCGTCAGCCTCAAGCATCTTGAAAATAAGCGCTTCTCCCAAGTCGAAAGCGGGCGCTACGACATCGACGAGAAGTACACGAAGAAGCTGGAACGCATGGGAACCACCGGAAGCGGTCCCATCCGAACCTTCGTGGAAAAAGAAGGCTACAATCCGGATGTCAAGATTTCCTACACCGACTCGCACGGCCGCGAGATGGACCAGAAACAAGCCTTCCGTGAGCTATCCTGGAAATTCCACGGAAAGGGTCCAGGCCTCAAGCAGAAGGAGAAGCGCATGGCGAAGAGCGCGAAGAAGGAGCTGATGAAGAAGATGAATTCCTCGGATACTCCACTAGGAACCCTCAGCAAGCAGCTCCAGAAGCAGGAACAGGAACAAACGCCGTTCATCTTCCTTTCCGGCGGCCAGCAGCTCAAGAAGGACTAGTGGCCTCATCTCAGATCTTGTGTTTCCTTACGCGTTGCTCGATTTTATTTGTTTACTTCAGTGATTATAAAGTTTCATTGACCACGCCTTACAGCGCCCGAATCGTTAGTACCGAAATTGTGGTTCCTCTTAGGTTCAACCGTCGTCAACCTCGACGACGTACTTCCTGATGAACATGCTCAAATGCTCAGATTTCGTCCTCCTCTTACGTAGTATTTGCTCAAATGTAGTTGTTTGCATCAGTGATTACAAAGTTCAACTCATCATGTTGAAATCAATTTGAATCGCTACGCGAAGGCGGGGAGAAAAACAGGAAAACTCGTTTGTTGACGCAATCGAATAGAACGATGTTGCTTAAAAATACCCGACAGCTGTCTTTAAGAAGTTGTGTTCCCATTTGGCCTTTCGCGAGATGTTCCTGAAGTGTCTGGTGGGTTTGTTTTTAGTTTCTTCTAGGGAACAGGGAGAACCTTTGGGTGCTCGGGGCGGCCTTGGTTCCTGGCAACGTGGTATTTTGCACCTGTTTGGGAGCTAACTTTGGGGATTTTCGGCCTCTGAATGGAGATCCGGTTAGGCGGAATGGCTGTCCGATTGTTACTCAAGGCCCGTGAAACGTTTCACAGCCTTCTCTCTAAGCATCTCTTAGAATTCAGGCTTTCAACTCAGGCCTTATTCTTCCCTTTCCAGGCCCTGTCACTAATCCTCCTGGAATCCGTTACCGCCCAATGCGGCACAAACGAAACTTACGCTTCCTGTCAACCTTCATGCCCAAAGACATGTGATCCACTGACATGGGATTATCCGTGTCCCTTTGCTTGCAGGCGAGGTTGTGGATGTCCTGAAGGTGAGTCAGAACCGGGAATTCGAATGTAAAGATGAAGTTTTTAGGTTATGTGCTACACGAAGAACACTGTATAATGCTTGAAGACTGTCCTCCCTTCATTCGCCGGACAAGGTTTCTGCTTCCAAAGCCTACGATTAATATTTTTATTTGAAAGGATCTGTGTTTAGATTTGTTTGTACATAAATTTGCTCTTAGGTTAAAGTCGAAGGGTTAAAAAAAGAGAATTCGACTCTGGTTCCGGGGGCCGAAATTGGTTTTAGCGCTTCCTGAGTTCTCCGCCCGGCTTCCTGATGCCTTTCTGGATCTCCAAATCCACCGCCATTCTCCTCACTTCTTCAGGAACTTCTTGCCCCGCTTCTTCCAAGACCTTCACGAGCTGGATCGAGCTGTTGGCGTCCTCACTGGTGAAGAACGTGATCGCTGTGCCCTGAAATACAGTAACCCTGTAACCTCCAACTCCAAAATGATGCCCACCTTCTTATCACAACGTCCAGTTCTTCCAATCCGGTGAATGTAGTCCTCAAAAAAGCGCGGAAACTGATAATTAATGACGTATTTGATTCCGTCGATATCCAATCCACGACCGGCGACGTTGGTGGCCACGAGAACGGCGAGATTTCCTGTCCGGAAGTTCTTGAGAACCGTTTCTCGGGTCGTTTGGCTTCGATCTCCAAGAAGGTAGTCGGCTTTGATTTTATGAGCGGCTAGTTCTCTATTCAACTCTTTGGTTCCTCGCTTGGTTTCGCAGAAAATTAGAGTTCTTGGGTTCTTCTGAAAACGCAAGAACTTGAAAATCGTCCCAAATTTGGATTTGCTTACCTCTTTCAAAGTCATCTTTACAGTCTCAATCAAGCGGTCAAACCTTGTCTCAAGATCCACAACTTCAATCTTCTGGGTGATGTTGGAATTAGCGGTGAAATCCTGAGATCCGACACATAGGAACGCAGGATCTTTCTGGAATTTGGCCGCTTGCCGGCTGACACTATGAGGCCAAGTCGCGGAGAACATCAGGGTTTGAGGAGTTTGTGGGATGTGGGCAATAATTGCCTTGATCT
Organism: Steinernema scapterisci; assembly: GCA_000757745.1. Taxonomy (NCBI): domain Eukaryota; kingdom Metazoa; phylum Nematoda; class Chromadorea; order Rhabditida; family Steinernematidae; genus Steinernema; species Steinernema scapterisci. The sequence continues at coordinate 59,151 of KN166379.1, forward strand.
GACGCTTGAACCCCATATTCAGCATGCAGTCAGCTTCATCCAGAACTAGGAAATTGCAGCGGGAGAGATTTGTGGATCCGCGGTCGAGAAGATCCACGAGTCGCCCAGGGGTGGCGATGAGGATATCGGATCCTTGTTGCAGGTGCTTAGCCTGGGTGGCCTTATTAGCGCCTCCATAAACACAGCACGTGGACAAGTTTACGAGTTCACAGAACTTTTTGGCTACTGTGTGAACTTGTTGCGCCAGTTCACGGGTGGGAAGAAGGATGAGAGCTGATGGCCCTTGGTTAAGTTGGCGTACGGGTTGGTTTTGGGTGTGCAGGATTGCTGGGAGAAGGAACTGAAACACTTAGAGCATGAAGGGAGATCTGGGATGTGGATTAGCTTACGGCAAGAGTCTTCCCAGAGCCAGTTTTAGCGACGGATACCATATCTCGTCCACTCATGGCGATTGGCCAAGAGATCGATTGGATCGGAGTTGGCAGCTTGAAACTCTTGGTCAGCTGACACAAGATAGCAGCGGGAAATCCAGCCTCCGTGAACTGCAACATAGGCTTTGGGTTGATGTAGCCTTTCAAGGTGACGTTGTTGGCCTTCATCCAAGCTTCAGATTCCTTCTGGTCTAAGTTTCCAATGGCATCTTGATTGGCGCTGGTGTTAGGTCGCTTGGAACTAGGGTCTTTGCAAGATGTTAAGCACATTTTTAGATTATGTTTTCTGACTGGAATTCTGATAAAAGCCTTTCACAAGAGTCAGGATCGAATATAGGTTTGGAGTGATGCTTGGGCTGAAGCGACGCAGGCTGCATCTGGATACTGGTATTCGATTCGAAACGTTTCAATTGGCTTACTGTAATCTTTAAAGTGTCAGAAAATACAGAAATGTGCTAAAAACCAAGAAAAAAAATTTTGCGTCTGGCGGGATTCGAACCCACGTCAATGGCTTGGGAAGCCATCATGCTAACCACTGCACTACAGACGCTTGCTTAGTAGTCTTACAAAACTCGTGAAAGTAACTAGAACGGAAATCGTTGTACAACGTTTTGCGGCATGAAAAGACAGCGATTTGAAGCATTTCGAGGAAGCGCGTAGCTTCACTTGCAGGTTGAAATAATAATTACCGGAATTTTACATCTTTTTTGACAACTACAAGATTTCGCAGGTCAGGAGTTCTAATAAATAACAGACATTTGCTTAGATTTGGCTTAATTTAATAACGTTAATTTGGCTTGGACTGTTTGAGGGCTATAAGGCCGCCAAGTCCTGATCCTAACCACTCCCATGCTCTAACTCAACATCGAATAGCTTGATAACGCTTGGCGGTATGTCTAAAAACTATGTAAGTCTGAAAACAGCGCGTCTGTAGTGCAGTGGTTAGCATGATGGCTTCCCAAGCCATTGACGTGGGTTCGAATCCCGCCAGACGCAATACTTTTTAACTTGTATTTTAAAGGTATTTTTGCGTTTCCTAGCTTTTTCCTATGTTTTATACCCCATTTTATAAGATTCTAAGACATCAACAACCATTATTTCATGACGACACCTTTGAATTATCCTTGATTGATACCTATTTATACAGTCTTATGCCGTTTTCCTCTCAATTTAAACGTAAACACCTCTTTATCTCCCCATAACAAATTACCCAACCCTGTCTTATTTGCTTAGGTGTGGTTGACCACAACTTACACCGATTTGTCTAAAACCGATCGAGAACCGATCCCTCAAGTACCCTGTCATCAAACTTGTGTACACAACTCCCGCCTTCTCGAGTCACAAAAAGCGTCTCTCGGGTTTATTGTCCTCCTCATCGCGTTCGCCTCATTGTCAACCTCGTTGTCATCTTCTCCCTCGGCACCTATGATTATCTACGTAAGTAGTTTTGAAACTTGTTTCCGCGTGGCGGAATTTCTGAGAATTGGACTTTTGATCTCTTTTTCTGTGTTTGCGCTTCCGATGGTGTCAGGCCTCAACGCGGCCGATTTTGTGTCAAAGGAGGCCGTGCTGGAGAGGTAACCGAGTAGTCGATAATAATCTTCAAAGATCACGCGTGGCGTTCTCCTTAGACTATGCAAAAAAGGTCGTTGAGACAATGGGGTCGGAGTTTGGAGAGTTTTGCAGATGTGTAAATAGGTACATTTACGTGTTTTGCTGGTAGCTGGGTTCTGCTTTAGTCAGATAAGATTCCTGTGTACCTTCGCGAATCTCTAGTGTAATCTTTAAAAAAAAGAACAAACAAAAATAAGAAACTGACTTTATTTTTTGTCAATAGGTATTGATACAAGACCTCGAATCACTTTAAAAATAATGTTTTTTGGTGGTCGTCTACTGCGGACTGGAACTAAAGATTGGTAAATTTGGTAATTGTAGCTGGTAAATTTACATGTTTTGCAGACAGATGGTCATGTTCAGGACTCGTAAAAGATATCAAATGGGTTTTCAGAACACTCACATGTTTTTTCGATGATGTGATTTCTTGGTGGTGTGTGAAATTAGCTTAACCTGCACTTGGCATATGTTCTATATCAAGCTAAGTTGAAAATTTTTGCTAGAAAATGTCGTTCATAAGCAATAAGCATACCTTTTACTGCAGTTAGGATTTTGTACTGAAAATACAAGTTTATGCGGTTTTGCGTGTACCGCAGTTTTTTGATCTTTTTTTGTTGTTCAAGTTAAATACCTTTCTGTTGCTCCAAGTATCAGCCCTAAGTCTTAACGTTTAACACTGAACACTGAGCTATGTAGTCTTTCTTTTGCTATAGGCGTTTTGCAGACAACTTTTACAATTTTGGACGTACATTTTTTTGCAAATGAAATGACGTGATCTTAAGTTGCTTTCGTCAATAAGTGGCTAGACATAATATGATCATTCAGAATTTCAAGCTTTGTACATTTGAAAGCATAAATCAGAGATCAGTATGCTTAAATCTAACATCGCTTTTTTGATAGATTGATCTCTGCTAACAGGTTTGATGGCGTCATTTTGACTTTTGGCTTCGGTGTGGTCATTGGTGTAGGAAAATGACCTTGCCGCCTAGTCAGGAAAATTCGGAATGAGATTATGGGGTGCCAATCTGAGTGAATGTTCGAAGGCAAAAAAAAGATTGTAAATTGCTAGTTTGTTTTACCGAAAATAGAATCGAGTGTTTAGTAGAATTTCAAAAAATTAACTGATCTTGATTGAGCCAATCAATATTAGTCTTCAAAAAGTACCTTTTCAAAAACTTAAAAATTAGAGGTTAGCACAATTGTGAAACCCTTAATATCAAGATCTTCAGTTTGAGTAACTTTAATTGAATGTAAAAACGTTTAAAAAAGCACCCAATGGAAAAACATTCAAAAAATAAATCTAGTTTTGAAAAACTGTTTTAAGACTTTTTGCTAAAACATATCTAACAGGAAGCAAAGACCCAACTACACTGCAACCAAAGTCCTCACAACCGCCCCCTACTCTGACTCAGACCCGACTCACCCTTAAACTTTCTCCCAACTCTAACCAGTCCAATCAATCTCCCATAAACAACATCAAAACATCCGAAGAGTACACTCTTAAAATCTCAAAAAAGCGTCACGTCACTTATCGGGTTCACCTTGAACTCGTCTTTGAAGCCGTTTGCTGCAAGACCGGAAAAACGGGGAACGCTAATCGACCGGCCGCGCGGCTGCGGCGGTGCACCGCCTAACAGTTTATTGGCACCAAAGATCAGTCGGGATTCCAATTCAAGTTCGCGTCCGAAAAGCGTCCTATAAAAGTGGGAATGACATCACCGGCTGGAACTTTGGATGAGAGGGGAAGGGGGAGGATACAAGTGCTTCAAAAATTCCGTTCGAAGGATGAATCTCGAAGAGCCCAAATGAGACAAAAAAACACCACAGTTTCGAGGCGGCGTGCTCTACGTGCGCGCGCCTAACGGAAAGAGGAGGAAAGGCGAGCGCGATAAGGATCTCGAAAAGGAGTCAGTAGTCGGAGGAGTGTGTTGTGTAACGTTTACTGAATCGCTGTTGTCTTCTTCTTGGTTCGAGTCGCCGCCGCCGTCGTTGTCGTTGTTGCCGTTGTGTCGCTTAGGAGACGTTCCTCTGTACTTTGCTATTTGTTCTAAACAGGCCTAGACTGTCACCAAATCTGTAGTTGATTCTAGGAGATGGCGGCGCCAGAAGCCCCGCTTGTGATGCACATCGTAAGTGGATCGGATCTAATCTGAGGTGGTCTTAATCTCTCTTCTATTGGGTCTGTGATTTTAAGGTATTTAAAGGCTATTTTTAGAAAGAGAACGCCACGAACTATGTTCATATGCTGCTGAGAGATGGGTTCATGTATAGTGGAATGCCGAACTATACTAATGCTATTGAGGAGGAGGAGAAGCCGACCTTGCTGGCTAGTAAGTTCTAATTTTTTGACTCTTTGAAGTTGGTCTTAAAATACATTTTTTAGCCTGGGGCGTCGGCATGGCCATAATCTCGATCTCCGCCTTTTCGGCCCCAATGGGTATGGGTCTCGTTCCCCTCCTCAGCAAATCTGTCTACCAACGGTTTATGACCTTTCTCGTCGCCCTCGGTATTGGCGCCATGTCGGGTTCCTGCATTTTCATCATGATTCCGCAGGTGAGCGGTGTTTCTTTTATTTTCTTCTTGAGACCGATTCATCATTTTCCGTGTCGCGCGACGATTCTTATCTTTCGCTGACGCCAGATTTTTGTGTTCAGTACAATTCTTTAAAAACGCGACGAGGAAGCGGGAGGTTTGGTGAGGTAAAAAGGCGGAAGTTGAGGCTAGGAATCTGTGTTAAGTTTCACGTTTTAAGAACTCTATAATTTAAGGCTTTCAACATTGACGACATTAACACGATTGACTACACCACGAAATCATGGATTATCCTCTCTGCCTTATATGGCTTTTTCACTGTCGACCGCATATTACAGTTTATTCTCGAGTTCCGAAGGGTAAGGATACTTCCATAGATTCCCTTTTCAAAGTTTCGCTTTTAGAGACACCAATCCCGTCGAAAGATCCACAAATCAACGATTGCAGTCTTGTCCTCTCCAATCGGAGAACGAAGGCGGTCTCAGATCAAGGACATGTTGGCTCATGAGCAAGAGGAGATCAAGGTTAGCATGCTCCTTTAAGCCAATTTTGGAAAAAGTAACTTTTAGCACCAAATCCAAGACGCCATGACCAACAACGCTTTAGTCAGGACCTTCTCCCACAGAAGGAAGGTCGGTGTGATCAATGAGGAACCACTCGACGGGATCAAGTACATTGATGGGTCCAATCGGATGACTGATCTGGACTCCAAGTCTTTGAATATCTACGTAGGCAAAGTTAAGGCAATTTGAGTCATAACGTGAGGTTGTTTCAGGATATGGAGAAGGCCAGCAAGGAAGACTTGGTAGCTATAAAGACGTGAAAAGCGGTCATCTGAAAGTTCATGTTTAGAGCACAATTGACGAGACCAGATCTCACACATTCACCCATGGAGCTCACCTCCACGTTCCGAAGTTTGAGTACCAAATGAAGCCGATTGAGTCTGGGAAGTATATCAAGAAGAAGAAGGAGGTGAGGTACTTTCGCACATGCTTCAACTTAATGCCTTATTTAAGTCCCACGTCCAAGTGGTTCCACCCTCATGCTCGGCCGACTCATCCGATCCCGAAGTGGCCATAAGCGCCAAGATCATGGAAAAGAAGGTTATCGATCCAGCGGAGATAGAAGTAGCCAGCGTTGCCTACATGATCATCTTTGGCAGCTCGGCTAACAACTTTGTCGACGGAATGTCCACAGGAGCTGCTTTCTCCGATAGCGTCGTTAGAGGCGTTAGTATTGGTCTGGCCGTGGTGTCTCAGCAGTTCCCTCAAGAACTCGGAACTCTGGCTATTCTTATCAATTCTGGTCTCGGGTTCAAGAAGACCATGCTGTTCAACTTGATCCCGATCGTCCTTAGCTATCTTGGCTTTGCCGTGGGAGTCTTCTTGGACAACGTTAATGAGGCTTTTGATGACCTCATCTTTGCTGTCTCTAGTGGGATGTATCTTTACATCTTTCTTGGGACTTTGGTATGGTTAACTATTTCTAACTTTGACTTAAGGATCTGTTTAGATCCCCGAAGTACGAGAATCCTTTAACGAGATCCTCAAGGAGTCATTCTTTGAAGCATTCCTGACAACCGTACTCCAAGCTTGTGGAATCACATTTAGCATCTTCTTTATGTATTACATGAGTTGCTACGGAGATGAAGACAGCCTGAAGGATGTTATGAGGTAGACAAATCTGGAATTCTTAGGCAGGACAACGGGAAGAAATGGAAGAACAGAAAGCGATTCCGTGAATCTTGTAAATAGTGATGTACATGTCTTTTTAAAACCGGTTATAAATTTTTTGAGCATTTAATCCCCTTGAGCGACATACATATACTAAAGTGCTAGATTTGAGGCATTATGAACTTGGTCAACGCTGTCAAAGGAGTATTGTCCTATCCTAGAAAATTGCTTAAAACCCTCTAAAATGAGCTGAAGCGCTCAAAAACAAGGACTCAATGGTCTAATTCGGCTTATTTCGCGAGATACGGAATCCAACTTTGCGGGAAAGCCTCATATCCTTTAAGTTGAAGGTTTATGAGGGGTTTCAGCTAGTTTCAGTTAACGAGAAGGCTATTTTAGAACAAATGTAGCGTTGTTGGTCATGACGTTCTTAGAACAGCAAGCTCGTTAGGCTAGTTGGTGCCTGGAGCCAAGGCTCAGGGGTCTACGGTGGAGGTGAGATTCCGTGAAGGCTGGGACATCTGGAAGGTATCAAAACTTTGAATTGTTATAATCTATTTACTGCCACTTCTAGAAGACACTGACACCTTGCTAACAGGTTTACGCCAACACAGCTGTTCCATGAAAGCTGCTCTATATTCTGAACACCTCCAAAAGTAGACGTAGTAACACTGAGAGAATGAGATCACCACAAAGACGGGCTAAAACGTGATTTTTGGTACTTTATATTGATGTGGCTTCTTACCGTAGACGCCTTTAACAAGTTCAGAATCGGATCTGGAGAGTCAGCAAATACCGGAAGAACGGTGAACTCAAATTGAGATACAAACCAGGTTAACAAAAAGACGATTAAGAAGACGGTGATGGATTTCATGGCTTTTTCGTGGTGTTGAAGAGAGTTTCGGAGCTGGGAGTTTTGGGTTGCTTTTGAGCGGCGTTCTGGAATTAACAAGTTGACTTATAAATTCAATTTTACCGTTTTTTGCTTGCAGAATGTGGGTCTAACTTACGATAAACTTACTCTGAACGACCAAGCTGACATAGGCCGCAACGTAAACGACCACAGTAACGATATTAAAGGCGAACAAAGCCCAATTAGAATATGGTCTTAAGTCTTCAGGTAAAATGATGACTTGAGAGCAAAACTCTGCAGGTCCATCTGTAAACTCAACTAGAGAGATAGTCACAAATGTCATTGCTGTGAGGAGTCCAGGTAAAGTTGAGTATAGGATTGTGTAGATGACGTGGGATTGGATGTACCTGAAGTTATTATTTTTGGGGCTCGTTTTTTTACTTCTTGTTTTTACCAGAACGGGAAGTTAACAGCTACCAGACGATCTATAGCCAGTCCTACCAAGGTTGAGGCTGACATGAACTGAACTATGTAATACAAAACTATAGACTTAAAGCAATCCGCTCTGGGAAGCTCTACATTTGTGATCTGCCAGACCGCTATCGTAGACTGGAAACCAATGCAAGTCAGGTCAAAGATGGCTAAGAGACAAATGAGAATCCCAGTTTTGCTTCTAAGACTTGGTTTCCGGATTGTGGCAATGATAATATTGGTATTTCCAAAAATTCCAAATATGGCGAAGAATAACATTAAACAGCCCATAAGAATAATGGTAGCCGCCATGGCTGTTTATGACTTAAGTGTCTGGCTAGAGGGAAAGACTGGTTAAATTGAAAACAGGTGGATGAAGCGACAACGAAAGCAACAACGGCTGGTCTAGGGTTAATTGGGTTTGACAAGAGCCTAATTAATCGTAAGAGAATTAGGCTTGACGTTGTTGGTTGAGGGAAGGTAGACACGGATCATAGAGCTATTAAGTGGTCGTTGCTGGTGTGTAAAAGTGCAATTTTTGTGTCCACTTCTCGAACTTGAACTAGGTTAACTAAACTCTAAAGCTTCAAAGCCTTTTAACATTCCAAATTTTTTGCCAATAACTGCTTTTTAAGAGATTCTTTCTTAGGTTTACCATTGAACTAAAATTTTTAAAGGAAGTCACAAAATAAAAAAATTTTTGGTTTTTTCTAATCAACAATTTTGTTTAAATTCTTTATTCTGGGTTCTGAAATAGAGTTTGCAAGGAATTGAGTCCGGGAAACAAGGTCAGATGGTAAATAGAGTGACGAGGACAAGCTAGTCAAGGTTGGTTTTAAGCGAATTAAGTTTTTTGTAACACGTAAATCAAACAACAAGTGGATTATAATGTAGTCAGCTGTTCGCCTTGTCTAGTGTTAAAAGTCACGTGAAGTAAACATTAATTTTTTAAGTAATTTTTAGTGTGTCTTTGTGCATCTTTTTTGACCTGTAGTCTCTACCGTTCTAGGATTAATTGGGTTTGACAAGAGCCTAATTAATCATAAGAGAATTAGGCTTGACGTTGTTGGCTGAGGAGACACGAATCGTAGAGCTCTTAAATGGTCGTTGTTCGTGTGTTAAGGTGCAATTAAGGGTGGTTAGTTGAGCTGAACGCGGATTTCTGAAGCTTCTAAGCGCTTAAATTAGTGTTTAAAAACAATTTTTGTTCCTCCTTCGAGAACTCTAAACTTTAAAGAGCCCTAAACGTTCTTCAGCTAAATTATAAGAGATTTTATAACGGATACAAGATGAGGAAATTTTTTTTTGCTTCTGTCCGATCTAAATTTTCGCTTTAGGTTTTTTATTTTTGGGCATTGGTTTTTGACAAAAGCATTGAAATTGCAAGAAATAGAGTCAGGAAAACAAGGTCAGACGACACGAATGTAGGAATAATGGTTTTAATAGGTAGAAAAGTTCAGTTTTTTGCACAATTTTTAGCAAAACGTAAAACCATATTGGCGTCAGCTGTTCGCTTTGTCTCGTTTTGCAAGACTCGTAGAAAAAACAATGACTTTTTAAGTAATTTTTTGCCTTAGAATCCAACTTTTCCGTAACTTGCAATTACCACTTGCACTTATTTGGCGTTTTCTCTTTTTTGAGACGAATGCGTAGCCGTTCACTGATCGGCTTAGTCAAGTTTCTTGTCAAGCTTCTTCTCAAGGTATACATAAGTGTCACTATTACATTAGTCTCCCAACCACTTGTTTGCTTCATTTATGGTAACCTAATAATTTACGTTCGCTTAGACCACCAACCTCTGTTTTCCCTCTTTCCATCCATCTCAACCTGTTTCGAGCATGAGCGACATACGATATGCCGGAATGGCAATTATATTTATCGCCATTTTCGGCCTTTTCGGAAACGTTAATGTCATTATAGCGACAGTACGGAAGAAGAGTCTTAGATCTCACAATGGGATTCTAGTCTGTCTCCTGGCGGTTTATGACTTGGTATGCCTGTTGTTTGAGGTCAGCAATGGGACAAGGATGATCATGGAGATTATGACTACTAAGACGACGTGTTTCAAGTTGATCGTGGTTTATTACTTTGTCCAGTATTTGTCGGCGTCAACTTTGTTGGGTTTAGCCTTGGAGAGGCTCCTTGCTGTGGCTTTTCCAATAAGGTAGGTCTCTTAAAATCGTGCTAAATTTTTGTTTATTCTCTAATGAATTCTTAGATACATGTCCACCCGACTGAGCACTATTCTTCTTATAGCCACCTTACCTGGCGCTGTCATTAGTGCTACTTTCATAACCTTGACTTCAATATCCTTTGGCAATGACAATACTGCTTTAAAAGTCTGTTTTCTGGGGAATCTGTTACCGAGTAACCTGCAAGCCTACAGTAACTGGTGCCTTGTAGCTTTGAACTCCCTGGTTATTGTAGTTTACGTCATGGCTTACGTGACTCTCCATATTCAAAGTAAGGATCCTAATTTTTGGTACCTTGGAAATTCTGTTGTTCTAGAACGCCGAACAAGTAAAAACGCCCAAATTCTGTCGTCCTTAAAAATGCACGAAAAAGCGATGAAGTCA
>KN166379.1:71448-100913 GCA_000757745.1 Steinernema scapterisci
CAAAACTCACAGTACTCCTCGATTCCGATCTTCTTAAATCCACCAATTCTCTGATCCACAACATCTTCCCACAATTCAGCTGCTCCATGAAGGCTTCTTGATATGGCGAACTCACCCAAAAGTATACAAAATTTTTGGGTATAATACATTAGATTTTGTCTTCCGCGCACACTGTTTCATAAAGTCTTTTGGAGTTTTTTGTATGTGGTTGAGAGGCATGCTAATGAGACTCTTCAAATTGGAGATATAAATTTTGGAACGGTTTGGAACGTTTAGAACACGGTTAATTTTTTGTGATCACGATTGTGTCCCAGAACGCCATATGAGTAAAAAGGTCTTCACATCGTGATTTCCTTAAATTACACTCGCCGTGTTTAGAGAACTTTTTTTGTTGATCATATGGACTTCTGACAAGGAACGGTAATTAACGTTATAAAATGCAGTTTAACAGACCTGTACTAACATAGTTCTGACATAGTAGTAAAGCTTTTTTGAGATGTCAAATTTCAACTTTTATTTTAGAGTTAAATTTAACACATCAGATATCACAGCGATCCCTGTCTCCTGCAATTGTCGTCTGCGCTTAAAACGCCGTCACAGTACTCCTCGACTCCGACCTTCTTAAATCCCCCACTTCCCTTATTAACAACATTTTCCCACAACTCAGTTGCTCCCTGAAGGCTTCACGATACGGCAGACTCACCCAAAAGTACACAAAATAGCATTGTGAGTAAGAGACGATAACGGGAATGAGCTAAATAAATTATTTTGTCAGACTTGTTTTCGAGTTTGCACTCTGAAGCTTACCACACTGGCTTTCAGAATATGCAGAGGTAGATTATCAGTGTCGTCAAGAGGAGTTAGGAATTGTTGTTCTAGTTGGGAGAGGAACCAAGAACCGATAAAGACAATAAGGAAGACTGTGATTGATTTCATGGCCTTTTCTTGGGTTTTTAGAGAGTCTTTGAGTTGGTTGTTTTGACGAGCTCGGCGTTCTAAGATTGTCAAATTAAGCTGGTCGCTATATTTTAGCGTTGCTTGGAAAACTCACTTTGAACTAACAGAACCACGTAAGCAAAGATGTAGATAACTATAACTAGAGCGTTCATGACAATGAAGGCCCAATTAGCATAGAACTGCAGAGCCGCTGGGAGCAAGTTTGCAGTGTTGCAAACGGGGTATACGGATTTGTAGTCGTTGATATGGAGAAAGCCCATAGTTACAAAAAATGCACTAATGAGAGCTCCGGGTAACGTAGCTATTATGATGGTGTAAGCCATGGGGTGGGTCATGTACCTACAAGAGCGTGACTTTCAGAACCTTACCAGCCGTACTTACCAGTAGGGAAACGACACCGCGGTCAGTCGATCCAGAGCCAGTCCTATCAAAGTTGACGCAGACAAAATCTGCACGCACAAGTACGGAAATATGACTTTGAAACACGTGGGCCTGTCAAACGTTATCGACGCTATCATTCTGACCCCGCTGCTGACTTCGAACAGTAGGCATATAAAGTCATAAACTGCCAAAAGACAGATTAGGATTCCTGATTTGCTTCGGAGATTCTCTTTTCGATATGTGGCTACGATTAAGTTGAGGTTCCCAAATAGGCCTACTGAACACAAAAGCACTAGAACGATGCCGCCAATAAACGTGTCGACGGCCATGGGACAAAGGAATGGGGTTACTGGGAAACAGGTGATTACAACGTAACCAGCCTAGGCTAACATAGTTAGCGTTTCCGGAACCGACGCTGGCGTTAATAAATTTAGTGTCGGTAGTATAAAAACAATGATGGATTGATTGAAGTGATCGTTGGATACCGAATTCAAATGTCAAATCAAGTTTAAAAAGTCGTTTTTAATAGCCACACAATCTCATTTTGGCATTTACTGCGCACTACTGCTCTATAGTCCTACTTTTGGGTACGGATTCGCATGACTCGCTCGCATTTTGCGAAACGCGCGCTTCAGACGATTGTGGTGTACTTTAGGGTCTTGTCCACGTTGGTTCAAATTCGAGGTGACAACGCAGTTCTGTCAGTTAAGTTCTTAAAGCCATCTTTAATTTGTCGTAATGTTTTGAACACTGTGAATTTCCTTATGTACTTTGTAAGTGCCGGTTGTAAGTTCAGTGATGTCATCCCCTCCGTATATGTACTCTGCATTCCTTCTATCTGTTGTTGTGCATCTTACTCTTGCCCTCGCCGTACCATCGCATCCATATTCCCTCTCTCTCTCCACTCCTCTCTCGCCTGTCAGGCGTTCGCGGCCGCGAGGCCACCTTTGTAAAAAAGTCCAACTCCTGCCCGCACCTCCCCAAATCCCACCACTAAGTAGGTTTTGTGGCCATCTGAGGCCACGTCTCTGCACAGGTTGTAAACATATATAAGGCGTAGGCTCGGCCGCTCTTGGTCGACCCTTGCCCGGAGGCAAGTAAATCTCTTCGGTTTCTATCTTCGTTCTCGCGCTCTTTTACAGCGTGTAGGGAGGGACTCCTTCCTCAGCAGTTCTGACAGAGTAGGCTTGCTCGTTAGATCTTTGGCACACTGGGCTAATTCAAAGCTCCTAGTGCATCCATCCAGGCTAACGGTCTCACCCTCAAGACTCTGACTTCTGGTCTTGAGACACCAAGAATTGGAGATTTTCACTGGTGCCCGGAGTTCACGCTCGTCACGAGAACCTGTGGATCCACTTTGTCTTGTTTGCAAACCCTTGTATTCTCCGTTTTTCACTGGCCAAAATATCGCGAAAAGGTACCAAAAATATGGCATCTGGAAGCCCCCTCAATGATAAGATGTTCTTCAAGTCCCTGAAGGACCGCTACGTAGGTGAAAAGGACACCAAGAAAGTTGAGTATTATGCGCTGAAGAAGATTTTGAGCATGCTCCTCTTGAGTTTTGAAGAAGCGAACGCGCGTAATGTAAGGAAAATGTGCGCTGATCTAAAGAAATTGGAAACTCAAATTTACGATCTGAAGAGACAGACTAGGGACCTATGGGCGCGTTCGGAGGATTTTATGGGAGAGGAGGACGAAGACTCTCTGCTGCTCGTGGGTCATCTCGAGCAGGGAGACGCAATTGAAGCCCCAGGCGAGCTCAACTTCGATCAGGATGAACCTGAAGACGGGGCCCAGAATGAGGTTAAATCAGATACCGCGATGAACCCTCATCACCGGTGGGCAAGATGCAGGGATGCGGGTACGCACAAGGTGAATGCATATAGGAAGACAACACGGTCCTGATCTGGACACCCGCAAGCGACCAACGCTGCCAGTTTCTTCCGCACGGGACTTGGGCTGGGAAGACCTTCGGGAATTCCTGGCTGGCCAAGGACCAAGAATTTGCTCTCACCTTTGCCGATAACCCTGTGACGCTGGAGGTCTGCAACATGAGGCTCGTGCTCTCAGAGCAGGGGTACGCAGTCACTTACTCACAGCTTGTGCCGTACCTGACCACTAAGCGCGCCAAACGCGACATAACACCCAACGATGTAGGTTTTGTGACATCACAGTTTTGTGACCTAACGACGCAGTTCTTAGAGGACTACGTTCACGTGCGACACATGCAAGCCAAAATTATGACCTCCCAATCAGCCAGTGAGCAAGGACCAGTCGCGGGAACGGAACGCCCCTATGAGCCGTGGAGACCCTCCCTCTCCGACTTCATCCCGACGACCAGTTGGTGGACAGTCTGGGTGTCAGTAACGGCTGCGGTGCTGACCTTTGAAGTCCTCATCGCGGTTCTGAAATGCGCAATATCCCTGCAAAGCCTAGGTTTTCTGGCGAACATGCCGCGAATTCCGTTTCCACGACGCGACTCCTTCATCCGGGTCCCAAACCTCTTCTCCATGAACCACTCGAATGGAGGAGTCATGAGCATCCTATCGCTTGGCGACAACTTTAGTGCGCAGGTTTTGGCATTCTTAAACGGCGTCATAGGAGCTCAAACCCAAAAGTGCGACTCCTCCGCCCTAGCAGCGTCCTGCCATCCCATCGGCATAGGCTCACGTTCCGAAGTTGCCCTGGAAATAGCAGGTGTAACGCGGCTTGGAACGCTGTCTTTCACCAGCAACGAGCATCTGGTGAAGTCTGCCACATATGATGTGCTACTGGGATGTGACTTTCTGCGCCTCTTCCCTGCTATCAAGATTGATATCAACAACGGGACTCTGCCCTTAGCAGGTACAGTCATTAAATTGGGGTCACCTCGTAATCACATTTACCTCAACGCGCCTGTCCGCGCTGCGGCCAACAAGATCATTGTGGCCGACCACGAAGTCTTGGTCGAATGCTGCGTCCGGGACATGAAAAGCCTGGACGGGAAGGACCTCCTGGTGCATTCCCTGACCGAACGGTGCACCCAGCAGGGTCTGATCTTCCCACCAACTGTGGTCAGGCCAAAGAATGCTAGGTTTTGCTAGGAAAGTAGCCCTGCTCTGCAAACTTACAGGACACCGCGACACAATGTATGAGCCCGGGGCTCTGGTCTCCGCTCTAGATCCCAGCCACCAGGCCCCATCCCCTGATCCGTCTTACAAAGTGGACCTTTCCAAAGCCGATTGTAGTGAACCGGATCGTCATAAGCTCAAAGAACTGATCTCAGAATTCGATGACATATTCAGTAAGAGCAAATATGACTTGGGACACTGTTCGGCGGGAGAACATCACAACATTAAACTGACCTCTGACACCCCCATTTCTTCCCGCCCATACAGGGTCCCGGAGAAATACCGTCCCGAACTACAACAACACATATCGGACCTCTAAGACTCACCCCCAAGACTTCTGGTCTTGAGACACCCAGAATTGGAGATCTTTACTACTTTCCCTTATACCTTATGTAATGTAGTCCTTCTGTACTTTTCTTATGCACAGTGCTTGTGATAAACTTTTTTCTTGTCGTTTGTTAACAAAAAGTGTGTCCTAATTTTTACGCTATGACTTTCCTTATGTACTTATACTTAAAACACATGACTTTCCATGTGTACTTAAACTTCTTAAACAGTTAAACAGGCATAACCTTTTCTTTAGACGTTTTACGGATTACTCAAAAAATCAACTGAGCGATTTCTATTAGTTTCAAATTAAGTAATCTGTCCCAATTCTGATTTACATTTTACAGTAATTTTTTTATTTTTTTGTTCTTGACGCTTTTCGGAGCCTGTACTTTATAAATTACACCACCGGTTAAGTCATTGCCTCTGAATAGTGCGTGCCGTAGTTTGTAGAATACGTTTATGCCTGCTTGTTTTCTAATGCCATTTGAATTACGAGGCGGTTGTAACTTATTCATCAATTATTAGATGCCCAGGAGATCGTTCTGTAAGCTCGAAAACAAGCCTCTTATGAAGCTAGAGTTCTGAAAAACAATGTAGAAAAGATTGAATCGGGCCAAATTCTGACGAAACCACCTGACTCGCCAGTCTAAATACGATTAAAGCTATTCGTCGTTTTCCTCAGTTCTAGAGACTGGCCTCTCGTAATGAGCTGTAATAGGTTTATGTGATATATGCTTACTTTTTCGGTGAAATTTCTTGTCAACATAAGGTTTTTAAGCTATGTTTTGATTAAGTGCTTTTGTAAATTTTTTAGTCGGCAGTGTTTTGCCGATAGGTTTGAATTTTAAGCGCTATTTTTGGTCTCTCTTGCGACAAACTTTTGGTTAAAGTTTCAAAAAAGTCAAAGTTGTCATTTTTTGTATTAAGCAACGCGAGTTTAGCTCTTTTACAAACTTTCATGCTGAAAGTTCAACTATACATAGGACACAAATTAAGGCTCAAAAACACTCTTCAAGTTTCAAGAGTTCTAAAAAACAATGTAGAAAAGATTTAGTCGCGCCATTTTCTCACGAAACCACCTGTCTCGCCAGTTTAAATTTTTACCATCAGCTGTTGTCGCCATTCGTCGTTTTCCTTGGCTCTATTCAAGCGGGTTTCTTTTAATGAGCTGTAATAGGTTTATGTGCTGTATGCTCATTTGTCTGGGGGAGTTCTTGTCTTTGCTGGGCTTTCATGCTTTTGTAAATGTTTGTTCTGACAATATTTTGACATAAAATTTGAACTTTAAGCGCTATTTTGGTTTCTCTTGTGACAAATTTGTTAAAACTCAGAGCTATATTTCTTTTGTTACAAGAAGCGCAAGCTTAGCTTGTTTACAATCTTTAGTGCTTATATTCCTGATGGTTTACTGACCTTCAGACTGATTTTCAGATGTCAAACCGCTCCATAATCCTCTACCACCATTATGACTTCTCTTCTACCGTAATCCTACCCAACAGCTTTTACATGACTGCTGCTTGTGCACTTGGTCCTGCTATTATGGGGCTCTTATTAAATGGATTTGTTCTCAAACTTGCTATTAAAACTAAAATCTTTAAAGGTCGTTACAAGGTAGCAAACATTTTTTTTGTTTTTGAGTTTTTCAGCGGCTTTTTCGTTTAGATTTCTCTATTCTGGGCGACTTTATTTAGCTTTTTAGCATGTGCTTTTGTTACTCTAATCTGCTCATTTTACCTTTACTTTCACTTAACTGGTCATCTTGCCAACTTTGTGATATGTTGTGTGATTCAGAAGACTAATTATATGTTTCAAGTGCCATTTTTCTTTGCTTTGTTTGTAAGCTTTTTTGAAAGTTCCATGTGATTTCAGTGATGTGTTCTGTTTAGGTAACAAGCATAGATAGGTACTTATCCGTCTGCCACAAAATTACCGTTAATGAGAGAATTGTTAATTTATGTTACCCTCTAGCTTTCTTGATTGTGGTAAGACAGGCCTAATAATATTTTAGAGGAGAGCAATAGAGCTATTTTCAGGCAGCTTATCTTGGATCCCTGTTTATCGAACACAGAATAGTTACAGATGACGTTTGCGGAGTAGCCGTCCAGTTTCCGGTTTATCTATTAAGGGCACATCTGACTACTTATTGTGTCTTGGCCATTACAGCGTTCTTGTTGAGTTTGAAGACGGCGCATCATGTGTATTCGTTCAAGAAGAATGTAACCAAAGGTAAGTAGCATTAAAAGTTAAGTTTGGTTGTTGGCGATCTTTTAAAGTGTTTCTGAATAAGGATAAGTATTTTAGGTGTCGTGCAGATCTCCGAAGTCCGCTCTAACACCGAGAAACGCATCCTCTACTCCATAACCCTCCAGGCGATCCTTCCTATCTTCTTCATAGTCCCCTTTTTGGTACGGTCGCAACTGGTTTCATTTAGTAAGTCAACAACCGGTATTTCCACCTGATACTAATTTACTTAGATGTGGCTGTCAGCGTCCCACAAGCCTTTATTGACTTTGTCCGGGTGTTGACGTATTCCTATTACGCCTTTAACTCATTAATTGTTATTGCCACAGTCAAGGCTTTCCGAGTGGCCATATTCAGGTCTTTACGGTTGCAAAGATCGGTTGCGGAGGTGTCTACAAAGTGAGTTAATAATTTAGTATGTTTTCAAGATTGGCTTTTTAGGATATTTGTCAGTAAATTGAGGGGTAAGCAGCAAACTGGGATTGGAAGTCAGCATAGAAGCAAGTAGAAGAGGAGATAAGATTTTTGGAGCTGTAAGGCGTTAGCTTGCATTGAATAAATGTAAATGGTCTAGTTTGGTCTGAACACTTATGTCATAGTTTTTAAATTTAAGTTGAAACTAATTTTTTGAAGAGAGTTCGTTGTATGGCTTCAACTTCGAAATTGAAAATATTCAAACTTTGAAAGACATTCGAAACATATCTATGGGTTGAAACTCAAGATTCAAGCAAGTTGAAGAGGATAATATTTTTGTAGCTTGAAGTACTGCAAGATGTCAAGCTAAGTAGTCAAACCAAGATGTCAAGATGCTGAAGCTTAAGTTACGTTACATAAATTTTTTTGGTCCTCTTGGCAAACAATGGTGAATAATTTAGTATGTTTTCAAGGTTGGCTTTGTCAGTAAATTGAGGGGTAAGCGGCAAACTGGGGCTGCGAATGGAACTCAGGATGGTAAATAAAAAAAGTAAATAAAAAAGACAATTTTTTTGTACTCTGGAGTACTGCGGAATGTCTTAAGATGCTTAAGGCAAAATCACGATAAATAAATGCATAGTTCGGATTTGGTCTTTATTCTAACTTAAGGTAAAATCTAGTTTTTTCGAAGATCAGGATCATTGAGAAGGTCGTAAGGTTATCATAGATGCTCGATTGTAAAAACCAACAGCATTGACTTTATAGTACATTTAGAACATGTCTATGGGTTTATAGAACCCACAACCGGTCTATTATTACTCGACAAGATCACTGTCTTTGTTGTCGTAGTCTTACTCAGCTTGATTCCCACAATTCCCAAAATTGCGGCTCTCATTTCCTTCACAAAGCAGATGACTATCAGCGAGTTGAAAGCGTAGTATGTGTAAGTCAGGACCCTTATAAAGTCTATGACAGGCTTGGGTATTGCCAGGACCACATCTAAATCCGAATCCTACAACAACGAGCGAAAATAGCTTCTTACCATAGGTTATAAGCTGAGATCTGACCAAAAACGGAACTATAAAGAATATCGGCAACAGAGCCTGTAAGAGTACAGAATACAGTAACCGTCTCTCCGTGGTAGATTTCATAGCATCCACTTTGACAAAGCCTTTGGTCGCGTTTTTCTTGAAATTGATGACAAAGTAGGCTGTTCTCAGACTCAACAAGAAGGACGTGATCGCCAAGAAACAGTAAGTGTTGAGATGGACTCGGAGGAGCCAAGGTGGGAATTGGACGACCTTTGCGCAGACGTCATCTTTAACTATCTCGTGGTAAATGAAGAGTGATCCAAGGTACAGAGCCTAAAGAAGGAAAGGCTGATAAAGCTCTTGATATCAAAAATTGCTTACCACTACTATAAAGACTAGAGGATATATGAAGTACAAAAACTTCTCGGATATGGTAATTTTGTGACAGATGGATAAGTACCGGTCCACGGACGTAACCTGGAACATTTGAACATTAGAATAGCTTCTTTAAACTAATAATAGCTAAAAAACTCTAAACTTTAAATTTTAGTTGAACGTTAAACCAGCTTTTTAAACTAGTAATAACTAAAAACCACGCCAATCGCCACCGCCAAAAATATTGCAAAAATGTTAAAGTCAGTAAAACAGTCAATTTTTGAAAACCATTTGTAGATCGGTTTTTAAAGAACAGCAAAAACCGATTAAGGGAGATTGATAATTAACAAAAAAATAAATGTTAGCTATTTTAAGCAATTTTCTAGTGTTTCAAGATATCAATGTAACTTACAAAAAGTGCAAAGAAGAACGGGACTTGGAACATATAATTAACTTTCTGAATAGCGCAGCATGTAATAAAATTGGCGGGTAGCTTGGTCATAAAGAAATATAGGTAATACGTGCATATTGTCGCCACACAACAACAGGCCAGGAAGCTGTACAAGACTCCGAAGAAGAGCGATATCTGGAACCAACCTTTTGATATACCCGATCTGCAACAAAAAACTTACCTTATATCTCCCCCTCATTGTTTTGCTTCTAATCGTAACCACCAAAACCAAAAAGTTCAAAATAATGCCTAAGAACCCTTGAAGAACAGCCCCAGCAGCCGTATAATAAAACCCAGGATTGTCGAGCAGTATCTGAGTGGTCATGTTGAACTCATGGGTAACAGTATCAAAGTAACTCATTGAAGTGAGAGACACTTTAGAGAAAGAAACTCACGACGGCGGCGGCGCCTGCGAATGCGTTTTATCACCTGTAATTGGACAATTCCATTGGCATTCAGGTCATAACAGCTGTGTTTCTTCGAATCTCCCGCGCTGCTTGAATTGGTCATAAATTAACTTGTACGCGGAACCTTTTCAAAACGGGACTGATCTACATGATTTATGGTGTTCTTGAGTTTGGGGCTTGGCGTAAGCAAAAATGAGTCATGAAGCCTAAGACAACAGGGTGGACGGGATTAAAACAGAGTTAGAATAGACGTAAACAGGTCCTTTTTAACCATATTTAAATGCATATTTGAAGTAATGAAAAATACTTTATCATGCAAAAAATCTATAATTCAAAGCTAACAATTGAAAGAACTACAACTGACAAACCATTCTTTAAAAACAAGGTGCTATCTCAACATTAACATTATATGTCAGTGGGTTTCGATTGAAGCCTGCACGCAATGACGGTAATAACACCTTTTCCAGTTGCACCGTCTTTATACCTTATTCCTTCTTGCAAAACAAGCTTAAAACAGATATAGTAGTCAAACTATTAGTATTTTTGCCATTTTCAACTCACATATAGTTTTGTAAATTTGTCTTGTCTTGTGTAAATTTGTAAAAGAATCGTCTTACATGGATCAAAAATAGAACGGCATTTATTCGCTTTAAAACATGAACAGGCCATCACAACTTCTCAGCTAATTTCAGCGGTGATTTAGCAGTGGTAAGCTCTAAACAGAAACAAAAATTCGACTTAACCCTTCAAAACTTAAAAGCTCACTGCACTTCTTCGGACAGTCTTTCAACGGAATGCATTTGCCACCTTCGACGTCCTTTACGTAACCTAAACTCATGATACGAACAAATGAAGACCAAAAAGGCAAAGATTATGCTGAACTCAATGCTAAGACAAGCTTCTACTCAGCCAAAAACATTAACTTCTATTTATTTAACTTCTAAAGTATTCTTAGTTTTCAGCTTTTACCTTTAATGCATGTACAAGCCGGGTGTCCAATAATAAGGCAGAGATGAGCTTCGGGATGGGCGCACGTGTCATCACAGGTAGCGTTGGGGTTCCAGTATTCGTTCTTAGCGCATTTATTTTCAGCAGCTGCAAACTTTTCTAAACTATTTCTTTCAAAAATTAAACTTACCTGACTCCGCTGCACAGAAGCACATAATTGCAAAAAAGAGCTTAAACTGTTAAACAGTAGCAAAATAGTAGTGAAACCTACCACTAAGAGCATGGTTGAATCTCCAATCTGAATTGTTGACGACAACTTTAGCACTAAATTTATACCTTACTAAACGCGCTTACTCTAAGCTCTAAAAGGCACTGACCTAGATTTTTGAAAATAGTTTTGTAGAACTGTTGTCAAAAACAGCTAAATTATAAATGTTTTTTGTCCAACGCGGTGCTTGGAATCTGACACCCGATGTTTGAAACGAGATTATGAAGCGAGCGCCAATAAAGAGTCGAAAAAAATGGTTATCCAAGTTTAATTTTGAAAATTACGTTTTCATACAAAGGACGCACCGGTCATCTCAAATGTGACAAAAATTGATATTAAATTAAGTCCCAAAACTACTTTTGAAGATAAGGTCTTCGTCGTGATGTCCGAACGTCGTGATGTCTAAACGACAAAAGGAACTCTAACCACAGTGCGAATCTTACAAAAATCTCAACTATGTTTAAAATACAGATTTTAGAGTTTACTTAACAGCTTTATTCAGTAGTCAGGCAGCAAGTCGAAGTTAGGCACCATTTAAAAAAAAAAAATTTTTTTAAACTATGGCATCAGATCACATAGTCAAAAATAGGCAGTATAGATGACGAAACGATTCTGTCCAACTGTGCAAAAAATTTATGAAACGTTACGAATACGGGAATCAATAAAACATAAAAAAAATAGTAAAATGTCATTTCAGTCAGTTTTCCAATTTAGTTGAAGCCGGTCAGTTGTTGTTCCTAAAACTCGAAACAATTTTAGATATCCTATGAGATTATGTCTCACCCACTCACTTCGGACAGTCCTTCAACGGGATACACTTTCCTCCTTCCTTATCTTTCACATATTCTAAATTTTTTATTAAAAAAGCTCTTTAAGTTGCAGTTTTACCAGGGATGCAAGTACAAGCCGCATGAACTGCTCTATAACACAGATGAGCTTTGGGATTGCTGCAGGTGTCATCACAGGTTGCTTTTAAGTTCCAGAACTCGTTCTTGCTACACTTTTTGGGACAGTCCTTCAGTGGAATACATTTGCCACCTTCGACATCTTTGACATAACCTGGAAACTTGTCAATCTGCCTACTCCAAAAAAGCCCTTGCCTTTAATGCAAGTGCAAGCTGGATGTCCAATGAGAAGACAAAGATGGACTTCGGGATGGGCACACGTGTCGTCACAGGTAGCGTTGGGGTTCCAGTACTCGTTCTTAACGCATTTCTTCTCTAAGGTTACAAATTGGGTTAGAATTGTAAATCGAAAGACTTGGTTTCAAACCTGAGTCAGCAAAGACTGAAAACAAAATGATAAGAAGAACGAAAGGCTAAAACAACTTTGTAAGAACGCATAGAAATTAAAGTGCCGTACAAAGAACATTGCTGAGCGAATGTTGTAGGACGTGATATGTGAGGACACACACATACTCTAAATATAAGTACCAGAATTGAATCAAAACTTTGACCCGTAAACATGTATGACCCATTTTGAAAACTAAAAACCGGATTCATAGGCTCAACACATGCGGCGCGTCAAAAATTTTTGTATAATTAAGTGTGAAAAAGAAACGTTAGATTTTTAATTGTGAAGCGCACGAATTTGTTTTAGACTGCGCAAAAATATATATCTAAATTCAGCCTCAAACTATATTAATTGAGAGCGTAGGAAGTATCACGTACTAACAAAAATGTATATCTAAATTTAACGTGAAATGAATATGAATAAGTTTGTTATTGTAATACAAGATGCAATTGCAAAATAGCATCTTATGCAAATACACCAAAAATATTGTGTTGCACAACTACCTCATTTTGGGCAATCAGAGTTAGTCTCCCTGACGTATCCACGAACACAAGTGCACTTTGAATGAAAAGCGATCCGCCAGTTGTGAGCGTTAGGATTAGCACACGTATCGTCGTAAGTGGCCATATCGTTCCAGAACTCGTTCTTGGGACATTTCTGAGAGTGTCAAAAAACAACAAAGATCAACTGCTTACCTGCCAAAATGCAGACACTGCAAATGGCAGCCAAGATATTACAAACCTGGAAAATATAAGCGGACAAAAATACTGAAACTCTCACCGTCTAACGCATTATTTGGAGAACAACACTGGGAACAAAGACAAGACAGCAACGATTAAAACCGCATTATTCCTTTTATTCGGTTTTGGGATACACGGCCTATAAACAAGTGTGACCCAGATTTCAAAAACAGTGACGCCGAAAAGCAAACGTTGCTTACATAGTAGTTTTCAACGTTGACAATTTTAGCAAACTTTTATGACTCGAATATGACTCAAATACATAACAGCACCTTTGCAATTCACTTATTTCCCAACAGGAATCTGTTCACAACGTGGTGGCGGCTGAGGACACGGTGCTCTGATACAGTAGATGGTGTGAACTACGCAGTGTTCTCCTGGACGACATTTGATGCCTTTGCCTGAAACATCCTTTTCCGTAGCAAAGCGTAAATTTCCTCATGACAATTACATTGAACAGGTGGTGGTGGACAATCCTTCAGAGCCACGCATCGGCCTCCGGGAGTGATCTCTACGTAGCCTTAAACAGATTCCTAAGATCTTCAAGTCTCATGAGACGTTTACCTTTAATACAGCTGCATCTTGGCCAAGGCTGCAAAGGACATTTATGAGCGTTCGGAAACTCACAGGTGTCAGAACAGGTGGCATTTGGATTCCAGAACTGATTTTCAAGACACATCGTGGTTGTAGTTGGTGGAGATGTTGGCACACATATTGCTGATGTTAAAGAGAAAAGAACTAGAAGTCCAAAAATCTAAACTTACTTTAAAAGGATAAAATTCAAAAATACATACCATGACAAACAACGTAAGCCAAAAAATCTTTTTTCAGAAAACACCTTTGTTCCAGTCCTGTCTATAAATGCTTGTTTTCCACAATAGGAAAGAGATTAGTTAAAAACTGGGTCACCACAAAATCGTTTTTGCAAAAGTTGAATGTGGGCTGTGAACCTGTGAAGCAAACAAATACAAAAAATTTGTAATAACTCAGATTAGAAAATTTAAGTTGGCAATAAAAAAATTAAATTTAATTTAAGAAAATTTAAAGTTGTTTGGTAACAAACAGAGTGTCAGTAACGCAAAAAAATTGTTGTTTAGAAATACTGATAAATTAGGTTAAAACTTGAATCTGTTCTAAAGCGTTAAATAGTTACCAATAATTTACGTCAATCAAAAAAGCGTTTTCTAAAACTCAAAACTTATTTATTCCAGTGACAAAAAAATCTGAAGGAGTCGCCGATAACTTTAGTATAAGTAGCTCCCAAATGCATAGCTCACAAGTTCAGAAAAGCACCCGTTCAGTTGCATACCCTTAAAGAGCCAACGCCACTCCACATACCAATCACACCAATGGATTGCTTCCCCGAGAGTTGCGATCAGTATAGCAACAGACCGCAACGTGTCGCGAGTCAAATTTAACGTTTTGCTCTTTAGGAATTGGACTAATTATTAAAGTCAACAGGAACAACAAGAGTTAGCTTTTGGCTATTGTAAGTTCTGCTGCTCAGCTTCGAATTTTTAATGTAGTTTCAGGTATTTTAAATGCTCGCTTCTAATGGCAGGTTCAAGCAAGCTTCCCCACACTACTGATTAACTTAGTGAGCACGTATATAACTTTAAACTTTAGTTTTGATCTGTTTAGACCAAAAAATGTGGTATTCTGATATGATTTATCTGTGAGTCGCTAAGGTGCGTTCAAATAGCTCATAAGGCACTAAAACTTTGAATCATGGCAGATGAGGTCACGGCCGACGACCAATTCTCAATTCTTCCTTTAGAAGATTACTCTAAATCAAGCTAAATTTTATGCTTGCCGCAATATTTCAAGCAAGTTTAACTCACTTTTATTTTGCTTAATGTTTGTTTCAGTTGATGACGGTTGTTCTTACAATAGAAATTTCTCACGAAATACTAATATGGTACAACGATTTACTTGTAAAATGATGAAGCCAAATGATTTTTTCTCAAGATTTTTCATTTGATTTAAATTGTTTTTGTTCATGTATTCACATGTGTGGTATCTGAGGTTATTGCTTTAAGAGCATTTCGACCGAAGAATAACCATGAAAAGCGAAACTGACATTTGTGAACAACTGACAACTGTAAACAAGCGACAACAACTGACAGCCGTAAACATTGAAATTCTTAAAAACCATTGTGAAAACAGCAATTTGTGTTCGAAAACGTTGAAAATCTTGTATGTACTAACTATCACTTTAAGGTACAATATGCAAGACACAGTTGGGCAAGAAACATATGACCCAGAAATATAGATACCAACATCCACAGCTTGATTTCACATGCTCAATACTACATTTCAACGTAAGGTAATTCAAGCCACCAAGTCGCTTAAGGACATTCACTAGGCTTGACGCATACATTCTTCCAGTTTCTGACATAAGTTGGATAGCAAGCGCATCGGCCATGATAAGGCAGCTCGCATTTATCAGGCGAATCTGCATCACGATCATGGCATTCTTTGTCACAGTTGGAGTTAGGATTCCAATGTTCGTTTTCAAGACACATAATTCCTGCAAACTAAAGCAATTTTTAAAATTAGAGTTTGTCTTACCAGCAGAAGCCAAAGCAAGTAGGCAGGCAAACAAGGCAAAAAACTGAAATTTTACTGTTTTATTGCGTTTGAGGACGTAAATACAAACCAAAATCTTCATAGTTGACAGCAGAAGAAAGCAAGATTTAGAGGTAAACACTGGTTGAAACGAACGAAAGAGATCCTTTCGGCTTTATATCGATTTCTAAAGGGATCAAAAAACGCTTGCGTTTGCCTGTTTTCACAAGGTCACTCAACAGATGTTCAATTGATTTGCGAATCGGCAACGTTTTGACAAACACATCTAGCTGGAGGTAAAAGCTCAAGCTTCTCAACACAATCAAAAAAAATACTTTATTCAGCGTTTATACTATAACTCTACCACCAGCTATCATCCCCATCATCATCCTCATCTGGCCCAATCTGACACGGCGTGTACCATTCACAAGAATAGCGACTGCTGACGTCCCCGAAGAACCAGTCAAACCATCCATGGCGGCGTTTGCAGATTTTGCCGGCATCACACGTTCCACATCCTAAGAATCTCCCATTTTGTGCTTCAAAAAACTCTACTCACGTGACTCTATCTTCTTAGGACACGATCCCGCCAGGATGCAGTAGTCAAAGAACCTCACGTAGCCAGGCTGACAAGCGCAATCCGGAAGGAGACAATCAAACAAGGTGCAGTTGGGCTGTTGGACCTCGCAAGTCCCATCGCAGGGATGCTCTGACCATTGTTCTCCGCTGGGGCAATTCGGAGTCGGACATTGGGCGTCTGGGACACAGTTTCCGTCGTTGTCACGGGCGAAGCCGTCCATTGGACATTCACAGAATTGGGGTCCATCGTCGAAGCAGATCACTCCGATACAGACGGTCTAAATGAGAACGTTTCAGGAGCTTTGGTATGACGTAAGGGCACCGTAATATTCCGGACGGTAGTTTCGCAGTCATCCTCACAAGGGAGGCAGTTGGTCACGCGCTCGTTCGGACCACAGGTTAGGTTGGCGGCTGAAGTGGATCACTGAAGTGGCAATGACGGTTCTGCTTACCTGCAGGCCTAGCCGTACTAGAACTCAGATTAACCACTCTAGTCGTGGGTCGGGTCGATGATGAATCCTGACCATCAACATTGACCCCAAGGCCAATCAACAAAGCCTGAATTCAGTCAATTTCAAATAGACCCAAAAGCCAGAAGACCTCAGAAACTCACCACCAGAACCACACTCACAGTATCCATATTCCTATCACACTAACACCTCTGGCTCCCAAATCCACTCCATCACTTTTATGTACAAGGGCATTGAAGCCCGAAGCACGTATTCGTAAACAACAAGTGAGTCACGGAAGAGGAGTCAATATGGATTAAAGGGATCATGGGGCCCTTCAGCGTCAAAAGGTGCTCTGGGGAGTTTGATGCCGCCGATCGCTTTTGTTGCTTGTACACGCTTATTGGAACCGATTATGATCGTGGAGGCATGAGCGTTGTGATGAAAGAGGAAGGGCATGAGATTGAGGGAGGTGTTTGTGACGGAATCATGCTGTTTGGCGAAGAGAGGTCAAAGTGGGATCGGGGTGGTCAAAGTTCGGGGTAGCCAAATTTAGAGTTTCATTAACTTTGACAAGATTAGGATTTCTACGTGTATTTTTAACATCAGTTGCAACTCACAACAAGACCGAAACAAGGGCGGACTACAACACGCGAACCCTCTGTGAGATACACCGAGATTAATCCGGATTGAGATCGATCGGTGATTCATGTTCTGTTCTCTTAATAACCTGAAAACAGAGAATCCAACAATATAAAACGGGCTTCCTGGGAACGTTCTGTCATAACAACTAACACATCTACTTGCTATGACGTCTTTCTACGTGCTTCTGGTGAGTTTCTTACTTCCTCTATCTGGGTAATGCGGGTGTTTTAGGTTGTTCTTGGGTGTGAAGTTCTATTTGGCAATGCCCAAACGCCTGTGAGCGGTGCTACAAGAACCACATCAGCTCCGATTGTTACCCAGGCACCTCCTATTGTGGTTGTGTCAGCGGTTACAGCTGGACGGACAGCGGCTCCTTCTGGAACGACAGCTCAAACATTGATCTGTGGCACCAACGAGCGTGTTACAAACTGCCTCCCTTGTGAGCAGCAGTGTGACGCTGTCGTCCGGAACTACACTGTAAGCCTCAACTACCCTTTACCTCTCAACTCCTAACCCTTCTTTAAGACCATTTGTCTAAACCCACTCTGCTTCAACGACGGACCCCAATTCTGCGAATGTCCGATCAACGGAAGTCTGGCCAGGGACTCCAACGGAGAATGTGTGTCTGCTTCCCAATGTCAGACTCCAACTTGTCCAAGTGGACAAGAATGGTCTGAGAATCCCTGTGATGGCACTTGTGAGGTCCCTCAACCCAACTGCACCTTCTTTGGTTGCATGGGACCTGGCTGTGCTTGCAGGCCGGGGTATGTAAGGTTCTTCGGTCAGTGTATCCTGGCTTCAATGTGCCCGGCGTCTCAGAAACAAAGCTGTAAGGGAGCTAATCTAAACTTCAAAAAACGACTTATTTGTAGCCTGTGGAGAATGTCCAGCTGGACAGATCTGTAAGCGTCAACATAATGGCTGGCTCGGAGGTGGATGGTTTGGTGGTCTTCGGAGTGGGCGTCCGGGAAGAGAAGGACGTCGAGGAGGCCGGAACAATGGAGAAGGAAATGGTCAGCAAAACGGAGAATGCACTTGGTACAATCCTTGTGGAGGTGGTCTGGGAATGGGATATATGCCTTTGTTGCCTGATAATGTTTAAATCTGTTTTTTGAGGTTGGTTGCACGACAAGTTGTAAATAAACAATTAACCATTAATAGCGGTTTACTGGCTTTCTTCAATCAAAACTAAAATTTTTGGGGGCGAGCGGTTTCTTCTTTTTCAAGTTTTTTGGAATCTTCAGTTTAACACAAATTGAAGCTTTGAAGACCAATTACATTTTTAGTTTACAAAGTATCGTTAAAGACACGTTCAAAAGTATTCAGCGTTTCTGCGTGACAGCAAAACGAAACATCCGTTTCGTAACTTTAATAAGGATTTGAGCCGTTGGCTGGATCAATACTTGACACAATTTTTGTCGAGTCACTTCTCGAACGGAAAGTATGTTACTTTTGCCTTATATCGTTAACATCGGAAGGACGCCAAAAAGGTCAAAACAATGGACACCGCAACGGACAACAAAATTTGATACAATTCTTCTAAAATAAGGTTTGTGAATGCGAAGTATGTCGCTCTTGCATGACAACGTTTGACCCTTTATTTTTGAACATCAATGTTTGCACGTCTGTTTGCAGTTTGCACATTATTTTCTTTGAGTTTTTTAGCGCCTCCAACCGGAAATGTTTTAAATCCGTCACAAAACTTGCTTTCAAAACTTTTTCCTTAACGAGTATTTCGCTCTTAACGAATAGAGACTGCGCATATTTGAGGACGTGACTATCCAGGCTTGCTAAATTAAGTTTAAATTGTTCGTTTTTTAAACAACTTTTTTTCTTTTTTTAGTTGTTTTTTTTAGTTGTTGCATTTTTTAAATTGATTATCTGCTAATGATTCTTTTTGCCTCTCTGTGTATAAGACTATGTGATGTTAAACAGGATTGGCAAAATTTAAAAAAGGACGCCGAGGAGGCCAAAACAATACACGAAAACTAAAATTTTTTTGGGGCGGGACGGTCTTTTTTTAAAGTTTCTTGGACTCTACCGAGGTGCAGAAATTAGCTTACAGTTTTTGTTTTCAAAGTATCGTTAAAGACAGGTTCGTTCAGAAGTGGTCAATGGTATGGAGATTGCGTTGGTTTAGGTTTACATCGGAAAGACGCCTGGAAGCTTAAAACAATCGGAAACGGACAATGCCTGACAACGTTTACACTTGTATT
Organism: Steinernema scapterisci; assembly: GCA_000757745.1. Lineage (NCBI taxonomy): Eukaryota > Metazoa > Nematoda > Chromadorea > Rhabditida > Steinernematidae > Steinernema > Steinernema scapterisci. The sequence goes on from KN166379.1 coordinate 90,852, forward strand.
TTTGAACAGCCGACATTTTTTAAAAGTTTTTTTTTGACGCCTTTTGATGACTGTTTTAAAGCCGTCATAAACTTGCTGTCTCAATGCAGAAAATTGCTTTAGAGACGTATTACATTATCTCACCTTAACGAGTAGTCAACAAAATAGCTTTTTTGAAGGCATGATTCTCAAGTTGAAAATAAGGATTTGTCTGTAAGAACCTTAGAAACTATTTCTGATAATCTGAATTGGTAATTGCAAATAAATATTTAGTTCCACAGTTTTCTCTGATTTAATGGCAGGAGGACTATCCAAGCTTATTAAATTAAGTTTGAATTGTTGGTTTTTTTGGACAGGTTTCTTTCTTTCTTCGTGTGTGACTTAAACAAATTAGCAAAATTTGAAAAAGGACGCCGAGGAGGTCAAAACTATAGAACCGAAAACTAAATTTTTGGAAGCGGACGGTCTCCTTTTTTAAGTTTTTTTTTAAATTTTTTAGATTAGCACAAATTGAAGCTTTGAAGACCACTTACAGTTTTAGTTTGCATAATACCGTTAAAGACAGGCACGTTCAAAAGTGGTGAGCTGAATGGAAATTGCGTTGGATTGAGTTTACTTCGGAAAGATGCCGAAAACATCAAATCAATGGACACGGAAACGGACAACAAAATTTGATTGAATTCTGTTGAAATGAGGTCTGTGAATGCGAAGTATGCCGCTCTTGCCTTACAACTTGTATTTTTGAACGGCAAATTTAGCACGTCTACATTTTTTAAAAAGTTTTTCGGCGCTTTTGGCCTAAAAAGTTACAAGACTTGCTTTCAATGTAAAAAAAGAAGCTTTTTTTGAGCATATGATTCTAAAGTTAAAAAATTGGTGAAAATGGTTGTTTGTGAAAACTTTAGAAACTATCTTTGATACCTTTGAAATTGATAACTGTAAAGAAACATTTAGTTTAGTAGATGTCTCTAATTTAATGGGAAGATATCCAATATGCAGGCTTGTTAAAGTCAGTTAAAGATGTTAAAGATTTTTTTGACCAAAAGATAATGTTTTTCTATTAGTATTTATGTTAATTTTTCGAATTGGTAAACTTGGTTGAAAATATGCTTTGTCGCCTCTATGTAAGTGACTATGTGACTTCAAGCAGGATTTGCAACCAAGTTGCAGATTTCACACAACATTTTTTGTCCATTTCAATCACTTGCCTGTGTCCACTTTGTGACTTACAGCATAATTTAAGGTGTATAGTAAGAGAACCCATTAAGCACAATCTTCCATCTTAGTTCATTAATTGCGTGCTGAAGACAACAAATTGCTTAATTTTCCAATTTGCTTTCATTAATTTTTGTTGTTGTTAGTTAGCACCACGTAAAAAATCTACTTTACCAGGCGTACTCATGATTTGATTTTGTCTATGGGCTTTTGCGTTCAAATTAGGATGCTTATATCAATATGACAGGCGTGTTCCAGTTTATTTTTTTTGATCAAATAAACGCATCTTGTGTTTTTAAGAATGCTTAAAAGTAACAACAATTTCAAAAATTCAAATTTTTGCTGGTTGACCGCGTGTGGTAACTTGAGGCTGAAACCTTACAGTTGTATTCACGTATAGATTGCCATTAAGAAATTTCAGTTAATTGAAAAATTCTGATAGTGTTTGTTGGCGGAAGCACATAAGACTGCGTCCACTTTGTGACTTACATCAGGATTTGAGGCGTTTAACAAGAAAAGCCATTGAGTACAATCTTTCATCTGAGTTAATTAATTGCGTGATACAGACGACAAATTGCAAACAAGTGACCAACCACTTCGGCGGATACCGGCTGTTTGTGACAAACAAGCAAAGTTGTATTTTGAGCGATTATGGAGATTGGCACGGGTTTAGGAAGAATACGGATTTTTGAATCCTTATTTTATACAACAAATCAAATTTAACTTTCAACGCAAAAATCGTCTTCTAATTTTTTGAATTTTACTCAATCTCAATTCCACCTGACATTAATGAGACAACAAGTTACAGCTTTGCACGGATTTCCAGCTGTCACTTCCTTCTTCCTACTTCCTCCTCCTTATCAAGGTCTGAAGGCTCTGTGTACCATGTTTTGTGTTCCATATCATGTTTATTCACCGTCAGAACACCGAAAACCTTCCTACCATTTATGGCTACTGGAGGGATACGTGCAAAATCTGAGGCATGAGTCCACTGCTGTTCGGACTCTTCAGACCGCCTGCTTGCGTGACACGGTCGCAATAATACAATTTTGGCGAAGGGAGCTTGGATTCAATCAGGAGTCGCAATGAGGACAGGTGTTGACTTACATGCCGTTTATTCTCCAGCGTGGCCTTAAGGCAGAAGGCGGTTTTTCGAGGCACGGCATTACGTTTTGGAATTCTTAGATTTTTAGGTTAAGTAAGGGAATTTTTGTCGCCGATACCGATAGCCATGACGTATTTCTATGAAGGATCGTCGGGTTGAGTCTTCGGAGTTTAGTCTCAAGGATGCGCTTCTCATTAATATGATTTCTCGCATTAATTAATGAGCGTCTTTATTGGACGAGTTCTGGGAAGCGGCTTATCTCTTTCGTCAAGGCTTTTCACGGAAAGGGTGTGTGCAGTGATTCAGTCAGAGATCCGGAAAGGTCGTTTTTTGCTGTTGAGGTCAATGTCTTTCAGAAATAAGAGTTTTTTGAAATACTAGTACGATTCAATTCCAGTTTGAATTCCAGTCTTAACTAGGTTTTTTGGCTAGCGAACACTTCCGTTTTTCTTCCGTGCACATAAAAGCACTTTTCACTACCTAAATTTTTTGGTTCTTACTTGCCAGAGCGCACCTTTAGCTGTCGGTGTAAACTCATTTGTCTTCGTCATCTCATCTAAGCTGACAAATTACCCATTGGCAGCCTATTAATAACGGTTCCGGTGTGATCAGATTGCGGCCCTTTTTCTGCCACATGAGCTTGTGTGTTGGCTTTTAGTTAAGTTCTTTTTTGCCAAGTAATCAATTATTCAAACTTTTCAAAACACTAACGTTCAAAAACAAGTTTTGCTTAAAGGCAGCAGGTCGTCTTGGTGGTCTATTATTCTTTAAATTTTTAAAATATTTGCGTTTAAAGTTTTTGACTAAATTATTTGACTTAAAGTTTGACTTTTGTATGTTGACTTTGAATTGAGTTCTGTTCCGTCAATCAATCAATTATTCAACCTTTTCAAAACACAGACCCTTGAAGCTAGCAAAACAACCATTGGTTGAAAACACCACCTGCTCTCCTCATTGTTCTAATATTCCTTAAATGTTTAAAGTGTTTGCTTTTAGTTTTTGACTAAATTATTTACGTTAAGGCGAAATTGACTTTAAGCTGATTTTAAAAGTGATCGCATAAATGCCAGATTGCCAAGACTTTGTACTTATAAAATGCGTAAGATGCTTTGGCACAACGTATAGATTTGACTTCATTTTTGGAAAATCCTAAACGTAAACTACAAAACTTTTGTGCCGAAACCAGTTTTTATATCTTCACTAATATCAAAGATCACCTGACCCTTCAGACATCGAACCCAATCCTGCCTAATTCTTCTCTTCACCAGCCTTCTTCAAACGCCCTTTAATGAATCTGCCCCTGCGTTTCACAATGCTTTTCGAAAAACGTTTTCTGGTCTCTCTGCACCCATAATTTCCTGCACAAAATCGCGGCGACCTCGCTGTGTCGGCTCCCGAACGCAGACCTTAATTTAATGCCTAAAATACGTAGCATCTGGAGGGTCGCCGTTACGCTGTTTTTCTCATTTGCGTTTGCGCTGGCCTGCCGGCCGCGTCATCGCTGTCTTCTTCGCAGTGGCCCCTAGCTTGTCTCCTGTGAAATGATTAATGCCTTCATCATTGCTTCCAGGCGCTCATCCGTCGGGCGCCCTTTCTTCCGCCGACGACATTCTGTGTCGACATGTTACACTCTTGTAGTGATTTTTAGTTCTGGGCGGCGGGCGAGTGAATTTGACGTTTGGTGACCTCGTGTGGAAGTTTTGTCTCGGTTTATCAGTTAAAAAGAAATTATAGTATTTTTTGGATTTCAGAACTTTCGTCTTAAAGCTTTTTTTAAGGAGTAACGTTTAGCTTCTAATTTCCAATCTTTAGACCAGACAATCTTAACTAATATGTTTTTTGGCACCCAAATTCACAAAATTCAGAGACACCCAAATTTGATTTCCTTGTTTATTAGGGCAACAAATTAAGAAACCATATTTTATGTTGTACTGTTATCTGCTTGCACTTTATCATGTTTGTCACAGATATCCGTTTAGCGCACTTCTTAAAAGGTGTGGGCTTCAAGCTGTACGTTAGTAATCAGGACATCTGCTTTTAGCGCGGTTCCGGACATCTTCTTATTGGCGCTTCATTCTTTTTTTTGCAAGAATTTCCTCCCTTCGTCGTTTTTTTAGACATAAAACTGTATAATTTTAAAAAGTTTTCTATGTGAAAATGAGGCAAATTAATCTATAATTTTTGGTTCCCAGAAATTCAGTTCTTCAGTTTTAGTATTTTTGAAACCCACAGGTTTGCAGCCAGAGTTCTCTTTAGAAGCTGAGGTCTTCAAGGACTGAACATGTGAACGGACTGTTTATGGCGCGCATTAAGACAGCTACAAGTATGGCTTTTGTGTAACAAGCTTGTGATTTCCTCAGGATACGTTTTCTTCAAACTAGTTCATTTCAATTTTAGGCTTTTTTGACTTTTGCTTAATTTTTTGATATCGCGCTTTTTTGATTTCTTTTCGATTTTTGTCGTTCTTTTAAGATACGTTTTGAACATAAGGTTTGTTTGCTCAAGTTTCTGAAGTCAAGTTTTTTGTTTGTGAAGTTTATTACTCGTCTTTGTCGTCTTTTAGTGTGTCAAAAATTACATATTTTTGTACCAAAGGACCACCGTTTTCAAATAGCCAGTGAGTCTAGCCAGCATTTTTTATCCTTCCTCAATCTGCGTAATATCCCCCAACTACATGTCCGGGCCACTTGGAAGTGCTCGTCGATCTCAAACGACATAATCAAATTTGAGCGAAATGCGGTCCGCAGCCCGAGGCACGGTGGTCGTGCCGTTGCGGCGAGCGCGTGGAGTCGGGTTGCTTGTTTGATAGGCCATGAGAAGCAGCGAATGGAGTGTGCGCAAGAGATTTATAATCTTTTAGGTTTTCGGCCGCTAGGAAACATTTTCTGCAAGTTTCGGGTCCTCGGAGAGTTTGCGGGAAATGTGCAAGTAGCAGTAATTAGGAAGAGCCGGAAATGTTGAAGAAGCGTGAACTTTATTAAGAGATAATATCTAGCGCTGGTTGTTTATTTAAGCATTTGTGATGAGTTCGATGGCATTTGGAGCGGGAAGTTGGGTCAGAAATAGAAGCAAAAGTTTGCTTGTGGTTGGTTTTAGGCATTTTTGTAGACGAAAGTCGGGGTGTTTTCTCAATTAAAAGTTTCTTAAAAACAAATACTTTCATAATCTTGGCAAGCGTTTTTGAGTTACAAACTGACATTTAAGCCTTCGCATTTTTGAACGTGGTCTGAAAATCATTTATTAATTGTATTGGAAACGTTTTTAATAAGACTGCAACTAAGTTCTTGGATCAAAACATTCTTTTTCGTTTTAATAGGGAAGTAAAGTTTTTCAATATTTACACAAACAGCGTCTGGCTGCCGTCAGACTGCTCTTAATAGCTGTCTTAAGAAAATTGCAGACTTTAGTTGTGAGTTCGCAAAAGGTTTTGAACCTATAACTTAAGTTAGGGTCAAGAAAAAAAGTTTAGCACTTATGTCAGAAAGCAACTTAGCTGCTTAAAATGGTCTTCAAGGAGCTTTTTAGGAGCCAGCAATAGAATTTTTAATGATTGTGACGTGAAGCAAATAATTTTTGAGGAGCGATGGTAATCAACACTGTTTGTTTGTAAACCTTCAAAACATACGTTGATTGGCCTATTTGATACCTGAACTGTTCCTGGAATGGGTTTGATTTCTAGGTATTGTGTTTCCGCCAAACTATTTTTAGAAGTTGTGTGATGTCACTAAAATTTTAAAGACAAAAAAGTTCTTTTTGAAATTCTTGAAACCTGAAACAAATCTCATGGTTGAATGGAGGAGGCTTTTAGGCTTTTAGGCAACCATTCAACTCGCTATTATCTTTTATTTATTTGTAATTTTTGTCTTTCTTTTTTGATCGCTTTTAATAGTTGTCTTGAGAAAATTGCGGAAAATATTTTTGAGCTAGCAAAAGGTTCATGTTAAGGTTATGTTAAGGGCAAGCTAAAAGATTATGTGATTTTGACGTAGAGCCAATAATTTTTGAGGAGTTGATCAACACTGTGTGTTTGTAAACCTTTGAAACATTTGTTGATTGGCCTATTTGAAACCTTAAGTGTTCCTGGAGTGGCTTTGATTTCTAGGTATCGTGTCCAGACCAAACTATTTTTAAAAGCAATAAAATGATGTCACGAGCATTTTAAAGCCAAAAAAGTTGTTTTTTAAAATTTTTGGAATCGAAAAATATTCACTCTTGATTGAATAGAAGAGGCTTTTGGGCAACAAACCATTGGACTCGCTATCATCTTTCATTTATTTGGATTTTTTCTCTTGTTTCGTGACAACCTCGCTATTTTTAAGTTTAAGCTTCTTGGTTTTTTTGCCGTCTAGTTTGCTTAACTGTTAGGATCTCCACCCAAACCCATCTCTATTTACAACCTCTTCTCATGTAGCAAGTATCTTTGCGCAAGAACCCAAACTCCACCCATGTTCTTCTCCGCCATCTCCTCCGTCATCTCCTTCCCCACCCATATGCCGTCGTCATCATCTCAGGCGCCGCTGTTTGCCGGTGCCAAGCAGATAGAGTTGCAGATGACTTTTCTCGCGCGTTTAAGTGCGCGTAGCCCAAAACTTTGTTTGCTCTTTGTGTGCCGTTGCAAATCGTGCTCAGCTCTTTCCGATATCCTCCAAAGAGAAGCCAGGTTCACTCGAGTTTTTTGTCCCAATCTTTGCTTTTCGTAACTGTCGTGCGCATGACCAGTCATTTCAACATGTTCAAGCGTGCCTGGATTGAATTAGAGTTCGGTTCTAATTGCCAATTACTTCTCAATTTTTCGCCCAGTCATAAGTCACTGCCTCACGTGTCTTTTAAGTTCACATGTTCCGAAATTTCAATTTTTCCTGCACTTCAGAGACCAATTCTCACATGGTTCCGTTTAGTTCCTCCTCGTCTTATGAGTTGGGTTGTAGACACGACGTCAATGGTTGTACAGCCCCTATTCCCAAAGTACAGACCCATTCCGGAGTCGCGTTTATGGATTGAATGCTCGGATTCCCTGAAACAACAAATCCTCTCATCTTTCACAAACACGCGTCCCTGCGCCCTTCTCTCATTAAAAGCAAAAATCCTCGGCGCCGGTAATTAAGTGTTAAAAGTGAAACCGCCGCATGTATCAGGGAGGCGGAGTCACATCTTCTCTCTCAGCCACACTACGCGCTTTTGCCTTGCCCTTGGCCTATATTGGCTCGTTTTAGATGACGTTGTCGCGCTCGTCCGCCTTGCCAAAGTGCCTCTTGGAGCGGAGGGTTGATGGAAGTGGATTTGACTTCGTTATCATGCCGTATTTTGGTTTCTGGTTTTGGATGTCCGAGACGTGGGGATGTCTTGTTGTGATATAAGGTGGGAGATGAGGGCTGTTAGAGTTCTAATATTGGCTAGGGCTGGTTCGTGGATATTGGTGGAGTCAGGAAAGAGGTGTAAAGTCTTGGTTTTTGGGTCTGAAATGTTAAAAATTTAAAGCGATTTTTTGACTTAACTATTATCTACAATACTCTGATCTTCTTAAGCTTAACCTTAAAGTGTTTTTAAGCGTACAGTTGGTCGTCTTTGAACTTGAAAATTAGCTTAAAGTTAAATTATTAAAATTTGTAGTTTTAAAAACTATCAAAAGCAGTTTATCAGTCGAATTTTTGGTATCGTAACCTGTTGGATATCTTTACGCGTTCTTAGCTTTGACTTTGAACTTAAACACATTTAAGCCTTTTTGGGAAGAAAAAGTTTGGGACAACCTGCTCATTGTTTCTGTTTTTTGGAAAAATCGTGGATTTGACTTCGTTATCATGCCGTATTTTGGTTTCTGGTTTTGGATGTCCGAGACGTGGGGATGTCTTGATGTGAAATAAGGTGGGAGATGAGGGCTGTTAAGGTTATAATATTGGCTAGGGCTGCTTCTTGGTTTTTGGTGCAGTTGGGAAAAAGGCCTAAAGTCTTGGTTTTAGGGTCTGAAATGTTAAAAATTAAAAAAAAAACGATTTTTTGGCTATGGTTGTCAAGTCTGCTTAAGCTTAACTTTTACGTGTTTTTTGTAGGGACATCTTTGACACAACTTTGATATAACTTAGACACATTGAAGCCTTCTTTGCCCACATTCAAGTTTTGCATCCTGTTCATTCTTTCTAATTTTTTGCAAACAGCCTGAGCTATCCCCACTTTATCTCTCCCCGCCGCTTTGCATGAGTCAATACGATGAGTCAAATAATCGACAGCGCGCACATCACTTTTTTAAAAACATCGGGAGAGGCCTTCAAGATACACAAGACAAAGCAAACTTCTAAGACGCGTTTCTTGCTCTCTCTTCTTCCCTGTAGGCAGTCTTAAATCGTAAAATTAGAATTGTTTTGTGTTCTGACCTTCCTTAAGACTGGTTAATGGGTGTGTGCCCTATTTTGTGCTTGATCTGTTTACCCTCTAGTGCTTCCTTTATGTCAAGGAAGATTGCTGTTTTCAGCTTGTACGCGTTCGTTTAGGATTTAAATAGGTTCGAGAACCAGCGTTTTACAGAATTCAATTTTGGGAGCGTACGCGGAAAAAACAGCGACGTACACCGACGTAGGTCGTTAATGGCAAGTGCCAAATCGGTTAGGCGTGAAATCAATGTGTTGTTTTTGTAAAAACCTGTCTCGAAAACAATGGTTAAATTTTCGGTGGCGTGATGTGAGCGTGGCTTTTAAAGCGTGTTTGTGCCTTTTTTGTGACAACATTTGTTATAAAGGGCTACTTTTAACAAGTAAAATTACTAAATTCTTGAATATTAAGTTTAGAATTTTTGTTGTTCCAGATAACGGTTGTACCTATCCTGTTTTAAAGCGAACAGTCTTCAGATATATTCATTACTTGGTCAAATTGATTATGCAAGTTTTTTGGCCAGTGGAAAAATTCGTTAGGTTTCAAGTTTAAGCATGAAGCTATTCATAGACCGTATTCCAAACAGTCAATAGATTTTTGTAGTCAGCAAGATGTTCTGATACTAGAGGTTCTAAGACGTTTACCGATTCTAGGTATGTCCTTTCCAAGTTACGTTTCTTCGCACTGTAGTTACTCAAATTCAATTTCTCCGAAAACGGAAAGTAGCCTTTTCTAGATATTAAGAGCGCATGTTGTAGTTAGACTTGTTGGAGTCTATAAGCATTGTCCATAAGTTTGTTTGACGGCTTCTTGTGTTATTAATGTTCAAAATTTTTGTATTTTTTACCATGTCGTTGCACTTAAAACAATTCTTAATTTTTGGAAAATTAAATTAAGGTTTTTTGTAGTGTATTGAACAGGAAATTAAGAAGTTTCTTAACTGGATTTGGCTAAAATTTCTTTTTTTGTTGTTGTTGTCCATTGAGGATAGCGTATCTGAGTTGTTTAAAAGAGTCTTTTTGAAGGCTTATCGTGTTACAAATGTTAGAATTTTTGAGCTTTTTTACCATTTTCTTGCAATTATTGTCAACACGAAATCAACATCGCATGTGCCGGGACCCATGACAAATGTCAGACGTTCGGAAAGACCATATAATTTGTATGGGATTGCGGTGTTTTGGCAAATTTCTCGTGTTACACGGCTTATCCACGTCATCGGAAATAGCAAGAATTGTTCTCCGAGAGCAGACGGTCATTTTGAGCCCAAGTTTGCCAAGATTGGTGCGGTAGGGAAACTGCTGAAAAGTTTTTCAGTTGGAACGGTTCTGATTCCTAACATTTTGGAGCTTCCGGCGAGTTGATTTCGCCAGATATCTTTAACAGCACCTCCGACACCTCTG
>KN166381.1:3676-20359 GCA_000757745.1 Steinernema scapterisci
AAAACACCGAAAAAGCCTCAAACAATGTCGAAAAGCGAAGCAGAACTCAAAGCACTCAAAGTTCAGTGATCAGCGACGGGAAGATCAAATCGGTTGCGTTGAAACGCGATTAGGTTTGCTCACGTGCCGAGTGCTCTCGCAGGACAAAGATTAGCATGTGAAACTGGTTGTTATCGGTTGGGTGAAAGTCTAGACAAGGTGATCGGTTGGTGACAAGCAGGAAATGGGAAACGCTGGTCTTGAGTGAGGGCTTCCCACTATGAGACGTCTCGCTGGAGTCAATCAGGTCTAGATGAGCCCGCGAGACACAACCGCTTTTTTGAAAAAGTCAAAATGAGCTACCTCGGTCTAGGGCGCGTGTCTCAGAGCTCAATGAAGTCTAGACTTTCCAGCTAGATCGGCCATGCGCGACCATTCCCATTTCCACCTGTTTTCCCAAATGACCGTTGCTGTCTACCGTTGTCTAACATTTCTCCGCTTTCAGACGTCTCAAGGTACGTCTAGACGGCGATCAAAATACAACCGATCTCAGATCAACCCTCCAGCACAAAATGCTTCCCTTGTTTCACGAGAGGACCTGAGATCAGCTGTCTAGCTTTCACCCATCCCAGAGACATTCCTAATTGGCAGCTAATCAACATGCCCACCATTCCTTATGCGCTCTCCGCTGTTCACCATCCGCGTCACTTCCCAAAACGTCATTTTTCGGCCCAAATGACTCCACGCGCGATTCAAATGTCATCACGAGACCGCGACAAATGTCAATGAAAAGACTTATTATCAACAAAATTCACATGTGGCAAAAGAAAGACCTTTGTACTGGTAGTGAAAAGAACCATGAAAACAGAAGAAAGTATGTACATAAGCACAGGGAAAAAACGGTTCGATGCGATAACAACACATGATCAGATTTGGGAGACATTCAAGAAAACACGCTAGGTTGAGAAAAAACAACATTTAATAACTCTTTTTGCATGTAAACATATGTACAAGAGCATCTGCTCTATGAAATCGTGCAGTTGGCCGTCTTCTTCTCCGGAAGGTTGTTCTTGGAGCGCTCTATTTCGTAGAGCAGCTTCTCGAAGATCTTCTCCACGTCCTGAAATAGAGCATAAGAGTCAGACAAGAATAAGGAAATGAGTATACGTACCATGTTCTCCTTCGCGGAGGCCTCCATGAACACCGCGTTCCACTCCTTCGCCAATTTGCTGGCTTCCTGCGTGGAGACGACCCTGGAGTTCAGATGCAGGTCTTGCTTGTTTCCGACGACCACGAGGGGAACACTGTAATAGACGTGATTAGGATTTGAAGCCAAAGAGCCCACGATTAGAGGCTCCGACGCCTATGGAGTCAAAGAGAACCAAAAATATTATCTAGCTTTCTTAGTCTAGACGCTTAAAGCAGGTCTGACCACGACCGCTTCCCAAATCATTCCATGCCCAGACAACCTAACCCCTTAGACAAACCCATAAGCTAATTAACACGCAGACAAATGTACCCCTGAAACTTACTTGATGTCGCCGACACTCTCGATAATCTTGTCGTGGATCACCTGCAGCATATCAAACCTAAAAACCAGAGTTTAAGAATCATAGATAAGCTTCCTGTCGTGGACTTACGAGCGCTTGTCGTCGATCGCGTACACGAGGATGTAGCCGTCGATGTCGACGGAGCAGCTTCGGGGGAACAGGGAGTATTCTTGCTAAAAAGAGCCTCGTTTAGAATCTGAAAGTCGATCTAATAGACGCTTACCTGACCAGCACTGTCGGTAATCTTGAGCATATATGTGCGGTTGAGGAACTTCATGCATTTCTGGTGGTAGTCTTCGATGGTGGTGTCATAGGCGTCCGGAAATGAGCCTTCAACGTAGCGCAGCGTCAATGATGACTTCCCTGAAACGTTTTCTGTCAATAAACATCCAAAAATCTAGCTGAGCTTACCGACACAAGGGTATCCCATGACGGCGATCTTGCGCTGAGGCATGTTCCCATCGTTACGCACTTGGTGTGTGCTACCCATCAATGATATAAAACTGAAACGAAAGAATCTAATAAGAAAATGGTTACCCAAACGTGTTAAACGCGACCACAGGCACGGAAATAGTTAGCAGGAACCGAACTAGCCGCTTTAAAAAGAGGCGCTCTTATCGGAGCCCATGAAAGGGGCCGGCTCACGTCAGAGCGAAGATAAGAAGAGAGCGAATACGAGCTATGGGTACAATCTCTCCTCACACGTACAGTTTAAGAGCTCCCTCCTTAGCGCCGCGGAAGCAGAACCCAAACTGACGCGATCGGACTTTAATAAATCGCGGTCCTAAATCCTAAATATAGCGCATAGGAATGCATAGGAATACAACCAGGAGCGAGAGGAAGCAAATAATATTTACGAGCGCGTCAACAACACCTCCTCACACTGTAAACAAGCCTCTAATTCGCAAAACTCATTCAAGGATTGGACAAAAATGCTCAGGAACAAAAACCGCGCTAATGGCTATTGCGCGAGGGAACGTGCCTCATGAGAAATCGCGTGGCCGTCGACGGATGGGAACGATTTCGATACAAACCTCGTGACTCGCGAACAGCGCTAATCTTGGACGCGAGAGAGGTGACGAGAAGGGCATTTCACAATAGAAGCGCGCGTGTGGGCGCTGTCACGCTTAGAAGTTACGAAAACTGGTCGGATTCGCACGGCAGTATGTCACGGGACCAGTGAAAAACCTCCTCGTGGGCGATGAAGAAGTAGGTGCAGAAGAGAGAGGGGCTTGTGATCGCAGCTTCGGCATTCCGTCGTCACCCTTTGGATTCGTCATCGGAACTGGTGCAAACCCTGGAAAGGATTAGAAGAGGTGTGTGTACCCTGAAAAAACAACAATTTTCAGGACGACGGTTTTGGCGATGTCATAAGCCGCGGGTGGAATTCAGAAACGCAATGAATTCTAAAGCACGCGCCGCGTTTCGCGATCAGACTAGACAGATTTAGAAGCAAAAACAACCGTCTCGATTGGCTAAACAAAGTCTAGATTGGCGCTGGAAATCGACACGGAACAACCGATACAACAAAAATGAGAAAATCGCGAATGAAATTTGAAGACACGTTCGCGAAATGGATGTCTACAAAACACGAGAAGCCCGTCTACCAGACGATTCGCGACGCCAGCAATTTACCACGCTAAAACGCCGTCTAGACGGCCACGCTGATTCAACCAGAACTGTCTAGACAGAAAGAAGCATGCGCACAGTGACCAACCAACACAACTACTTTACACTGATAAAATGCACTTTTTTGTCTAGACGCAAAAAACGGCCGAATTCAATTAAAAAACGCAACATTTTCGAGACTCGCGGCGTTCGAGACAGTCGTCTAAAATCGTGCGCTTGACCACCGGAGGTCTGGCACGCAACAAACAAACTCCGCACCTCATCTTTGGGTTCTTCCTCAGCTAAAGTGTCAAAAGCGAAAGTCCGAAAAGCGGCGGCGACGATGACGTCGTCGAGGAGACCATAAGCGGAAGCGCGGAGACCTCAAACAAACGGGCGCGGATTGGGGCAAAACACTTCTTCGTCTTCTTCATTTTCAGTGCTCGCTGCACGACGGCGCCGTCGCCTCCTTTTTTACAGCCGGCGGACCTCGTGAGCGTCACGTGCTTTGGTGACGACGACGCCCTCTCCCGAACGAACGACCGACGATTCAAAGCACCAACAGAAAATCGTGCCGGGAGCCTGGACCTCATCGCTTCTTCGATTTACCGCATCGCCCGCATCGATCATCCGCGACGCGGTTGTCTCGCGCGCGCGCGTTTGGTCAGCTCCTCTTGGCCCCTGAGGGCTTCGTTCGTCTCTCCCTATAGCAGCTATAGCAAGCCAGGCTCTTTAGCTCCAATGGCAGCAGTGACACTGTGGCCATGGTTCCCAAAGGGACGAGTCCCCACGTCTGCTCTAACCTCGACAACTACTAGTTAATCCCAGATCGATTCTGGCCGCGGGGAGGACCATTATTAGATTTTCAACCATAATTTGTCACCCGAAAAGAGCCGGGAGAATCGGGAAAACTGCTGCTGCGCGCTTCCTTCGGGCGATTTTCGTGTCCGTGGCGTGTTATGACCAGCGAAGAACGTCGTCTTTGCGCGTGAACCGGTTGATTGTGACGCAATGTGTGCTCCGGGGGACAACAGGAAAGGAAGACGATGGCGTGGACGCGGCTGACGGACGAAGGACGACGAACTCTCCCGGGGCCTCCGTGTTCGTACACTCATACCCAGTCGTTGCTGTTCTCCCTCTCCTTCCCCTTCTCCAGAACAGCCCGACGACGACACCAGTCGTTTTTTGAAGTTGAGGGAGAGAGAGGAGTTTTGGCAGCAACAGCAGCAGAAATTGATATTCCGGGGCTCTCGCTCGCTACTCAGCAGCGACTTACGAAGCGCGTTTTTTAGTTCGCCGAATTCAAAAGCGTTCCCTTATCAGTTTGTTTGATTTCCACTAGACGCGAACAGCAGCTGTGCGACGATGGAGAGTGTAGCGGCTCGTCGAGGGTGTCGGGCTGCTACTGGTTTTGATAAGGATGAACCACGGAATGCTTAATTGAATCGCTGCTCGCTGTTTTGACCACCAATTGTCGTTGCTGCTGGAACAACAGGCGTTCGTTGTGTTTCGCGTTGGGTGTTGTTTGTTGTGATCTCCGTGTGCCTACGCAAAATCGGTTAAAACCCGAAATTTCTGGGATCGTTTTCCGACCGGATCGATTTTTGGTAAAAGTTCTGAATGCATTTTTAATTTGCCATGTGTCTAGACACGCTTTTCTTACTTTTAGCTCTTTTTTATTGATTTGGTCGGTTATGTCGTGTTCACGTGGTCATTTGTCTAGGATTCATGTAAGGATCGGTCGTTCATTGTCTGGAATTTCCATCGCGTCACTTTTTGTCTCGTTTCCTCGCATTACATTGGTCGATTGTCTGATTTCTTAAGTTGTCTATTTCAGGCTGTTCGACTGTCCCGAAGACTTTTCCCGGTCTAGACAGCTTCGAAGGTCTAGACAGCTTCAACTTCTTCAAGATCGCTCATTTTGCCCGGCTGACTCCGACCCGGACGGTCGGTCCTCAACGTTCCGCTCTGCTTCGCCGGTTTCGTCCCTCATCGCAGCTGATTTTTCCCGAATTTTTCAACGGCGACCCTAATTTACATCATGCGCTTTCATCCTCTTCCACACGTCCTCCGCGAGTCCCCGCGAATCGACTTTTCTCACGCCGCGATTTGCAACAACTTGCAACATTTTCGCTTTTGCCAACAACCATTTATTGCCTGTTTTATGAGCCTCCAGCAGATGCGTCCTCCTCCCCGCTGTGACAAAAACAGGAACAGATTTCACTCGCGCCTCAACCGTGTGCTCTGCTGCTGGTGTTTTGAATTGTCGCACATCTTTATACGTTTTATGTAACGTGTAACGTCGATCCTTGTTTCCGCTTCCGCGAACGTATTTGTTGTAGCGCGCCGACCCCAGATCATCTCCAAGGTTGCGCGATATTGATGCATTGGTTTTCCCCTCGCGGCGCGCTCTCGTGAACCTTGATAACGTTTATCTGTTCTTTATTGCGGCGCTCTCCGCTGACATAACGTCGTTTCAGGGTGGCGGGAAGTGTGAGAACATCATAACTTTTGCTGAATTGTGCGTGATCAGCTGCGACGGCGGAATTTTTGGAACCCCTTTTAATTGTTTAATGTCCTGTGCTTAATATGAGCAGCCTCAAAAATCGAACTGGAAAGTGCGGAGAACAGGCTGCGACGGCGCGCGTTCGGTTAGGAACGATGAATCAGAGCGTCGTTTTGTTCTTTCTTTTAGGTCATGCTCTCAGCTCTCGTTCAACGGAGCGAGAGTTTATGGAGAAAACGTTGCAGACGCTGCGTGGGTCGTTCCGAGCTGTAGACCATCAGCCATCGCGTTTCGGGGCTGCTTAACTTTTAACGATTCGAACATCATCTATCGCGAAATTGAATTGTTTTGATCGCGTCGCCGTGATTCGCAATTCATCATGTTTTTGATTTCAGTTTGCAAGCACGAAATGGCGTCAAAGGAGAAGGCCCTGACCCTCCAGAAGAAGAAGAAGAGGAAAGGAGGCAAGAAGGTAAGTGCGATCTTTTAAAATTTCTAAAACTTATCGATTTTGTTTTTCAGAAGGGCGGAAAGCCAAAATTGCCGTCGCACCTCTACATCAACAGCGAGTAAGTTCCACTTTTTACTTTCTTCGGGTTATGACGTGGGAAGGAAAGTGGACATCTTAGCTCCGTAGGACGCTGCTACGAAGACAATAGGGAAGATTGGGAACGGACGAAGAAAGAGCGACCGACGGGGATGGACAGTTGTTGCGTCCATCGACACGCGCCTGTTGAGCGAATTGAGGCAACCGTCGTTGTCACTTATTGCTACTTATCCTGTACTGAAGTGAGCCTAGTCGCCTAACCCATAATATTGCGACGCGTTCGACGTGTGTTGCTCGTTCTCGCCGGGGTTATTTGCACAACCAGAGCGAATAAGAGGGCAATGAAAGCTCTCCAATTCTTTCGCTAGCTGGCTGGTCGGGCGCGTTTGATAGAAGCGCATGATCCAGCGGTTAATCCTCTTCGTACGCATGTTTGTGGTATTTCTGAGCCGGTGGTTGCAGCCACCGGCACGTCCGGTGGCTGCTTCTTCCCTGTCCCGTTCTTCATCTATTCCATCCGAAAAAGATCTCTTCTTTGACTCCGAGTCGGAGCTGCAAAATTTCGACAAGGAAGACCTGTGCCACACTGAATCCGACGAAATCGAGGAGAAAGATCTGCTCTTTGACGGCGATCTTGAACATTTCATTCCCTTGCAACGATCAAATGACAGAGCAGATGACGAGTTCAGCCAGGATTCGTTAGTCATCGACGAGGAGATCAACCTTGTAGTTACGTCGGATGACGAACTCTATGAGGACGCTGTGGACGTGCCGGATAACCACTCTGAGAGTTGTGACAGTGAACGGGAGTTCTATGGAGAATATGAGCCTGCCACTTTTACCTACCGATTAGCGCAAGACATTAGGTTAGGAGGATTAAATCTCTCTCTTCCAAATGTTGTTTACGACGGGTTGTTCATGTTTTTCTCGTTTCAGGGAGAAGGAAGAACAGAACGACGTGAAGGGCATCCCGAAGTCGAAGACCCACGATGGCGGAGCTTTGTCGCTTAAAGCGGCAGCTGAAGGATCGGCCAGTTACGATTGTGCGTCACTCAACGGTGAAGCACCATCGAACCACGTCAAGACCGAGGTTTTCGATGACTGCGAGCTGGACGAAACCCTCCTGAACGACACCCTCCCCTGGGACCCAGAGATGTGCCAAGAAAACGGAAACCCTCCTCACTGGCACAAGGCTCCCTACGACAACCACTCCGATGGAAGCTACGAAGGCAGCCCGGATCCTCGCCATCACGGTAAGTGTGATCTTTACACCATTTTCTGGCCTTGTTTACGCCATCTAATCGGCGGCCGAACGTTAGATTTTTCCGCGCACTCTTAGAACGATTCCGCATTTCCATTGCCATAGCGGGATTGTTTGGGATTCAGTGTTGTCAGTGTTGAAAATGGTCGTTTCAGAAGAGGAGGAACGTTACCTGGAAACGCGCTCTCTCGACGGCAGCGATTCGTCTCTCGATGGCGGATACGCCCAAAACGAGCAAAACGGCGTCCTCGGCAGTGACGACGAGGAGCAAGAGGACCCCAGGGACTACCGCCATGGTGGATACCATCACGTGCGTATCGGCGAGGTCTTCGGCCAGCGGTACCACGTGATCCGCAAACTCGGCTGGGGTCACTTCTCAACCGTGTGGCTCTGTTGGGACACCAAGGATCAGCGGTTTGTTGCCTTGAAGATTGTCAAGTCCGCACAACACTACACTGACGCTGCCTTGGACGAAGTCAAGGTGAGCGATTTCAGTTCTTATCAGTGCTTTACAACCCCAATTTCAGCTGTTGCTCTGCGTGTGCAGAACCGACGACGAATCCGGTCATCGAGAGCGCGTCGTCCAGCTCTATGACGAGTTCACCATTGAAGGTCCCAATGGGACTCACGTATGCATGGTGTTTGAGGTGAGTTAGATTTTTCCTAAATCCATATTCTATTTTTCCTCGTCTAGGTCCTTGGATGCAACTTGCTCAAACTCATCATCAGAAGTAACTACCAGGGCCTCCCACTTGCCAAGGTGCGCACGATCACACGGCAAGTCCTGGAAGGCCTGGCTCATCTTCATGACAAGTGCAAGATCATCCACACTGACATCAAACCCGAAAACGTGCTCATCACCATGTCACAAGAGCAGATCCGGCAGATGGCTGCCGAAGCGCTCGCTTGCACCAAATACGGTTTGAAAATGTCAGGAGGAGCAGTGAGCACGGCTCCAGCACATGTTGTCCGGCAGCTCAACTATCCTAGGGTTCGTGAACGTTTCTAAACACCCACTAATCGCTGGTTTCAGTCTGAAATTCCGGTGACCAAAAGCCAGAAGAAGAGGCAAAAGAAGAAGCAAAAAAAGCAGCAGAAGCTTCTCGAGAAGCAGCTCCAGGAAGTGGAAGGTGTCGCTGTGGACCAAGAGATTCTGAAGTCACCCACCTTGAGCGCAAGAATCGTAAGTTTCTTTTTTCCGCGTTTTCAGGGTTTTCTTTGCAAGTTTGGGTTTTGTTTCTTCTCTTCTTCAAACATAACATGGATCTTTTGGGATTTCCAGTTCGCTAGTCCTTCGGCAGATCAACAAAAGTGGTTTGAGTTAACTGCCGGGGGGAACGCGCCTCCGCCGCCTTTCCCTTCGATGCCGATTTTCGATCCCTACATGAAGATCCCTTCGATTCCACGTATTTCGGTGTTCCAAAAACCGAACGGTGGAAAGGCTAACAGTGCGAACTTCTCTAAGACGGTAGGGCCGCAGTAACTCTGCCGTTGTGTGGTGGTGGTTGTAGTGGAGTGTCGTACCTGTAATTCACGTTTCTCTGGCCGCAGTCTTAACATTCGCTTCTTAACTGGTTGTCGTAGTTTCGCACACGCAGGATGGTCGAGTATAGCTGGCTAACGGATGTTTTTGTTGTGTCGTTTTTGGTGTTCCACACGCACTCTTGTGTTCAGAGATGCATTAAAGCTGCATTTTAGAGTTCCTCCAACTCGATGGCTCAAGACGGAGAACCCATGGAACAGAACGATGCTCCCATGGAGCCGCAGCACAACGGCGGGGAGAACGGATTCTCTAAGGATCGTCCCACCGACCTGGATCTCGCCAATGCCAATGCCAACGGCGTCGAGAAGACCAGCGAAACGCCTGTTGTTGAGGCAGACGGCGGCATGCAAAGGCAACTTCAGGATTTAACTGACGGTGAGTAATGAATCTTTGAACAGTCTTTAAAGTTTGAACTCTTTTAGCCATTGATGCTGCAAACATTGGAAAAAATTCGGCTGAAGAAGAGATGGAAGTGAAGATTGCAGATCTCGGAAACGCGTGTTGGGTGGTATGCTGATCTTATTGATTTCATCCCTACTGTCTTCCATTCCAGCATCACCACTACACGGACGACATCCAAACTCGCCAGTACCGCAGTTTGGAAGTCCTTATTGGATCGGGTTACGGCACAGCGGCCGACATCTGGAGCACGGCGTGCATGGCTTTCGAACTGGCCACCGGTGATTACTTGTTCGAGCCCCACGGTGGCGACAACTACTCCAGAGATGAGGACCACTTGGCGCACATCATGGAGCTGTTAGGACCCATCCCGTCAAGTATTTACAAGAAAGGAACCGAATGGAAAAATCTTTTCCACAAAGTACGTTTTCCCATGTATCCTTCCCTCCGCTAATCTCCCTTTTGTTCAGTCGGGCAGGCTATTGCACATCACGCAGCTGAAACCCTGGTCCCTGTTCGACGTGCTCACGCAGAAGTATCACTGGAGCGAACAGGATGCTGTGGAGTTCACCGATTTCCTGACGCCGATGCTGGCCTACGATCAGGACGAACGTGCGACCGCCGCGGAATGCCTGAAGCACCCTTGGCTTGCTTCCTCACCTCATAATACTGATACCGAGCAACAGTCTTAACTTGTTTCTTCCTCGCCTGTGTGTTAATATAATTTCCCTCTCGTTACAGTGAATCATCATAAACGCGTAGGACGTGAATTTCAGAGTTTCTGGGGATTGGGTGCGACCTGGTCTTTTCTGTTAGGGCAGTTTGGAATGAACTCTCGGAGGTCTAGACCTAAGAGCTTCGGCCAGTCTGTATTTGGTCTCGATGTGGCTTTGAAATCTTCAGACAAGCTCGGTCTAGACCAGTGAATGGTCTAGAAACGTGCCTTCTGGAAGCGAGAGGACGCTCTTCCCAGGAAACAACAATCAAGCTGCAACTTAATTAGCCTCTTTTCCTCGGCAAACGCACGCGCGCCAAGGCGTCAAAGGCGAACAACAATTGTCGCAATTACTCATAGGAAGCGGTCGATTATAATGAGCTTCTTGTTTACTGCTTTTTGGAATTTTCGCGAGACGGAATTATTCTGACTCATTTGAGGATTTGGCGATGACTCGCAAGGGAGCAGCTTTTGCAGCTCTCGAAAAACCAGACCGTTTTTGGCGTCAGAATTATTCTCCGCTACATGGAATTTGCATTTTTCGGTCATGAAATTTCGGTTTGGCGCCGTCGGTACCTGTTCGCGGTTGCGGAAAAGGGCTTTTTGGACAAGCGGAGGACGGCGATTTATGGCGGTTTTGCAATAAAGTTGTTTTGACAGATTTTGGGAACGTTCGACGGCACCGTGGGAAAGCGGACGTTGTGGGAGAGAAGCGGAGTGGCAACTGTTCTTAAGGTGCAGTGCTAGGAACGATTGGCGGCCTGTTCGTGGAACCTGGAGTCGGTCTGGCTTGGGAATGGTTGGGGAAGTCCGAAGTTGAGCGGAATACTAAAGAATTTGGTTTCGTGCAGGGAGCGGTGACTAGGGACGTATCCTAAAGGAGCGGAAGCAGTGGCGATTCAGGAGATGCCAGAGAACGACCGACTCGACTGTCCGTGTTCAGACAGAATGATTTCACCAGACATTGCCAGTGAAGTGGTGATGTCTGTAGACGGGCTGAAGCTGGTCATCAGCTGTAGCGGGTCGGAAAACGGTCGGGTCGGTGTTGGAGTGATCCAACGGCGTCCATCAGACACGTCTGCGTTGCCAACGGGATTTAGACGTCTACAGACAGGAATTCGGTGTCTGTTGCACGTTTCTGTTCAACATGGTGGTCCACAAAAACCTGCCTAGAATGAGAACACGCTGCCGGTGTCTGAGATAGAGATTTGACCAATTTGTGCACTTGACCGTCTCATTGTCCTCATCTTAGACAGTTTTTTTCAGAGGTTGGCCTCAGCCAGACGCTCTCGTCTGCTTCCGTCTAGCGATGTCTGAAAGTGATCATTTAAAGCCAGCGCAGAGCGAGCAACCGGTCGGTTTTCCATGCAAATGATGCTCGAATCGACCGATCATCTACTCCACAACGGTCAAAAATGAAGGATTCCAGACACCACCA
The DNA here is from genome assembly GCA_000757745.1 of Steinernema scapterisci. NCBI lineage: Eukaryota > Metazoa > Nematoda > Chromadorea > Rhabditida > Steinernematidae > Steinernema > Steinernema scapterisci. The sequence goes on from KN166381.1 coordinate 15,223, forward strand.
GACAAAAGCCGACATGGCTGTCTGGTTAATCCTGTTTTGGTCTACACTTTCAGCCATGTTTTGTCTCGAAAATCGAGCGATCTAGACCTATTAGACGTCCTGATGTCTCCAGAATTTCACCTTTAGACGACCACGAATGTCTGCAGGCATGTCCACGTCTTATGCTACACGCCCAAGACCAAGTAGAGCATGCGTGAACTCCCTGTGACCCTGACCGATTGGACGACCCACGCTGCAAAGCTCCTCAACCCACAAAGCTGATCTTTCAACGCTTATCTCAAAGTCAGCAATCCATTCACACGACACTCGTTCCAGCAATTGTCCTGAGAAAGCGCAAACTTGTTTACCTCTCCGGTTCGTATTTGTCCTTGTTTACATGGACCCGTTCTTCTGGGAATGTCATATGCCATAACAGTGTTAACTTATGCATTCACACAAAAACCGGATTATTGTTTGGAAAGCTTAACTAGCGCTGAGAGGCAATCTTTGACCTTTACGCCTGACTGAAAGAAGGAGAGAGTAAACAATCTTGTCGTCTTAGGCATTCATGATTCTAGGCTACAAAGATTTCATTTATCTTGGTGCTACAAATTAGGACGAAAACAAGGATTGACAACAGCACAAAAAGTCGTATTTGGCACGTAGATCAAGGGTTCTCAGCAGGACTGGATAGCGGGACATTCGGGTCTGAAATTCACACCCTCTCTCTCGGTTTTAGGTCTAATGTCAACTACTGTTTTCACCGATCTTGGGTTTAAAGTATATCTTGAAAAACAAGGTTTTTGCTGGCTGGTGCAGGCGAGCGCTTTGACATCTATCTGCTCGATCCGCCTGTTCCGATTTTCCTTCCAAAATGACGCCATGCCTCGAAATTCCAAGCAAACAAGCGACACGTGGTCCTGTACTCGATCTCCCAAAGCCAGCAGCCAAACAAGCCACGCCACTCTTGCACTTTTAATCTGAACCCCCCTGCCTTCCGTGCCAACGGCGGCCACGTTGCCAGGCAACCCCCAGACAAAAAGAACATAAAGTCTTTGAAAGTTTAATCAGTTTTTTGTTCATCGCCTCGGGGAGTTTATGTACAACATGGAACGGGACCAAAAGTTGGACGGCGAAGTTATCGAGTAAATCTACAAAACAGTGTAAAATAGCGCTCAAGGAGACAATGTTCAACATTGTGTTCACACAGGTTTGATTCGAGAGGAGACTTTGACGAGAAGAGACCTGAGAAGATACCGTAATCCCGTATTCGAAGTGAAGTGAGATCACGGAAGTGCAACAACAGAGTACCCGTCTTTGAGTTGAATGTAGGAGAGGGGGAGAGGGGAGAAGAGTTTGGGGCACAAAGCCGGCGGTTCTGTGTGGTCATTCTTCAGGTCTTTGGTCCTCGTTGGAGTTGGACGCGGAGCCGTTGCTTCCGAGCGAAGATTCGTTGGAGGATCGGCGGCGGCGTCCGAGCGTTTGGTGATCGAAGGCGATTCCGTTCTCGTTGAGGAGCTTCTTGAGACGGTCGTTCTCGCAGCGGAGTTCCACGACGTGGTCGGCCAAGTCGCCGTGGCTTTTTTCCATTTGGAGCATTTGGCGGGTGACCTGAAATTTGGACAAAATTAGACATTTGTGTCTATAACTGTGGTTTTAGACACTTCGTAGCCTGAAAAGGCCGTTTCAGACAGATGAGTGCCTTTGCAGACCGACCGGTCACATCGCCGGCTAAATTTAGAATGGCTTTTTGAAAGTTGTTTTGTCTGTTTGCAAAGTGCAAAATGACGCAAAACAAGACAATTTATGCCTGAGGTTGCTTAAGAAGCTTTTAACAGACACTGGTTGGTCTGTGTAGGTGGTAGAGTGGTAGCGCCTTGGATTGACGTTCGAGAGGTCACGGGTTCAAGCCCCAGAGAGACAAATCACGTCAGACTTGAATCCAGTAGGCATTGTGTCATTTTTAATCCTTTTATTCCTGTTTTTCCGCTTTTTTAGGCCGCGTAATTCTTTTTTCTGATCACGAAAACCGGTTCTTCGCCCCGATTGTCGTGATCAATCAATGGATGACTCGCCTTCGTCAATGAATCAGCGTGGTTGGGTCTTCAAAAAACGTTATTTTTAAGGAATATGTGATTTTTGGTTTACATTTGTCTAGTTTGGCGAGACTTTTGTCTAATTGAACGATATGAAATTGACAGGTTAAGTTTACGATTGACGCGAGCTTATCTTATCAGTTCTGAAGGTCACGGGTTGCGTTTGAAATGTCGCGATTTTGGGGCATTTAGCGGGGAATAGTGAAATTTGTCTCTGTAATTGAGTGGTAAGGGTCGGGATTAACAATCCAAAGGACAGGGGTTCGATTCCGGTTGAAAGAGATTAATTTTTAAACGTTAGGACGCCAGCCGGACTCGAACCCTTGACCTTTCGCGCGATAAATGAGGCCTTTTCCAGCCTGCTAAAACCGCCTGCCGCCTGTGGGAGTCGAACCGTGACCTGTTGTGTGCTAATCTGGACGTCTACCACTGCGCTATTTGGACAACTAGCGTTCGAAACGGCTCAAAAAGCGCTGCTTACCTCATCCCGGCTCATCGAGTCGAATCGCTCCAGCTTGACGCTCTCGAAATCGGCTTCGAAATCACGTTCCATCTCCATATCGTCGTCACTGGCCGAGAGACTTCCTTCAGACGAGTGATTGTTCGGTTCAGAACTGACGCTGTAGCATCTGAACCGATGATCCACGACCGCAGTTCCCATCGCGTCGTCTATAGCGGGCTCCTCGTCGGAATTGTGTCCACGCTCGTCGCGGTCGTCAAGCAAGAACTGCGTTGTATTGTAAGGCGCCATGGGCTGGAGATGATGTCCGCCATGGTGATGATGTCCAACGCCGTTGTGGCTTCCCTTGTGATGATGCCTAAAATGTAGGTGCAAGATTAAGACGAGCGTCGAGGAGAAGCGCTGTGGCGCTGCTTGAGAAGGCGAGACCGGTGGCGACGTGTTGGTGTTGCGGTTCAGGGGTACGGTAGTAGCACGGGCACACGGCACGAAGCAACGCACACGTCGACCACACACATAGACCGTCTCTGTCCACCGTAACGCTACTGAAACGCTAATACAGATTAGCGTTTGTCGTTCCGGGTCGGTTACCGTAGTCTTAGAAAAAAGAGGGTAGAACGGGAAAGACGGTTTAATGGAACCAGGGTTGCAAAAGGGCTTTTTTGGATTCAGGGTTACGGTAGGTCTTGAGCATAAGTATCAGCTACCGTAAGCATAAGTGGCAAATACCGTAATCCACTTTACAATCCAGCTTGACTGCGTAATGATCGTCCTAATGACGTCACATCCTCAAAACGAGCGTTCGAGAATTACCACTTAGACTACCGTAACCCAGCTAATTTTTAGCACATGCATGTTGGTACTCTAACTGGAGCTAATAATGAGACCAACTCAGATTCAATACAAAGAACCAAAAATTCACCTAAAACTACCGTAATCCACGCATCCCAGAGGACCCGATCCTGGTTGTCCCAAGGGAGCTTATTAGGCAAAGATCCAAAAAAACAAATTTTGGAAATGTTACGTTTTTGACCTTTTAGGGACATGTCCTAATTAGGTCACGGCAACATAATCAAGTTTATACAGAGACAGATTGAGACGTAAATAGAACTAAAAAGGCCAAAAACAATCTGACAGTTAGATAAGAACTTCAAGTTTGTGACTCATCCCGAGCACCTACCGTACCCCTTGGGCCTCTGAGCCATAAATTCTAATCAGTCTTAAATCAAAGTCTAAAAGCGCATAGAATTCCAGCCTAAAATTGGTCTAATTTACGACCTATTGTACCCTAACCTGAGTTCACCCTAAACTCTAGAACCATCGCCCTCAAACCGTTTTGCAGAGGAACCGGTTCCACGGGTCCTTGGAACGTCGGAACCAAGAATTCCATCGTCTTTCCACGTTCTACCGTATCCCTAAGGGTCTTCAAAAGAATTGAGCGAAAAGCACTTACCGTTTCTGGCGCCGTCGGGACTTAGACGCGTTATGGCTAAGCTGGAGGGGGTCATTGGGTCCAAGACGTTTCTTACGGATGGCCCGTTTCCTACGGGACTCGTGTTCCGGCTCGCCTTCGGAATGGAACCGTTGGCGGCATCGCAAACCCGGGGACGTGACCGTAGCCGACGTGGACGGAGGGGTTAGCACTTTAGTTGTGCTCATCAGAAAGAGTAGCAGGATAGGAGATTACAGATCAGTGGTGGTCAGTTTCACACCCTCGGGAGTCAGCTGACAGCGCCTCTATGGGACAACCTTGTTGGGTTGTTGCCGGGTGGCGGCGGTGGCGGTGCACACTAGAGAGAGAGAACGAGAGAGAGAGTTTGCAACGTGCTGCTGCTGGTGCTCTGCACAGAGAAGGCTCAGCGACCCTGGCTCAGCGCCCTCACATAGGCAGAATGAACCGACGACCGGGCGTTCGGCGGCTTAAATACGACGCACGCGACGCGACCGCCGCGAAACGGCCGCCGAGCCGCCCCTCGCGCGGCTTCGCGGCCGCCGCCACGGCGTCCTCGCGACGTCAACAGCGTCGGCGACCGCCGCGGCCGCCGCGGCCGTTTGGGTCGTCGTCGTCGTCGGGGAGGAGGAGGACACCACCGCCATCATCACATCGATGGACTACTCTGGCTGCTGGGGATGGGAATGGTGGGGCTGTTAGGAACGAGAGAGAGGAGACGGGCGAGGGGTGAGAGAGATCGGGGAGCGAGTGCGCTGCGCCGACGCCGCCGACATCGTCGTCTTCGTCGCTCTGGTCCACGACGCTGCTGCCGCAACCGCCGCCGTTGTACGTCCGTCGACAACGGAGTCGTCGATGTGTGTGTGTGCATGACTGCTTGACGACGACGACGAAGAGGACCACGACGGAGGCATCTGGAGGAAGACGAGCAGCAGCAGAAAACGAGGATTATACTAGTGTACTGGGTACTCGACGAGGGCCACGGGAAATCGCAACTCAAGGGAAGTTTGTCTCGGATTGAGCGCTGATCTTCAGTTTCTTGCCAGATTCTTCGAATTTCTGGCACTGCGGCGGCTATACACAAACCCGAAATTTGCCTCACGCACATTCTGGGAACTAGGAGGACATGTTTAGCACGTCTCGATTGTCCAC
>KN166384.1:719-11854 GCA_000757745.1 Steinernema scapterisci
GAGGTCAGGACAGGGACATCCTGTATGGCCTGGAGCTAAGACCTTGTGGATCCCAGATATAAGACCGCTAAAGCCTGGAAATTCCAAGTCAAACTTCAGCCCTAGAATCTTTGATAGCCTCCCTAATCTGACCCTTATTGCGACCCTCCCCTAACCCCCTAATTTAGTATGCAAATCGCTTGTCACCCAAATTGAATTAAAGCGGCTGGAAACTGAGACTTTGGCCAATATGCATCTCGGCCCTCGGCGCGCGATATGACAACTGCGCAGGCAAATGAGGCCAGCGAACACAGAGTATTGAGGGATTACTTTCAGAGAGGAACAGCCGCGCGGGTCAAACTCGGCTTCCGCAGCAAAGTAGCGCAGGCAGGAGGCAACTTAGGAACAGCAGCCGTTCGTCTTATTAATCATCGCAAAACATGACGTTTGGGGCAAACATTGCGAGGGTGGAGAGAAGAGGAGGGGTGAAGTGGGTTGGGGTATTGGAGGGAGGGGGGTTGAGGTAGAGGTAAGACTAGGTAGATAGGGTCTAAGACCAAAATTTGGCCTTTTTCAAGTTTTAATGCGTTTTGAGATTCTAAGCTAAACGCTATGAGTCTTGGGAAAGCAAGACCCTGAGTGTCGCGGTAAGAGCCTGACCCATATCTCGGATACTTTAAATGGTATCCTGGCAGACCTGGGAGGAGGATAGGTTCCCCTAACAGGTTTAAAACGGATAAAACCTGGTAGGCTCCCGCCACGACTGTTAAGGTCCGACTCCCTGACTGCTGTTTTTAAGTATACTAAGCATTTACTTCAACCTATCTTATGTGTGCCCGTCGCCTGCACCAAAACCCACCCTCATCCCATAAATCAGCCTCCCGCCAAAAACCGACAAATCCCGATTTCTGGACATCCCGAACACCAATTAGGTTGGGCAAACAACGCGCAGTAAATTAAGACAACTGCCTATTCGCAAGATTTGTGGTCTCGACCGCCGTTTTCCTAAATGTCCAGCCAGCCTTCTCCCAGAACTGCGCCTCTCGCTTGCGCGTGCAGGCAGATGTTGCTGGGTTTTGGCGCCCGCGCGCGCGCGAGATGATTGATAGCCTGTTGAAAGATTGTGGCGACCGGGGAGTTAAGGAGCAGCGTCTTAGGAAATGTCACTCCCAAAAGCGGAATGCCAATCTGTGGAAATTGGATCGGATTAGCGGGTCCGGAAGGCCAGGAAGCGATAGTCTTCGAGTTGAAGAGAGTTGCGTCGGATAGTTCCAAGGCGCGCGGGAAGAGGTTAATCGGGTCCGTTCCTTAGGGCAACAGGTGCCGGTCACTCGGCGGCGGGGCGGTCGAACGGGCGGCGGTCGACCTTATGCTGGTCGGCAGCCGCCAACGGGCGCCGCAAAAAAGTCGTAAATTACTGTTCGGTGTAATGGATCTGTGTGTACATGCGGGTGATTCGGAAAGGTACAGTTTAGGGAGAGCGGGAGGAGAAGGGGGAGCGGATGTACGAAGGGGAGACAGGAAGATGTAAGAACTGTTGGGGACAGTTGTGTTACACAACTGCTGGTAACCCAAAATCAGGGAAATACGGATTCGAGGTAGAGTCGTAGGAATAGGTTCTAGGGAACAGCCTACAATATGTTTGTACCAGCTCAATCTGAGGCTTCGGCCGCAACTTCAGATTCCATATTTCGCAAAATAAACCAAATTGGAGCTTCTAGATGTCGTTCTTGGACGGCTCAGCTTATTGAAGGACGTTCTAAGGAGTCAAATAGGGAAGCCAAGTAACCACGATAGCCAAGTAGCCAAATCAAATGTGCCTTATAGCCAAGTACATATATGATTAGATTGATCTGGACCTGAACTGCCCAGATAGTCAAGATCATCTAAGACTAAGATCCCGGGAGTCCCTGAATTCAGGCCTATTGCGCCTCCATATAGCCGAGTCCTAATATGCTCTGCTGACAAGCGTCTTTACCGTGTACTAAACCCCTTTCTGCAAGTATCAGCGTTTCAAGGCTAGACGTTTCTAGACGTTTCAAGGCTAAAATATCAGTATCAGCGTTAAGGACTTTTTAAGCAGGTCTAGAGGTAGGTACAATATCCCAAAAACAGAATAGTGTCTTAAGAGTCATAATTGGCAAAGTTAGACTAGACCCCTAGCCACACAATCTCAGCTTCAACTGTAAATCCACATCCATATCTCGCAGTTTTACAACATAACCAGACGAAACTCCGTCAGGAATGTTTTGACCACGTCTTTTCAAGGTCGCAGAATGGTGACTAAGCTAAAATGCCGTCAGACAAACTCTTAGTCATTGCCTTCCTTCAAAAACTGCTTAAGTGGTTCTGAGTCACTCTCAACATGCAAAGTGGCAAGCTTCAAGTGGCAAGCTCAAATCCAGCTTGGAAGCTGAGAGTTGGGGTCAATCTAGCGCTAACCAAAAACCTGAGATTCTAAGACTTTTTCCCGGCCAAGATTCCTAAGAATCCCTTCAAAAATGACCCAAATATTGACCCAAACACACTGCCACCCACCCATGACTCACCTCTTCTCTCCTAAACACGCTCACGTTTACCCACCTCCGCGAACAATATTGACTCTCTCGCTCGCTCGCTTAGGACAAAGGGGCTTAGGCCAACTGCCGACAAGGTCGCAAAGCCTTTTGAGAAGCGGCTAATTGAAACGGTCGTAAACGCGGCGACGACGCCGCAGATTAGGCCGTTAGTTGGTCAGAACCCCAAACGCCATCGCCTGCACCACGTCACGGCTAGTTGCTCGCGGTCTGTAAGCGTTCCATCGATGGGTGTTTGCGGAATTAGGGAATCTAGGGGGAGCGGGAAGAAAAGTGATTCACCCCCGCGAACGGCTCAGCAATTAATTCCAAAACGGCCTGCTACGAATGCATGAGGGTTTTAGGAAGTGAGAGGGGTGTGTGTGGTCGTTGTTGGGAGAAACCGAGTTGATGAATGAGTACGGCTCATTGAACGCCGTGGTGATGCAGGCGGAGGTCGAATGGGTTTTGAGGTTTGGGCAACTGGGAGAGTCGATTGAGAGAGAAAGAGAGTTGCTTCTCAGGGGCAGATGTTTGACATTGACAGAAACTGGTGACCGCGCTGGGAAAGGGTGCGTGCCCATGCGTAATTGGCGGTTTGGAGATGAGACAGGTTGCGCAATTGCTTAAACATGGTCTAGGCACACGTATGGATTGGGTCAATTTGGGTCCAGAGCCTTAAAAGGCCGTCCTTTCGTCAGATTTCATAGAGATCCAAGCTTTCACAGATCCAGCTCAGAGACTAGAGACCGAAGAGATCCAGGTTGGAGTCCAGGAAACCCCAGAAAACGCCCAAAACCAAAACGCCAGGATCCAGACCCAAAACTTATAAATCACCTCAAAGTGTCCAAACCCCCATTTAAGCTTAGAACAGTACCCAATTATATCCTCACGCCTAATTAATCTCCTCTCGGCGGTGTCCATGTCTAATCCACTTTCGGAAATCCCCTCTTTACATCCGACCTTAGCCGCCGCGGAAGACATATGGCGCAAGCGAGATCTCCGGACACCCTCCATTCGGCAAGCTTCTTGTCGACTCGCTCCCCCGGAAACGACGACTGCAATTGCGCGAAATTCGCACAGATCGCTGCCGCCGATAAGCTTTCGCGCGTCACTGATCCACATCTTAATTACAGACCGCCGGAGACGTTAATGCGATCAGGACAAAGGGGGGTGAGGAGGGAGCCGGGAGGATCGGGAGTTAGGGGTTAGGGATTCGGGATGACATTAGGCCTTTTTCAAGCTTGGCCACTGTTTTCCAGAGCGACCACGGGCTTGGATACCGTTAGATAGGCTCAGTTGCCGTTTCCCAGGTCAGCCACGAAATCGACCATCGCCACAGGTCACCGTTAGGAGTGGTCCGACTGCTAAGTAAGCCTGGAACTGGAGCTCACAAAGATAGTCCTCGGACTCCCGTCGTCCTGGACCCCAGCACCACCTAAACACCCTTACTTCGAGAACTGGAAATCCGAGCCGGCTCACGGACTGCAGTTGTCCGATGCGGCCTTGAAGATCCTCAGAATTTCTGGGCACGGCCTACTTTTACCATTTATTCTCTTTGTTCAGTTCTCATAACAACACTTCGAGAAATGCTTATTAATTCTAACACACTTTTGGCCTTCTCCACAAATGAGGTTCTTGCAGTTCTTCGCGATTAGAGGATAATAGCCATTCACAACAGGAGCCTTGGATCCATCTGGACATGTAAGAGAGTGTCCCTCGGTTTCCCATTCTGAAACTGCCATCTTAAGTAAGTCAAAAACAAGAAATAAATCACTAAGCATTTGAGAATTACAGCAAATGTAATCTTCAAAAGCTAAAAAAAAGCAAGCTAAACGATCGACATAGACACCAGGTTTACGATTAGACAGCCTCCGCCTAGTGACAAAGCCAAAGCACGTTGACCACATCTCGTTGTATTTCCAGTACTGGTCTAAAAGCCTACTTTTACTAATGAGAGCTGTATTTAGGTGGCTTACACAAAGTCTTGTTGCCAACGACAGCGGACATTGGTTCTGATTTCGCAGCAGCCTGGGGTGGACCTGAAAATTGAGTTTAACGAGAGGCTGTGCTTTGGTCTCAAAGTCAGATTTCTGGCATACCTCAATAGTCAAATTTTAGGGCTGCTGGAAGACCATGTTGAGGCTTTTAAAACTGCTCACCAAGACTGACCCGAAGCATAAACGCTCAAAGCGAAAACGAGAAGAAGCGACATCAAAGCGTCGCACAGGTAAGGTCCAAAGCAGGGTCATGCAAAGCACGGCTATGGCTACGTGTGTCGATTGCCAGTCTGCGACCTCTCTTATCACATCTTACCATGGGTCAGGGACTGTCCTGCTGGGACACACTAAGCGGCCGCCAAGCCTCAGAAACAGCGGCTAGGCCCATGGATGACCTGAGAACCTGAGAGACGGTGGGCGAGCTCAGGAAACGGCTATCAAGCTTTGAAATCAGTGCTCAAGTGTTAAAAATGGTTACCAGTTCTCGTAAACAGTACATGACCCTTGGGAACGTTTGCCAAGCCGTGACAATGGTTTCCCCATGCTACCACGAGCTTAGTCACCGCTTCCAAGGCTGGGTCAGTGGTTCCCATGTCGGCCACGGCCTCCGTTTAGCGTAAACCGGGAAGACCCAACTACAGAATCCCTGAAAACACCAAAACATGAGCTTTTAAGATATCCTGTTTTCCATTTTTCAACCTTTCATTTATCTGCTTTAGCCTCTAAAGTACGGATAATCCCAAAATCCTATTTCTTTCCTTCAAACGTAGCCTTTAGCTTTAACGTAGCCATCACTTGCTGTCTGATCTACCTACGCTAAGGGCATATAAACATGTTTTCGCGTTCTCTACTCCTCTCACTTGCCTTCCTACTTACAATTCAGCTTCTCCATGGCTCCAGCAGTCCTTCTCCAATACACCGGCTTCACAACCCACTTCTTAATCACCTGTATTGGGATCCACTTCCTAAGCCGAATTCCCAAAAACCGGCTCTGGTGTAAGCTGAACATCGAACCCAGAGTTTTCTACTTTTTCATTGTTTTTGGACTTTTCACAAACGTCGTAAAAGTCGGAACTTCGGTTCTGAGTCTTGTCTTAACCTTCCTAAACAAGTCTGTCCTGTTTGCAAACTGGGATACCTGGATGGAAGCGGCCCAGCTCAGCTCAGCTTGCCTGCACAGATCTATGCTGCTCCTCTTCTGTGTAGTTATGACCTTTTACCAGCATTCTTTGACTACCTGCAGCTCCACAAAACTGACTTTAGTAATAGGCTGCTTCATCTTTTGGATCTCCTTGACCATAGCCTTAGTGGTATCTATAGCCTTGGACCCAGTTTGGTGGACGGAATACATCCTAACCACGTCTTTTATGCTTAAGCACTCCTTCAGGAATGCTGTGATTCTGAGACTCATGGCTAATTTCACCTTCTTCTTGTCATTTCTGGCTTGTTTTGTCAGCGGCCTGCTGGACAGGTTCTGTAACCTCAGGTTCCGGAAGGTCAAGACGACGTGCCCAAGAGAGCCTCTGGTCAAAAAGTACATGATCTTCATGGTCTGGACTAAGAGATTTTTATTGTTGACAACAAGTCTAGAATTCGGGATTTGTGTGGCTCTTCGTCAGCTTCAGGTAGGCTCAAACTTCCCTAGACTTGGCTCTTATAAGATCCAGTTTCAGATCCACGACGACCCATTTGCGACAAGCCTCGTAGCCGTGAAGTTCAATCTAAGAGCAGCGGAAACCAGTTTTCTGATGTTCCTATGCTGGCTGGTGTTCTATAAGGATAAGCTCAGGGTTACTGTAGTCCCGGAGAAGTAGTAAGAGTTTATTATGAGTCCTGATGTCCAATACAACCATTTCCTTGCAAGAAGCGTTGGATAGTCAAGACTCCCTTGGCGACATTATTGGATGCGGTGACTATGGATGAGTAGAGCATAATCAGGTTGCCCCAAGACGATGGGTCCCGGCTGGTCTTTCGGTAGAAGAGGTCGAGCTCGTCCCAGACTTTCTCGAGTTTGTGGAGCTGGGTGGAGTCTTCTGGAAGGGAAGGAGCGTGGTTAGTGGTCAAAAGAGGAAACAAGCTCCAGGAGCAGTTAGTACAGAACGGAGTCAAGGAGGCGTCACCAAACTGGGCCGCTCTAACGCTCTGAAATGGGCTGAAACGCTCAAAAACGACCTCTAAAGCTTCCAATTCGGCTTGTTTTGGAAGATCTGCCTATGGGACTTGTGCTATCCGAAGCGATACGAGGAAGACCGGGCTATCTGAAGCAAAGACGGGTCGTAGCCTAAGCCCAGGGGTCGTAAGCCCAAGGTCGTAGCCTAAGCCTGATCCAGACCCATGGGCTCAATGAAGTTGACACATAAGCTCATAACCTCACCTCTCACATATTTCCTGCCAATCCCAAGAATCGCGATGATAACCAAAGCTGCAAAGTCCTCTTCTGTCTGCAAGACCTGAAGAGCCAACGGCTGAATCGTGTCTCTCTCGAGTTGCCAATATGCCAGTAATTCACTTAAATCCTTCTTGAAACCCTCACTCCACGTTTTGAACGCTCACTTGGCAATCACACAAAGCTCCTTCTGATGCATCACCACAAACTTCGGATCGGCAGCGGAAGCGGAAGCGATATACTCGCAAACCTTAATTCTGTCAACGTCGTGATAGATATTCGGTGCTCGGTAAAGGCGGTTTTTGTCATTCTTGTTTACCACGGCGTTGTAGTGCATAGATGAGAGTGACATCTAAGGTATAAAAGCCTGAGACCTATTTTCACCGAAGACCCTTACCCAGGTTATGATTCCATGGCTCGTCAAGTCCAGTTTGAGGTCTTCATTAAAGTGACAAACGGATTTGAGGCTGTTCAGAACCATCTCAAATGTGACCCTTTTGAAGGAGAAGAGCTTGAAGCTCTTGGCGAAGGTCAAATAGCGGCTTTGAGGTTCTGATGTTCCCAGAAGCTAAGAGAACTAGGTTAGATGTTGTGAGGCGGTTCTGGCTTACAACGCTTGGATCAGTCTTGGACATGACATAGTCATGAGCCCTCCTTAGAGTGCCGACCATTCCTGAGATTATTGAGATCCCGCTTCGGCCACTTTCTGGCATTCGGTAGATGGCCAAGTCATGTTGCTCTGGGAATGGGATCGTGCTGGTTTTGAGACGTTCTTCTAGAGGGTTTGGGACATTTTAGAAGTTGTGGAGAAACTTACTGTGCATTCCTTGTCTCAGGCACCGATCCAGGCGGCATTTCTTGCATGCCCCATGGGCTTTCAGATCTAAACACGAATTCTTCAGGTTTTGAAGACTTGAGGTCTAGATACCTCGGACAGAAAACTCCCCACATGACTCAGGATCATTATGACAAACATAGCCAGCCGACTTCCTCATGGATCGCTGGAAGAACAAGGAGCAGGCTGAACAGGTCAGACCCCCAAAACAGACGTTCAGCATAGCCTTGTTATGGCAAATCGGACATTCTAAAAAGATGGCTAAACCCGGCTATAGTTGAAAGGAGATCTTACCATTCTCTGGAACCCCGTCCATCCTTGGCTAAGAAAGAGAGAAAGGCTAAGTGCAGAGCAAAGCTACTAGGAAGACTGAGCAGGAAAATTCCGAACAAGAGTCCAGATGACATTAATTTATCTGATGGATCCAAAATTAGTCTCAACAGGAGCATAAGAGCCTCGTTCATCCCCTGTGCCATGTTTGGGACATAGGATTCGATTGGCCTGATCTGAGATTGTATCCGAAAGACGTCAACTTCATGGCTTTTAAATCCGCTTATTCAAACGAAGAGATTCTGTCAGATTCCCCACGTAATTCTAAGGCAAATCCAGATTGGGTCAGGACGAAATCATCTAGCTACCAAGTTAGGTATGCTCAAATTGAACCAGGTGGAACTCTATTGGAACCCTAAGCTTGTTATAGTCTGTCTCTTCTAATTATTAACCCCGTTGAGCTTCTTCTAACCAATTATTAACCCCTTAGGGCTTCCAAAAATTGCCTACAGTACTCATGTTTCAGAGACTGTGGCGGGCAATTGGGTGAAAGTTTTCAACCAGCAATAAACGCACCTCGGCTAAGCCTCATTGGTCACGTTATCGCCTCTGCGCAAAGCTAACGATTATGTAGTCAGCGGGTGACCTAATCTGCTCGCGTCGCTCTCGTCGCATTGGTGTGAAGAGGGTCAGACGACGAGAGGAAAAGAGAACCAGTGAACATCAGAATCAACCTGAACATTAACGCATCTAAGACTTCTAAACATGGGTTACGGTAGACACAAAACAACATTTATTCTTAACTTGTAAGGACCACACACATAGACACATTAAAATCCAAGAGGACCCTTCAATACTCCTCCTCTTGTCCATCAAAAGTGTCGACGCCGACTTCCTCATAATCCTTCTCCAGAGCAGCCATGTCCTCACGGGCCTCGGAGAACTCGCCCTCCTCCATTCCCTCGCCAACGTACCAGTGCACAAAGGCTCTCTTGGCGTACATGAGGTCAAACTTATGATCCAGACGAGCCCAAGCCTCAGCGATAGCCGTGGTGTTGGACAGCATGCAAACGGCGCGCTGTAGTTTAGCCAAATCCCCGCCGGGAACGACAGTCGGAGGCTGATAGTTGATGCCGACTTTGAAGCCAGTCGGGCACCAGTCGACAAACTGGATCGTGCGTTTGGTCTTGATGGCGCCGATGGCTGAGTTCACGTCCTGAAGGGGGTCTTAGGAGTGTCTAAGAGGGTATCTAACCTTGGGGACGACGTCGCCACGGTAGAGAAGGCAACAGGCCATGTACTTTCCGTTTCGAGGATCGCATTTGACCATCTGGCTTCCGGGCTCAAAGCACGCGTTGGTGATCTCGGACACAGTGAGTTGCTCGTGGTAGGCCTTTTCCCTAAAATCCGGGTTCTAGGTGCACATTGACTGGCCTAACGAAGCCTTACGCAGAGATGATTGGAGCATAAGTGGCAAGAGGAAAGTGGATTCGAGGATAAGGAACGAGGTTCGTCTGGAACTCCGTGAGGTCGACGTTAAGAGCGCCGTCAAAGCGGAGAGAAGCCGTAATGGAAGACACCACCTGGGCGATGAGACGGTTCAAGTTTGTGTAGGTGGGACTCTTGATCTCCAGATTCTTGAGACAGGTCTCATAGATCGCCTCGTTGTCAACCATGAAAGAGCAGTCGGAGTGCTCAAGAGTCGTGTGGGTCGTTAGGATCGAGTTGTAGGGTTCGACCATAGCTAGAATTCCCTCTGAGACTAGATCCTAAGGCTCTACCTTACCGGTGCTAATCTGCGGTGCAGGATAGATGCTAAATTCGAGCTTCGCCTTCTTACCGTAATCCACAGAAAGGCGCTCCATCATGAGCGAGGCAAAACCGGATCCAGTTCCGCCACCAAAGGAGTGGAAGATCAGGAAGCCTTGGAGTCCTTGGCATCTCTCGGTCAGACCTGAATCCTCTGATTACTCCAGACCGATCCAAGACAAACCCACGTCGGACTCGATCCATGCAAACGTCGATTAGTTCCTTCCCGATCGTGTAATGACCCCTAGCGTAGTTATTAGCCGCGTCCTCCTTTCCGGTAATCAGCTGCTCCGGGTGGAAGAGGGTCTTATAGGTGCCTGCACGGACCTCGTCGACTACGGTAGGCTCCAGATCGATGAAAATGGCGCGCGGGACGTGTTTTCCTAAAGGTACAAACTTAAGCCATTTCTCAAAGTCGAGTTTTACCAGATTGGGTCTCGCTGAAGAAAGTGTTGTAAGAGCTGTCCTCGACGCCCAAAGTCTGATCCGCAGGCATGATCCCATCAGGCTGGATTCCATGTTCCAAGCTAAAGATTTTCACTAAATTTGGCTCAAATTTCAAGTTTTGGATTACCAGTAAAGCTCCCAGCAAGCATTCCCAATCTGGCATCCAGCCTGGCCTACGTGCAGGCTGATGACTTCTCGCTTAACAGTGTATTAGATTAGAGTTGGGTCCTGAACGGAAAAAGTACCATTTTTCCATGGGGAGCAGGCATGGTGGAGAGTTGTTTTCAAAGGAGTAAAGTTAGCGCAGAGCCGAGATATCGACTGACAGAATAAGGGGGAAACCTGTGCTGTCGAGTGGAGGCCGGGGAGAGGCCGAGCGAGGGGTAGCTAGCGAAAGATTCTAATCAACGTCGTCATGCCAACGAAGGGAATTATTATGACGCGGGTGCCTCTCACCCTCGGCACAGGTTGCAGCTGCCGGCACGGAATCCCTTCAATGCCGTGCGCGAGAGCTGATGTGGACATGCGAGGGGAGAGGGGACTGGGAACGAGCAGTTTTGCACCTGGTCAGTGGGGTCCGCAACCGCAAGAATAGGGAGGAAGGAGGACAAGGAGAGGCCATAGGGGAAGCCATTGGAATAACGTCTTACGCTTTTGAGACGGACGATTGAGGCGAGAAGAACAGACTGGAAACAAGCAGTTTTGTCCCTGGTTAGCGGGGTCCTCGCTTCCAACCCAGTCTGACTCCTATCCTCCACTCCATCAAGGACAGCTTCCCGAGTATTTCGACTGGCGAAACTATAATGCTGTATCTGAAGTGGCACAACAAGGTATGCCCTGCAGCCCTGCAGTCC